>CM042823.1:13711933-14311933 GCA_009982885.2 Hyles vespertilio
TTATTATAGTTAAGTTCTTTAGTGGCGGCAATCCTTTGCAACAAATTTATGTTTTTTAGACAATAGTACACATGTTTTGTAAACCTTTCGGTTTGAACAATAGCCCAGATGTTTGGGCAGACCTTAATTTTTAGTTGAAAGGATAGACCCTATTTATGGCTTAAATATATTTTCTGTAAGATTTATCCCCACCGATCCTCATTCGGGTAGTCTCCTATAAAAGGGTCGGTTTATTTGGATGAAAAGACAGTCTGCCATCTCTCGTCACGAGCACAACTCGCTCCGAGTCGCATAGTTATAATCTTACTCTGTCTGTGAATGTATTAAGTGTTAATTTACAAAATATACAATAGTTAGTTCCTGGAAGTGAGTGCTTATTCTAATACCTACACTTATAACCACCAAAAAGTAATAAAAGGGTGTACACTATTATTTAGAAAAAGCTATGTATTTACCATCCTAATATGAAGATAGAAAAAAAAAATAAAAAAAAAACGATCGTCGCAAATTTTTGCACAAAATTTAGTTGCATTGTGCCTGAAGTTACTAAAACTACCACCCAGCTTCGTTTTCGGTAGCAGTCTTGATATACCCTGTATGAGATCAATGTTCCACATAAATAGTTATGAACTATAAGAAAATGAAATATACACAACTTAAATCTTCATTATTTTTTTTGATTTACCACTGTAAATAGTACTGCCACTCGCACGTGCGGCTCTATACATCCAATGCGAGTGTGAGCATGTGGGGCGGGTATTAAGAGCGTTTATACCTTCCGCGCGCTTTTTGGCTTAAAAACAAGACTTTTCAAACGATTTAATAGCCACCAATAAACAATTTAAAGAAAAAATAATTAGTACTAATTTTAGAAAAGGTATCTAAAGGCATCTAGGGATTTTGGTGGAAAACATTATAGATTAATGGATAATTTGTGAGTACTATAAGGATTACTGAACACAAGTTTCATTATTTAGGCTTTAAATGGCAATTTAGAAGCTTAAGATATCCGAAATCACAAAATATAAGAAGAAAATAAAAATATTATCAGACTAATAAGACCCTTATGGAGGGATTTTGCTGAGAAAATAATCTTTTTGTGTTTAGTTCCTGAAAATTAAAAATTTAAACAATGCGAAATTATTCAAAAACTCTCGTCAAGAACATTTTTTTTTCACCTACTTATCGTACATATATTTTTATAGCAATTGCATATTATAATAGAAGAACATCTTATCAATAAATTACATTTTTATATTTCAACAAAATTAGTTTTCATGTTTTCTACAAATATTTTAAAAACCACTATAAAACACGCTGTCCGACCGGTGTCAAATCACAGTGACTGAATGATCCGAGTAGTGACTGAATGATCCGAGCGAACTGGTCAAATGTGTTGCTGAAAGTTTGTTGCGCCGCTTCTTGTAGGAAATTGCGTTGACTCAGTTCGCGTCATGTCAGTCACCCTCGGGAGATCTCTCACACGTAGACATCCTAGGTCTCTTGGCCGGCCAAGAGAAATATAGTCATTTTCCTCCGCTTTCACATAGTCCGTATCGTTCGGACTATAACCCCAGGATCGGTACCGTTTTACGGACCGCAAGGATAGGCCACAATCGATAAGGCTTTCGCCTAGGAATTGGAGCCACAGCGTGGTACTTCCGCAATCACGGAGGTCCCGCGTTCGTGAAGTCCCTGGATTTGCATCAAATCAGACCGCCGCAAGGCCTTCTAGAGGGAGGACGTATCGCTCGTCGCTCCGGCCTGGCTGCAGTCGATTTTTGCCGTGCGTAGTAAAAATAGCCACGCGCGGACTGCGATTGCCACATCTAAGTACTTTGGTAGTAAAATATTTAATTTTTTTTATTACCTCCAATGATTTTGTAATGAGTATAAATTATGTTTCAGATAATATAATGGGATGTAATTCCGAGGCTAAATTATGTTATGTATTGTAATATAAAATTAAATATATTTCGTAATTGTAAGGGGTTGTAAGGCCCCTAACTCTATTCATGTGTTCGAACACGAAATGATTAATAAAACGTCCGTAGTGTCTACTGATTGAACACTGATTTGAATGCAACTTAACAATGCAATAATAACGGAAATATGATTAGTATCTAAATTTGTATTGTTCATTGCTTGCACAGTAATATTTGTCTACTTATAATGCAAATAAAATATTTTTATGATATAATATTACCAATATACAGGGTATATCAAGACTGCTACCGAAAACGAAGCCGGGTGGTAGTTTAAGCGACTTCAGACACAATGCAACAGAAAAAGTTGCAAAAAATAGCGACAATTTTTTTTTAATTTTTTTCTTATGACCATATTTGGGTGATAAATACATTTTTTCCTAAAATAATGGTGTATACCCTTTTATTTATAAATAATCTAAGGTATAAAAGTGTTTAAATTATTATTTTAGGCAAAACTATGGATTTACCACCCAAAAATGAAGATATTTAAAAAAATCATAAAAAATCATTGTCGCGTTTCTTTTCGAAATTTTTGGTTGCATTGTGTTTGTAGTCACTAAAACTACCACCCGGCTTCGTTTTCGGTAGCAGTCTTGAGATAGCCGGTATAATCATAAGTTACATTTCAATTGAATATTAGAATTTTGAAGCGCACGGATCAAAGTTGGTTGATCTGACTGTATAACGAGCCGACGCGGCAGCTTTACGCACACAGCTTTGGTCGCTTATGTGTGTGTGAAATTAACGAAGAAATACCTATAGTTGACTTTGCGCGCAAGGTGTGCGCGCAACGCTCTTAATGTAACGTGTTGGCTGCAGGTAACATTCTACATAGTGATGAGCGTGGAGAACAGCCTGCTGGTGACGGCGTGGTGGTGGTCGGGGCAGGCGCGCGCGCCGCTGCACGCCGCCGCCGCGCTCACCGCAGCCTTCGCAGCCGGCATCGCGTTCATGCTGCTCTACTACAGGTACACTGCGATATACCGTATACAGGATGCACGCCGCCGCCGCGCTCACCCGCAGCCTTCGCAGGCCCGGCATCGCGTTCATGCTGCTCTACTACAGGTACACTGCGATATACACGTATACAGGATGCACGCCGCCCGCCGCGCTCACCGCAGCCTTCGCGCCGGCATCGCGTTCATGCTGCTCTACTACAGGTACACTGCGGATATACACGTATACAGGATGCACGCCGCCGCCGCGCTCACCGCAGCCTTCGCAGCCGGCATCGCGTTCATGCTGCTCTACTACAGGTACACTGCGATATACACGTATACAGGATTGCACGCCGCCGCCGCGCTCACCGCAGCCTTCGCAGCCGGCATCGCGTTCATGCTGCTCTACTACAGGTACACTGCGATATACACGTATACAGGATGCACGCCGCCGCCGCGCTCACCGCAGCCTTCGCAGCCGGCATCGCGTTCATGCTGCTCTACTACAGGTACACTGCGATATACACGTATACAGGATTGCACGCCGCCGCCGCGCTCACCGCAGCCTTCGCAGCCGGCATCGCGTTCATGCTGCTCTACTACAGGTACACTGCGATATACACGTATACAGGATGCACGCCGCCGCCCCGCGCTCACCGCAGCCTTCGCAGCCGGCATCGCGTTCATGCTGCTCTACTACAGGTACACTGCGATATACACGTATACAGGATGCACGCCGCCGCCGCGCTCACCGCAGCCCTTCGCAGCCGGCATCGCGTTCATGCTGCTCTACTACAGGTACACTGCGATATACACGTATACAGGATGCACGCCGCCGCCGCGCTCACCGCAGCCTTCGCAGCCGGCATCGCGTTCATGCTGCTCTACTACAGGTATACTGCGATATACACGTATACAGGATGCACGCCGCCGCCGCGCTCACCGCAGCCTTCGCAGCCGGCATCGCGTTCATGCTGCTCTACTACAGGTACACTGCGATATACACGTATACAGGATGCACGCCGCCGCCGCGCTCACCGCAGCCTTCGCAGCCGGCATCGCGTTCATGCTGCTCTACTACAGGTACACTGCGATATACACGTATACAGGATGCAACGCCGCCGCCGCGCTCACCGCAGCCTTCGCAGCCGGCATCGCGTTCATGCTGCTCTACTACAGGTATACTGCGTATACACGTATAACAGGATGCACGCGCCGCCGCGCTCACCGCAGCCTTCGCAGCCGGCATCGCGTTCATGCTGCTCTACTACAGGTATACTGCGATATACACGTATACAGGATGCACGCGCCGCCGCGCTCACCGCAGCCTTTCGCAGCCGGCACGCGTTCATGCTGCTCTACTACAGGTATACTGCGATATACACGTATACAGGATGCACGCCGCCGCCGCGCTCCACCGCAGCCTTCGCAGCCGGCATCGCGTTCATGCTGCTCTACTACAGGTATACTGCGATATACACGTATACAGGATGCACGCCGCCGCGCGCTCACCGCAGCCTCGCAGCCGGCATCGCGTTCATGCTGCTCTACTACAGGTACACTGCGATATACACGTATACAGGATGCACGCCGCCGCCGCGCTCACCGCAGCCTTCGCAGCCGGCATCGCGTTCATGCTGCTCTAATACAGGTACACTGCGATATACACGTATACAGGATGCCGCCGCCCCCGCCGCGCTCCACCGCGCCTTCGCAGCCGGCATCGCGTTCATGTGCTCTACTACAGGTACACTGCGATATACACGTATACAGGATGCACCGCCGCCGCCGCGCTCACCGCAGCCTTCGCAGCCGGCATCGCGCTTCATGCTGCTCTACTACAGGTACACTGCGATATACACGTATACAGGATGCACGCTGCCGCCGCGCTCACCGCAGCCTTCGCAGCCGGCATCGCGTTCATGCTGCTCTACTACAGGTACACTGCGATATACACGTATACAGGATGCACGCCGCCGCCGCGCTCACCGCAGCCTTCGCAGCCCGCATCGCGTTCATGCTGCTCTACTACAGGTACACTGCGATATACACGTATACAGGATGCACGCTGCCGCCGCGCTCACCGCAGCCTTCGCAGCCGGCATCGCGTTCATGCTGCTCTACTACAGGTACACTGCGATATACACGTATACAGATGCACGCCGCCGCCGCGCTCACCGCAGCCTTCGCAGCCGGCATCGCGTTCATGCTGCTCTACTACAGGTACACTGCGATATACACGTATACGGATGCACGCCGCCGCCGCGCTCACCGCAGCCTTCGCAGCCGGCATCGCGTTCATGCTGCCTACTACAGGTACACTGCGATATACACGTATAACAGGATGCACGCCGCCGCCGCGCTCACCGCAGCCTTCGCAGCCGTCATCGCGTTCATGCTGCTCTACTACAGGTACACTGCGATATACACGTATACAGGATGCCACCCCGCCGCCGCGCTCACCGCAGCCTTCGCAGCCGGCATCGCGTTCATGCTGCTCTACTACAGGTACACTGCGATATACACGTATACCATGATGCACGCCGCCGCCGCGCTCACCGCAGCCTATCGCAGCCGCATCGCGTTCATGCTGCCTCTACTACAGGTACACTGCGATATACACGTATACAGGATGCACGCCGCCGCCGCGTTCACCGCAGCCTTCGCAGCCGGCATCGCGTTCATGCTGCTCTACTACAGGTACACTGCGATATACACGTATACAGATGCACGCCGCCGCCGCGCTCACCGCAGCCTTCGCAGCCGGCATCGCGTTCATGCTGCTCTACTACAGGTACACTGCGATATACACGTATACAGGATGCACGCCGCCGCCGCGCTCACCGCAGCCTTCGCAGCCGGCATCGCGTTCATACTGCTCTACTACAGGTACACTGCGATATACCGTATACAGGATGCACGCCGCCGCACGGTGGGCTGAAAATCGCGTTTCATGGACATTCAAATTTTTTTTCGAATTTGACGGGTTTTTTAATTGGAATCTATTAAAACATGCTTGTTCATGATACCTTTTAAGTATGAAGACATAAATCACAGGAAAAGGTACACTTTCGATTTTTTTTTCGAAAAGGTTGTATGGAGAAAACCATAAAAATAAGCTATATCTCGGCTGGCACAGGAATGGCCGTTATTTCCTCTCGCATGAATTTTGCTCTATTTTTTTGCAATTTTTTGATGTATCACACCAGACTTTCAGTCCTTCTCTTCTTTTGCTTCATTGCTAAATCTTGAAATGGTTTCGTGGCAAACGCTTCTTACTTGTGTGTGGTGCACGGGACGAAGATGTGGAAAGGACTGGACTTTCGAGGGTGAGATTCGGATGCCCCAACATCTGATGCCTTCGGTTCTGCAATGCAACTTGGCCAATCGATATCACACTGAAGCCAGTCCTCATAACCTTTCAAAAAATCTTCTAATTTTCGATGAGATCGCTTCCAATTTTTCACAAGGGTATGAGTAAATCTTTTACAGTATAATTTCAACGTAAGACTGTCTTCATCTGAAAGGTTTAATTCAAACATGAACCGACATTGTTATGTAACGAAAGGCAGTCACTGTACTTACCCGTGTTTTTCAAAATCATAAACAAGTCTAAGTAATTTGCTAAACTTCCATTTCCGTGTTTATAATCGATGTTTACACAAGCACAAATCGAGGTAAACTGAAAATTACAGCAAACAAATGTCTATTTATACTTCTTAAATAAATAACAAATCATTATGCACCTGTGTCATTATAATGACCCATCATAATTACGCAGCTGCCTTTTTTTGTTTATTGGGTCTTAAATAAGTGAATTAGGAACAAACAATAGTAAGTAGTAAGTACTTGCAGGTGAAAATTTATCCATTGTTTGGAAAAGTTCGAGTATCCAAGACCGATTTGTGTGTCATAAACAAGTAAGGTAAAAAAATATTTCTTTGATATAAGCCGTTTATTATTTATTATTGTGAAATTGGGAGGGTTAACCAGCAATAAAGTTGTTTGTAACCGCTATTTATTATTTTTAGAGACATGTGGTTCAAATTGCCAACCAAGATTGAAGTCAACGGAAATAATATATATTTTTTTTATATGATTTTTTTTCTCAAAAGCCGCGCTTTGCCCCCTGTGGTGTGATACATCAAAAAATTGCAAAAAAATAGAGCAAAATTCATGCGAGAGGAAATAACGGCCATTCCTGTGCCAGCCGAGATATAGCTTATTTTATGGTTTTCTCCATACAACATTTTTGAAAAAAATCGAAAGTGTACCTTTTCCTGTGATTTATATCTTCATACTTAAAGGTATCATGAACAAGCATGTTTTAATAGATTCCAATTAAAAAAACCCGTCAAATTCGAAAAAAAATTTGAATGTCCATGAAACGCGATTTTCAGCCCACCGTGCGCCGCCGCGCTCACCGCAGCCTTCGCAGCCGGCATCGCGTTCATGCTGCTCTACTACAGGTACACTGCGATATACACGTATACAGGATGCACGCCGCCGCCGCGCTCACCGCAGCCTTCGCAGCCGGCATCGCGTTCATGCTGCTCTACTACAGGTACACTGCGATATACACGTATACAGGATGCACGCCGCCGCCGCGCTCACCGCAGCCTTCGCAGCCGGCATCGCGTTCATGCTGCTCTACTACAGTACACTGCGATATACACTATACAGGATGCCGCTGCCGCCGCGCTCACCGCAGCCTTCGGCAGCCGGCATCGCGTTCATGCTGCTCTACTACAGGTACACTGCGATATAACGTATACAGGATGCACGCCGCCGCCGCGCTCACCGCAGCCTTCGCAGCCGGCCATCGCGTTATGCTGCTCTACTACAGGTACACTGCGATATAAACGTATACAGGATGCCGCCGCCGCCGCGCTCACCGCAGCCTCCGCAGCCGGCATCTTTTGTCAAAATTGCGATTTTTCGGATTCAACGGCTTTGACCTACCTTACAGATACCGAGTCTTTTTAAAACTCAGGTAAATTGTAGAACCAAACTGAAGTCCAGATAAGTAGTAAAAATACTGTATCAATAGGGATATCCAAATATGGTGAAAATTTAAAATCACGATTTTTGAACAAATGTTCTCATTTTTTTTCCAACTGCTGTACACATCATTTGGGATAATGAAAAACATGTGAGTTATAATTAAATAACATGTGTCAATATCATCCTGTATATACAGGGTATATCAAGACTGCTACCCGAAAACGAAGCCGGGTGGTAGTCTAAGCGACTTCAGACACAATGCAACAGAAAAAGTTGCAAAAAAAGCGACAATTTTTTTTTTTGTTATTTTTTCCTATGGTCATATTTTGGTGGTAAATACATTTTTTCCTAAAATAATAGTGTATACCCTTTTATTATAAATACTCTAAGGTATAAAAGAGTTTAAGTTATTATTTTAGCAAAAGCTATGGATTTACCACCCAAAAATTACGATATTTAAAAAATCAATATAAAATAATTGTCGCGTTTCTATGCGAAATTTTTAATTGCATTGTGTTTGTAGCCACTAAAACTACCACCCGGCTTCGTTTTCGGTAGCAGTCTTGAGATTACCCGGGTATACATGCTCTACTATAGGTCACATACACTATTCACTGCCTCGATGGCGTAATTATACTGTAATGTTGATATACGAGTGAAATAAACGCTTGCAGATTACACACTGTCTTTATTAATACGAATACATCTTAATAGGTACACATTATTCGATGTATTGTAGTGAGATGAATACTCACTACAATACATCGATTATAATTTGAGATCTCGGATTTGAATCTCGGTTTCAGACGAAGTAATAGTGTATTAGATTTTTTCAATTCATTAAAAATGCAAGAGTTATGTATTTATGTAACGAACCCAATAAATATACACACGTAATGCAGGCACGCATTCATGTGTACGCACTTACGTACTGACGCACGCAAAGAAACGGCATATTTTAGTCGTTAGTGGCAAACAGTTTTTGTTTAATTGCCTCTTTTTTTTTCTTTAAATAATTTATAAAAATAATAATAATAAATTAACTTAAAACTGCGTTTACAATTTTGCCATAATAACTTCGTTAATCAGAACAATTAACAAATGTTACTTAACACAATTTAACAACCTGTAGCTCGCAACTAAGCGTAATGCTTGTATTTTGGGTTTAATTATTTTGCAGTTATTATGACGTAGCATACGACGTAGTGTGTCTATATATATTAATGTGCCGCTATTTTATTGGAAACTAAAGTAAGAAGCCACAGGTTGCTAAGACTAAGATCCTATTGTCGAAATAAGACAACAGTTAATTACAGCCATAGCTTTATAAATTATAATGTTGTAAATTAATGTTTCCAGATTTTTCCACGTGCGAAGACTCGGTTACATGCTCGGCGAAAATCAACAAGGTACGAACAACAAAAAGTAATTGTTAACACTGATGATAATGTACGGTCAAACGCTTGCTAGTTACGGATATAAGACCGCAAGACTAAAATAGCGTTGTTTTCAGGTAAACAGGCAAACCAGGGAGACAATGCTACTATACCAGGAGTGTTCAACTGTCGCTTCTCAAACCCAGTGTGTAATAGTAAGTGGCTTGACTTGTATTTAAGGTATGAAAAAGTATGACTTGCCTCAAAATTGTAACTTAACTCAATAGGAGACATACAATTTTATATATATTTATACATAATACCGGTTATATCAAGATTGGTACTAAAAATCACATATATCTGTACTGGGTGTATGAAGGACCCTTTGCCTTGTATAAATTTAAATATCTATATGTTTGGTACTTGGCGACCCGCCTCAATATGTTACACATATATTTTTGATTTTTTTGGCTACCCAAGTCCATAAGCAAATTAATCAACATGTATAAGTACGATGAAATAAGTATTATTTTTTACTTTATAATGATTTTTGTTTAGAAGACGGTTTTAATTTTGTTATTAATTTTATTTGCTTCGTGTCTATAGTCACTAATACCACCTTGCTTCATTTCAGATACCAGTCTTAATATACCATATATAAAAATACTTGCATAGTTGAATATGAAGGATTGTCCATTATGGGGTGAATTTATCTATGCATTTTGTTACCACAGCACAGCAAATGGTCGCAAGAAGAAGAAGCCCACGTCGTTCGTGCCGCCGCCGGCCGCGCCCGCCGCCGCCTTCTGGAGGAGGCCCGCTGCCCACCGCACACAACCATCATGTATGAACCACTAGTTTTAATTATTTTATTGCAAAGTATGGCGAACGAGCATGCCGTTCGCCTGATGGTAAGCGATGCGACCCGCTCACAAACATTAGCAAAATTCCACTGCGCTCGCCATCCTGAGACATAAGATGTTAAGTCTCAATATGTCCAGTAGCTACTCTGGCTACAATGTCCTTCAATCCGAAGCACAACAGTGCCTTTAAACTGCTGTTTAGCGGGAGAAATAGACATTACGGTGGTACCTACCCAGATGGCCTCTCACATATAAGAGACCTACCACCTGTGAATAATAATAATATATCATACTAGCGGCCCGACCCAGCTTCGCCTGGATGCATATATTTTTTGATTCCAACTCCACATCAAATATATGTTGTTATTCGTATAACTCTTGTATACCTAAACTTGACGTAGCTATCCTACTGTCCGGCTCAATCCCGTCTCATCCGCCTATTCAGTCTCGTCCCAATCCATCCCGTCCCTTCTCTTTATTATCCATCCCGTTTTATAACGTGCATTTACATTTCGTCCTAACAAATCTGTCAGCTATCCCACCCCTCTCCCGTACCTATTTTACTTATGTCCCTTCTCTCCATATACATCCATATACATAAACATACAGGGTATATCAAGACTGCTACCGAAACGAAGCCGGGTGGTAGTTTAAGCGACTTCAGACACAATGCACAGAAAAAGTTGCAAAAATAAGCGACAATTTTTTTTTTTGAATTTTTTCCTATTGCCATATTTTGGTGGTAAATAATTTTTTCCTAAAATAATAGTGTATACCCTTTAATTTATAAATACTCTAAGATATAAGAGAGTTTAAATTATTATTTTAGCAAAAACTATGGATTTACCACCCAAAAATGACGATATTTAAAAAATCATAACAAATAATGTCGCGGTTTCTATGCGAAATTTTAGTTGCATTGTGTTTGTAGCCACTAAAACTACCACCCGGCTTCGTTTTCGGTAGCAGTCTTGAGATACCCGGTATAAAGATTGCCTTATGAATTTTTGATATTCAAAACTTAGCGTTTTTTATTGTCATCCAATATTCCTTCTCTTATTTCAGCACCAAAATGCTGTATTTCCAAAAAATATTGCACGCCATACTTTTTGTTAGTAATAGAGAGTTTAAAATATAAAATTTCATAGACATAACTTCAATTAGACATAAGATAAAAAAAAGTTTGCCCAATTTTAATAAAAATTAATTCCACCGAATATTTTTAAACCGTTTCCAACAACATTTTCGATATAAATAAAAAAAAAGTATACTTACAACAAAAGCCGTTGTTGGTGGAAGCTCGGGCTACGTGTTGAGTACTTTTGATGTTATGAAAATCACTTGATTAACTAATCGTGCAAAATACACTCAAATTTATATTATTATTAATAAAATAGGAATGATTAATGTTAGTAAGAGAGTTACATTGAGATAGCAAAATATAATTGTCTACGTTACTACTTCACTTGATCAGTTATCGACCGGGGATGAAAAATGATTAAATTACTAAATGGCTATTAAAAAATAGTGGTTGGTGATAAAGGGTAAAAATTTAGGGTTTTATGTATTTTTTAATGCGACTAATAAAGAAAATAAAGAATTAAAAAAAAGTCTAAAAATTAAAGAAAAATGTTAAGGGTGGACAACCCTTATCACTAAGGGATATGAAAATAGATGTTGGCCGATTCTCAGACCTACTCAATATGCTCACAAAATTTCATGAGAATCGGTCAAGCCGTTTCGGAGGAGTACGGGAACGAACATTGTGACTCGAGAATCTGTATATATAAAGAGGAACCTGACTGACTGACTGACTGACTGATTGACTGACTGACGTATCAACGCACAGCCGAAACTACTGGAGCTAGGAACGTGACATTTTGCACAGAGGTTCCTATTATGACGTAGGGTAGCACTAAGAAGGGATTTTTGGAAATTCAACCCCTAAGGGGGTGAAAAGGCTAAAAACTGTTGTATGGAAAATCGAAACCGTTAGAGTTACAATTGTCAAATTTTGCAGTTTCGTTAGCCAATCAAAGACAAATATAACTGCATACTTAGTTTTTCTAAAATTAACCCTAAAGGGGTTAAAATAAGGGTTGAAGTGTTGCGAGAGTAGGGTGATTTTATGACTATCTAATCAACGCACAGCCGAAACTACTGGAGCTAGGAACGTGACATTTTGCACAGAGGTTCCTATTATGACGTAGGGTAGCACTAAGAAGGGATTTTTGGAAATTCAACCCCTAAGGGGGTGAAAAGGGTAAAAAACGGTTGTATGGAAAATCGAACCGTTAAAGCTACAATTCTCAAACTTTGCAATTTAGTTAGTCAATCAAAAACAAATATAACTGCGTACTTAATTTTTCTAAATTAACCCTAAATGGGTATAAATAAGGGTTGAATTTTTGTAGAACCGAACTATCGGATCAACGCACAGCCGGAACTACTGGAGTTAAAAGATGAAATTTTGCACAAGTGTTCTTATTATTATGTAGAGTAGCACTAAGAAAGATATTTTTGGAAATTCAACCCCTAAGGAGGTGAAAAGAGTTAAAACTGTTGTATGAAAATTGTAATCGTTAAACTGCAAATATTAAACTTGACAATTAGGTTACTCATCTAGGAACAAGAGAAACTGCATATTTTTTTCCTATAATTAACCCTAAATGAGTTAAAATAGGGGTTGAAGTGTTGTATGCAAAATCGAAACACTGAAGTTATTGATATCAAAATTCGTATTTCACGACTTATTTAAAACGAAAAATAATGGCGTGAACTCTATTAGAAAAATAGCACTAAGGGGTGAAGGGATGACATTTTCATATAATGTATTGCTTTTAAGTCCGTTATGATAACATAAACACGCCAGACGAAGTCGCGGGCAAAAGCTAGTCTATATATATAAAGAGGAACCTGACTGACTGACTGACTGACTGACTGACTGACGTATCAACGCACAGCCGAAACTACTGGAGCTAGGAACGTGAAATTTTGCACAGAGGTTTCTATTGTGACGTAGGGTAGCACTAAGAAGGGATTTTTGAAAATTCAACCCCTAAGGGAGTGAAAATGGTTAAAAACTGTTGTATGGAAAATCGAAACCATTTGAGTTATAATTGTCAAACTTTGCAGTTTCATTAGCCAATCAAAGGCAAATATAACTGCATACTTAGTTTTTCTAAAATTAACCCTAGAGGGGTTAAATAAGGGTTGAAGTGTTGCGAGAGTAGGGTGATTTTATGACTATCTAATCAACGCACAGCCGAAACTACTGGAGCTACAAATGTGAAATTTTACACAGGAGTTTCTATTATGGCGTAGGGTAGCACTAAGGAAGGATTTTTGGATATTCAACCCCTAAGGGGGTGAAAGGGTAAAAACGGTTGTATGGAAAATCTAAACCGTTTAAGCTAGAATTCTCAAACTTTGCAAGTTAGTTAGCCTATCAAAAACAAATATAACTGCATACTTAATTATTCTAAAATTAACCCTAAATGGGTATAAATAAGGGTTGAATTTTTGTAGAACCGAACTATAGGATCAACGCACAGCCGGAACTACTGGAGTTAAAAAGGTAAAATTTTGTACAAGTGTTCCTATTATGATGTAGAGTAGCACTAAGAAAGATTATTTGGAAATTCAACCCTTAAAGGAGTGAAAAGGGTTAAAAACTGTTGTATGGAAAATTTTAACCGTTGAAATTGCAAATATTAAACTTGACACTTAGGTTATTCATCTAGGAACAAGAGTAACTGCATTTTTTTTCCTACCGGGTATCTCAAGACTGCTACCGAAAACGAAGCCTGGTGGTAGTTTTAGTGGCTACAAACACAATGCAATTAAAATTTCGCTTAGAAATGCGACAATTATTTTTTATGATTTTTTAAATATCGTCATTTTTGGGTGGTAAATCCGTAGATTTTGCTAAAATAATAATTTAAACTCTCTTATATCTTAGAGTATTTATAAATTAAAGGGTATACACTATTATTTTAGGAAAAAATGTATTTACCACCAAAATATGGCAATAGGAAAAAAGTTACAAAAAAAAAATTGTCGCTTTTTTTTGCACTTTTTCTGTTGCATTGTGTCTGAAGTCGCTTAAACTACCACCCGGCTTCGTTTTCGGTAGCAGTCTTGATATACCCTGTATAATTAACCCTAAATGAGTTAAAATAGGGGTTGAAGTGTTGTATGCAAATCGAAACACTGAAGTTATTGATATCAAAATTCGTATTTCACGACTTATTTTAAACGAAAAATAATGGCGTGAACTACTTTTAGAAAAATAGCACTAAGGGGTGAAATAAGGGATGACATTTTCATATAATGTATTGCTTTTACGTCCGTATGATGATAACATAAACGCGCAGACGAAGTCGCGGGGAAAAGCTAGTTTTATATATAAGACTAGCACATAACCACCATGTATGCCCTTTGAATTAATAATGATCTTCCTTGCAATTAACCACCATGTACTTCTATCAAATATACACTAGATACACAGTTCCCTGTAAATGTTCTGTTAAAAGTGGCACCAATGCATTGACACAAAAAAAGTAAACAAAATGATCATAATATGAATATATTATATTATATTTCAGATATATTAACACAAATTTCACCTTATTCCTGGAGCTTAAAGTAGCTTTTCACATAATATTGTCTATAGTTCTGCGACGTTTTAGAAGCAACGGTCGGTGCGTGACTGTAGGCGAAAAAGTGCTTAAAGCTCTCTTTTTTGGTGCCATTTTCTAAGCGCTCATGTTGTATCTAGTGTATATTTGTCGAAGACCATGTACGCCCCCCTACTTTTAATATGTCATACTAGCACATAACCAGCATGTATGCCCCACTACTTTTAAATAATAATTATATTTCTTGCGATATTTATTTGATACCACACAAACGTATATTGCAGTATTATTTTCAAGATTAAATAAGGCTATTTATTAAACCTGGTGTAACTCCATTCAAAATTATAGGCAATGTTATATTTATACTCTGTGACGTCAGACTATATCGAAATTTTAATAAATTTATTGTGAAACTAGCTGTGCCCGCGACTTCGTCTGCGTGGAATTTAATAAAAAAGTGAATTAGTTCGTTCAGGTTTTTTTTTTTTTGTTTTTTTTTACCTTTGTAACGAAACCATACCGCGATCTAATTCTACGGGTGGCGCCATCTCTTAGCGAGCGGCGGTAAACTCCCGTTATACATTTATTTTCAGTTTTTTGTATTACCTTTATTGAAAAATTTCTTTATATACAATATTTTGTAAATGTGATATTTATTCGTTGGTGGGAGAAGTGGTGGGGGCGCCCGACGTGACAGTCCAGTGGTGGCATGCGCGTGAGCTGCGCGCGGGCATTGCAACATTACTTTATTTTTCTAAAATAAAAGAATTTTTCTAAAATAAATGTAGCCTAAGTTACTCCTTGTTATATCAGCTACCTGACAAAAAAGTCCCGTCAAAATCGGTCCAGCCATTTCAGAGATTAGCCGGAACAAACAGACAGACAGACAGACAAAAAAATTTAAATATCATTCTCGGCACAGGTATCGTGTATATAACGATAGGCAGTTGGATATTTTTTTTTATTTTAACTTTTAAAATAGGACACTTTAATTTTATTTATACAGGGTATATCAAGACTGCTACCGAAAACGAAGCCGGGTGGTAGTTTAAGCGACTTCAGACACAATGCAACAGAAAAAGTTGCAAAAATAAGCGACAATTTTTTTTTTGAATTTTTTTTCCTATAGCCATATTTTGGTGGTAATATTTCTTTTCCTAAAATAATAGTGTATACCCTTTAATTTATAAATACTCTAACATATAGAGAGTTTAAATATTATTTTAGCAAAAACTATGGATTTACCACCCAAAAATGACGATATTTAAAAATCATAAAAAATAATTGTCGCGTTTTCTATGCGAAATTTTAGTTGCATTGTGTTTGTAACCACTAAAACTACCACACGGCTTCGTTTTCGGTAGCAGTCTTGAGATACCCGGTATGTATAGATTGGAAGTTAATATTGAGATAATTTTACGCGCAGGGTGGTTCCTCAGAGAACGAAGGCTCCAGCGTTGGTTCACGCCGTGAACATACAGCAGAAACTGCAGGAAAAGAAACAAAAGCAATTAGCAGAATTGAGAGTCATTGAGGAAGAGATAAAGCAAGGAAAAACTTGCAAAAACTACTCCGGTAGCCGCAGAAGAAATATACAGCAGTTTGCAACGGCAACCAATACCCAGAGCTAAAACACACGCAGAGCCGCCCGCCTGGCCTAGTATAGAGATGACACACTCCTACCAAAACTACCCAGTGTTACCCCACACGTGCAACTTATACCCAACTTACACAGAAATAAAGCCAGAATTCAATATAACTAATTTCCAAAACAACGAAACTAACGCAGACCTCAACGAGCTAAAAATGCGAAGATTAACGAACAGATACGACAATTCACGAACGTTTACGAAAATCCAGCGAATATAAGAAATGATAGGACGCCGCTGCGGTCTCCGAATTATTTAGAAACTAGGAATTACGAGGGTCGTTGTGGAAGCCCTAGGAATGTGTTAAACAACAGTCCTGGGAACTACATGGCTGACGTTTCCAGTAATAATTACGACAACGCCATAGACAAGCCTAGAATCGCTCAGAATAATATTTATTCTGAAGAGCATAGACAAATAGGGGAATATTCTGGATACTGCGAGAACAACCAGTATAAATACGAGGGTAAAGACGAGTACGTGTCGGCTTTACACAACGCTTTAGCTAACGTCCAAAGTATAGACAATATAAGGAGTAACTACGAAGGATGTGCTCAGTATGGGCCGAATTGTGACAGGTTTCCGTACCCAGGGTTAGGGGCTAAGAAGATGGACCAGCAGATGAGGAAGCTGCAGAGGTGTCGGACTCCAGAAATTCTTCTGGCACCACATTATTTGGAGGGGTGTAACAGACAGGTCTGCTGCCATTGGGGGCCTCCGTATACGTGAGTACACATTTTAAACATAGTATCTCTTTAGTTGGTAGAGGTTCAAGATCTCGGTCACGGAGGGAAGTGGACAATAATTCATTTTCAGCTCCCATTCATTTAATTTTCTTATTGATTTCGTTGCGGGTTAAAGACAAGTTAGACATTCCCGGAGACTCGGCTCGCTTTAATGCTCGGTGTCATTACATTGCGTGTCTGTTGATCCTGCGACACAGGAGTTACAGTGGTGGGTGTGAGGGCGGGATAGTCCCCAATAGTAAAAGTTCAAGTATGAAAATAGACGTCCTCCTAACTTTTCTACGACTATAGTGGGGAAAAATGCCGCTAAAATTTTGATGGTATCACCTGCATCTTTCTACTCATTCGAGTTGCACAAAAAATAAATATATTATTGTATGGATGACAACATTATTACATAAATTTCCTTTTCCTGCTAATAACAGCAATAGAAAGAAGGAGGAGGGAGTGGCGGGCAGTAGCGGCGAAGAGTCGAGTCCCGAGGGACCCGCGCGGGGACACGCCGCGACCGCCTAGCGACATCGACAGCCAGGTCAGTTGTACAGGGCCACAGACTACTAACAGAAGTCAAGCTTGTGTATGTACTTCACTTTTATTGCCACACTCACACTAAGCTCGGCGTTCGCGCTAGGGTTGTTAACTCTGGCTTATGCGAAAACACGTATCGTGTTAATAGCACTCGTATCGTTTGATTATTTTTAAATAAAATATAATAAAATACAATATTATACATTTTAATTGTATTTATGAAGTCATTGAGAAAGTGTATGTCATTATTCTTCAAGATTTTTTAT
Source organism: Hyles vespertilio (assembly GCA_009982885.2). Classification (NCBI taxonomy): domain Eukaryota; kingdom Metazoa; phylum Arthropoda; class Insecta; order Lepidoptera; family Sphingidae; genus Hyles; species Hyles vespertilio. The sequence continues at coordinate 13,729,932 of CM042823.1, forward strand.
TTTTTTGTATAAAATATCTATTTTGTTAATGATATTTACATAATATTATTATAATCTGGTGTTTTATATACAAGTGTAATAACTTTATTCATTATTTGCGTGCCCGAAGCGGGTGACACTCGCGCTCGCACTGGTCTCGACTGTTTGAAATATCATGTCGGTGAACGGTGTCTATGTGTGCGTTGATTTAGCGCGCTTTGTATGAAGCTTGACTTCTGTGAGTTTAGTATTCTGTGACAGGGCTTAATACTTATTATACTCTTGACCAGACCAAACAAATTCATAATAAAGAATTATGACTAATTACAATAAATTTTTATACAATAAAGTCATATTGTCGAATTTTGCTTTAGTGACTATGGGACTACGTAAAGAAAATAATACTCGTAAAAATATTTTAGTTTGACTAACACCTACAATGAGATTGCACTCCTAAATGATAGCCAATGCCAACTGCCATTTTCCCATTAAAATATTGCTTCATTTATGGTGGTAGGTATTTCATATGAACGAAGCCGCCTGTGGTAGGTACCACTGCAATGTCTATTTTTCCCTCTAAAAAACAGTGTAAATGCACTGTTGTATTCTAATTGAAGGACATTGTAGCCAGAGTAACTACTGAACATATTGAGACGTCTATGTCTCAGCTATAACGAGCGCCAGTGGAATGGAAGCATAATTTTGTAATTCAAGGTTTTGTTGGTTTTGCTACTGTTCATGACGGGTCGTATCGCCATTCATTATAAAAAAGCCATACTGTTGACTAAATTATTACCTCATACATGTGTATATCATCCGGGTATCGCAAGACTGCTACCGAAAACCGAAGCCGGGTGGTAGTTTTAGTGACTACAAACACAATGCAATCAAAAATTTCGCCAAAGAAACGCGACAACTATTTTTTATGATTTTTTAATATATCGTCATTTTGGGTGGTAAATCCATAGTTTTTGCTAAAATAATAATTTAAACTCTTTTATACCTTAGAGTATTTATAAATAAAAGGGTATAAACTATTATTTTAGGAAAAAATGTATTTACCACCCCAAATATGGCCATAGGGAAAAACTAACAGAAAAAAAATTGTCGCTTTTTTTTTTTCAACTTTTTCTGTTGCATTGTGTCTGAAGTCGCTAAACTGCCACCCGGCTTCGTTTTCGGTAGCAGTCTTGATATACCTGTATATGTTGCATGCAGATATCTCTGCCGCGCTCGTACACGTTGCCGCGCGAGTTCCGCTACTGGCGGCGCCGCCCGCGCCTGCGCGACGCGCACGTGCCCAGCAACAACAGCAGCGACGGTACGCACCACACACACTATAGTATTAACACACCTACAATAATTCTATTTACTAATTTCAACACACAGACTGTTTTAACAGGTAAAAGCAGCTCATGGCTATTTTTACAAAAGTTCAGACTACCCTAAGTGTTTTTTTTTTTGTACAATAATAACTATCACATCGCATACATCATCATCATAGCAACATCTGTCTTCATCTTTTTATAACATTATTTTCGTTTGTTTAATTTGACCTCATATTTGGACTCAGATTGTAGATGTAATCGTCGTCGTAAAATCATCCCTTTTAACAATTGACTAATTTTGGTAAATTGTGTTTTCTGGCGCATATATTTATTCCTGACTTGGGAATAACTATATGCGCTACGGGTTACCTAAACTAAAGACACCTACTGCCCAGTACCTGAGAAATTCCAATATTAACACCTTTACTCATTGAGGTATTATACTAGAGCGGATATCGGGAACAAATCTGTGCGCATGGTGCATGCACACTGGTACACAGCGAAGCGAGAGGGAAGATAATGTCACTTCGTAGGCGTGACAGAGACAGAAATAGAATGTACACTTCATTTTGTTACAAACATTTTATTTGTAGCGTCCCCTCTAGTATATTATCTCAATGTTTTTCTCTATGGTTTTTGTATGGATTTTTCTTTATTTACTTTACAATAGTATTTAAATCATCACGAAATAGCTATTGATATTAATGTAGTAAGCAGAGGAGTAATATATTAACTAGAACCACATAATCAATGCCATTTAAATCGAGAATGTTCCAAAAGTATTGATAGACTCCGTGGCGCAGTTGGCTAAAAGCCTTTAGTAATGTCAACCCGTGTACAATTGCAGGCGACGTGGACAGCCGGCGACGACAATGACAGCGACCGTCGCTCCACCTGCTCGGCCGCGTCGCAGCTGCAGAGCGCCACCTACGAGGGCTTCCAGTACGCGCACCGCAGAGCCCGACCTGTACGCGTGCCCGCGCCGCACGCATGCGCGCAAGCAACCGCCCAAGCCGGAAACCAAGCTTTAAACCCCACTCTTACTCTAGGTACTTCCATCCATCCATCAGCAAAGGAAGTCCACTGCTAAACATAAGCCTCCCCCAATAATTTCTAGTGACCTGTTGGAGACAGCCTGCATCCAACGACGTTCCGAGACCTTTACCAGGTCGTCTGACCATCTGGACGTCCTACGCTGCGCTTTCTGCTACGTGGCCTCCATTCCGAGAACTTTCCGACCCCATCGGCCATAAGTTCTCCACGCTATGTGCGCCGCCCATTGCTACTTCAACTTACTAATCCGTTGGGCTATGTCGATTACTTTATTTCTCATACGTGTCTCCTCTTTTTTCTGATTCGATCTCGGTAACCCCGAGCATAGCCTTCTCCATAGCTCTTTGAGTGACTAAGTTTCCTAATAAGATTCATAGAGGCCACTGACGTGCGTGCTTGCTCGTACATAATCCGGCTAGGACCAAGATATGTTACGGTGCTTACCTATCGCGCTGGCCTAGTCGGCTAGCCGGAATTTGTTTCTATATATAAATATATACTGGGTGGAATCGCTTATCGTCACGAAAAAAATTGTGCATGGCAAGTACATGATTTAGAACACTTTGGCATACTTATTTAATTTTTTTATGTTTTTGTTTATGTAGTGTAAAATTAATTTACCACTATTAGTTACTAATTTAGAATAAGTTATTCATAAAACAACGTTGTTTAGAGAAAGATGCCATAATGAAAAAATCTTCATAAATACACATTATTATTACCCTACTTTATACAATATGAATTCGAGTAGAAACTTCTAAATCTAAGTAATAAAATCCTTTGATCGCGCCGCCCTCGCCGCCGCGCCGCCGCAAGCGCAAGTACAAAGCGTGCCGCCGCGCCGCGCCGCCCGCTCCCGCGCCGCCGACACCAAACAGGGATCTTGCCACTTCCTCAGTCGTGCGAAATTCGGTACGAGTGACGTTGTACGAAATTATTTTGGTTATTGGTAGTTTCTTGCGGTCAACATGAGTGATTACACGAACAGTGAGTATGTGACAATAATGACATGCTATGTTCGATCCAATGATAACTTGGGTCATGCAAGAAGGATGTATGCAGATCCAGAACATCTGCAGTCTTTGCGTAGGAATGGTATCATGAATGATGAATCCACGAGTTCCCAGTACAAGAACTATTTTAACGACTTATCCGAGGCTACTCGATCATGGTAAGTTCAGACTTCCTAATCATGCAAGAATCCGTGACCTACGACAGCGAAGTCGTCTATTCTCGACTTTATTAAAACGTTTTAAATAAAAACATATGCAGCTTTTCTCAAGATAGTAGGTACGTTATGAAAATAATAATGTAAATCTTAACAACTTACCAACAACTAAATTTACTTAAATGATCCTAACACACTAAATTCTAAATATATCAAATGTTATATGGTAATATTTAGAGTAATAATACCGATAAATAGGCGCAAAGTAAGTTCAAGGTCGATGCGCGACAGTCAGCTGTTGTGTGGCGTGACTCATACACTCGCGCGCCTGAGTATTGACATGTTGCACTTTTAAGTGTAGGGTGATTTAGATAATATGCGTTTTGGGGGATATCTTGTACTGATGTTGTTTATGGGTAGTTTGTAGTTTTTAATGATAAATCTCGTATATAACGTTAATTTCACATAAACAATCACTATTAAATTTTCCGGACGATAAGCGATTCCACCCAGTATATGGTGTATTTTACTCGCGATTGGTGCCTTTACCATCGGATCGTCTTAATTATACCGAATTATTGTGTTAATTAGGAATAACGATTGTTTGAATAAAAGAGTACGTAATTGACTGTTTTTACCTTACGCCTATATACCGGAAAGGTAGGCAGAAATATGGTGCCACTGATGTTTTAGCGATATACGGCTTAACATTAGTAGCACCGAAAAGCAGAGAAATAAATCTTTGATATATTCTCCACTAAGACTGTTTTAAAATTATCGAGTTCTCGTTGTTGCCTAGGCTAATACTACTTAGTGCTTACCATTACTTATGGAGCGAAATAATTCCATGAATATTTTTTATAATTATTGTATGACTAACAAATGTACAAATGAAATAAATTAAGATTATGTGATAAAATATCGTTTTAAAATGTATCTTTGTACAATAACATAATTTAGCAGCTAGTACACTAACGAAATGCTCAATTGATATAATAATTTATACTCTTATATTATGGTCTAGCAAATATGAAAGTAAGTATAAGTCCTTATGTACGGAATTTTAAAGACATTTCAGAAAATGAAAATTGATTCTTTGTGTATTCTTTTATCTTCATGTTATATTTGTTAAATCATCAACTTAATTAATTATAATTGTACAGTCGCTTCAATCCGTCCTTATTTGGATCTCTTTTAGCGAACTAGAATAACTATGTGTAGTTAACGCCATTCTTGTATTATAAGTCAAGTGTACATTTTTATATATTTTGTATATTACTGTACATCAATTACTAATAAAAGAGCGATTTGTATATTTCATTGTTTCAATGTTCAGTGTCAATTAAGAAAATGGTAGGTAGGTTCTACCATTCTTCTAGATTCTTTCTAGATAGGTTCTATCCTTTACACTTTTGACTGCCCTCTTTTTATCCTATTCTTAAATTCATCCCATGGTTGTCTGTAAGTCATTGCCTTTCGGCGATAAGACCGCCAATTGTACTTTTTATATGTGTAATTTCTCTCTGTATTTGTTGTTTTTTTGTGCAATAAAGTGTAAATAAATAAATAAATGTATAAATTAACGACATTCAAACCGGAGCCAAGGATTTTGTTAAATTGGGACGAGGAAGTTATAAAGGAACTGGGCACAATATTTGTTCAGCTACATTGAAATCTATAACAGTAGGATAAAAAAATAAAAGATACCATATCAAACTTTTATTTACTTTATTATCTATATTTCAATTGTAAAAGGGGGAACCAGTCACTCGCTATCACTCCGTGTCACTACGTCGCTACAGATCTCAGCCATTTACACCATTTATAAGAAACATCAACCGAAATAAGGTTAAAAATTCACAAATACACATTTAATGTTGATTATAAACTATCTTACCGCTATAAGGCGCGGGGCGGGACCCGGAGTCCGGTCTCGTGACCTTGCCGATGTCTCGGACTCAACATCCACAGCCAACGCGGCGGGAGACATAGTCCTGTGTCTCGCGAGGCGTTGGCCGGAGTCCGGACTCGCTCGCGCCCGCGTATTACTAAATAGCTCACCCACGGATTTAGCGACTTCGGCCACAGTTCAAATTCCCAATGCTATGAAGCACCTAACGTGAATGAAGCGGTCCATCTTATTCTAATTGAATGTAACAGAGATACGTGTTCGCACGAACTTGTAGACACTACGTCGACTACCCGCCGACCCAGTCCGCGCTAAGTATTGCACTGCGTCTGTTATACAATGTGACACAAACCAAGATCTTCCGCGTACAATTGAACACATACAAACGGTCCGTTTATGCTAACTTATCCAAAACGAAATTTACAATTTGGGACTTGTTCGCGTCGTCTACTGCACACTGTGGGACTCTATCGAATGTAGCTGCTTAGTAAACTTACTCATGTATTAGGACATTTATACTATTCACTAAATGCTTACTGATTATAATCATCAATTCGCGTCCTAAGTCAAACACCGTGCACCGTAGATCACGCAAAATTCAATTCGAAAAATATTTAAATTTTATCGATATTATTATGTTACCAAACGACCGTAAATTTGCAAAACAGCCCCAAAAAATTGCAAGTACTGTGTATTTACACGTTCTTAAAAGTACACCTTACTACAATCTTATTCAAATAGTATGTTATTTTTTGCGATAGTGTCAGACTGCGCGAAAACTTTACAAACTACGTTACATTTAAAAAATAAGCTTACATCCCGAAAACCCCATTCGAACAAAATCAACAATAAACATTAATTTTTTACACAAGATACGCCAATCGATATCAGTAAATACTGTTTGCAAGTTCATATTACACATAAACGTGTCCTTACAATTTTAAAATACAAAAATAAATCGTGAACTCTATTACATCGGGAGCTGCGAACCCAACTAAATTAAAATTCAACAAGTAAAATAAAATATCGATCGACTCGCGAGTCTGTCGGACACTCGGCCCGCTCGGTAGCTCGGTAGTCGGTTATCCTTATTCTAGGGGAATTATTCCTACAAGATAAATTACAATAGTAGGCCCGCGCCGCGTCGCCGCCGGGGTCGCCGCGCGCTCGCCGCTCACGACGAGATCAACTGCGGGGGAACCGGCGGTCAGTGCACACATACTTATACAACATTATTTATATACAATTTCAAAACATATTTTAGCTATCCAATGAATTGCCTTATTCGCTCAAACGAATTTCAAAAGTCGTTCGAAAGGGACAAAACATTCGTTAATTAAAATAGGTTTTAAAACTGTCTATGAATGAGGTCACTAGTAAACACAGTTTATAGTGGAACTCGGTAAGACGTCCACAAATGGGAGGTAGAAATCGAGGGGCGCCACAAGGTGGATAGAGGACGCCCGTAGTTCCAAAGCCGAAACAGTAAATAAAAATTCCACTAATGGTTTGCGTTTGACAAATACATGAGGTACGTTGAACAAGATATAAATGTGTTTTTCCAAGTTTTGTCCCAATGTACTTCATGGTATGTTACTTTTTACTCTTTTAATGGTACAGCTTTATATCGAGGAAATAAGATCTTTATTATCGCGTGTATTGCAAGCATGGGAAATTAATGTAATATGGAGACTATTTATAGTTATTGCACGGCTTTCTCTTAAAGTGAATACTTAGCGAGGAACATGTATCTCTGTAGAAGTACAGTGCATAAATATAAAAAAGTGCTCAGTAATCATTATATTATTGTATCAATTAACTGAAAAATAATAATGGTGTAACATTATATGAAGATAACTTAAGTGTTTCTATTCAGAAACAAATAGGATATTAAAATATAATAATTGGAGAATGTTTATTATTTATAGTTTTCGCAAAAAAGAAAATTAAAAAAACATGCAAATAATAATAAGCAAAAAATGTCTACCTTATAAAGGAAAGCGGGGTGTTTATCCATTCCACTTCAAATCAGTTTATTTTATTATTTTATTCATAATATATTATTATTGTAATAATATATAACTATGTCCTTTTATAAACTATAGGTATACTATGTAGACATCTACACTCCTCCCTTAACGCCTAACATCTTAAATACACTGCAACAAACAAAAAACAAAAATAAGTAAAACATAATTTAAACTACCATGCTCATTGTAAATTAACACGTTGACTGCAGCCTACAAAAGTCTTTAAAAAGGACAAAAATGCGCAATGTATGTGCGCTGTATCACACCTTTTGCGTTATTAAAAATGAGAAATATTTATTTCAATATCTTAGTTGTACAAATAGTAAGACAGTATTAAGAGTTTCCTTTTAAGCATAAAATATACCTGTGTTATATAATGATATGTGTATGTCTTTATAATTATGGCAAACCACATTCCTGGATACTGTACAATTTTCGCAACGCAGTCAACATGCCAAATAGCTTACACATGCAAATATTTGCCTCTGGTAAGAGACAAGAAGCAGATTATACATATTTTATACAACATTATCAGAGCTTCTCATGTATCGATTATCATTGAATCTAAGACCATCCAAAATGATATCCATAATCTATGGAATTGGTTGCAATTTTGAAATCAGATGTGGGCTGAAAACTATGCGTTGTTTTGGCCCACATCCCAGATTCTTTAATTACCATAAAACTCCACTGGAGGGTTTCTTATATTTCGACACGACGACAAATGTTCGAACATCGTACGTTAAACTGTACAAATATGACTAAATACTTTCAAAATGTTCGAATGGTACGTTGTAAATTTCCACTAAGTTCCGAGTGAATGATAAGTCATCGAGAATAGTATTGATTTTTAAAAGTGGATTATTTTATCTTTTACGTGGACGTTAAACGTTCGAACGTGTCGGAGAATACAGTAACACTACTGATTTATTATTATCAATTCTGTATGTATGTAAACATCTCCTAATCAGACAGACTATATACTTTCGATATAATTTTGGACACCATCAAGTTATTAATGTATAACTATTAAAAATAGCTCTATGAGCCTACATCAAGGCGTACTCACCGACTTGACTGTGGCCTTGATAAAGTCCTTCTTGTGCGCGAGGTCGAACTCTGGGTAGTGGCTGTACACTTGCTTGCACACCGTCTTCATCGTAATCTGCTCCAGGTTGGCTCCCTCCAGAATTTGCTTCACGTATTTCTTTATCTCCTCGTCCTGACATAACATACAACAATTGAAATTTTGTTATTTGTAAACTGAAACACGGTGTAAAAACTATCATGGTAACCGAGGCATTGCATTTCGGAATTTGTCATACATAATGGAATTATTACGCTTCATTCGCGAAATCTGTCGATCAGTGATATTTATTCTCCTTCCAATACTTATCACTATTTGCGGAGCACTAATTGTCCTTCCCATTAGGTGCAGTAGTTATTCATCTACTCGAAATTTTACTTAAATTCTGTAATGGAGCAGGTGCAATCAAATCAACTAATTTAAGCACTACTTTCAAGACTACTGTCAGTAACAAAATGAATAACAAAGATAAATGTAATTATCTCTCAAATGACATTTTACATTAGTAACTAATTTTTTCAATAAAATACTTATAAGAAATTAAATAAATAAATTGAAGTAAGAAATTAATGTAAATAATACAAATAGAAAATATTTTGTATATAGATATTAAGTGCTATGTGTATTGACTTGTCATAAGAACTGAACTGCCTACATGAAAATACATTTGATTTCAGTTCTATTCCTGATTATTGCGAGTGTAACATGAGTACTCACAGTAGGCGGCCGCTTGGCCTTCTTGTCTCCGGGCGCGTCGGACTCCTCGCCGCTGTCCTCCTCCTCGCTGCCCTCCTCCTCCTCCTCCTCACTTCCCTCCCCGGACTCCTCCTCTGACGACGCCTTCTTGTTCTCTTCGCCGGTCTGCCTACAGACTTGCCTGGCGCTGCCTTTTTCTTACCTGTGCATATATTACATTGTTAAGTGCAAGTCTTCGAGGAAGTTAAGCCGATTATGATGAAGCAACCTCTAGATCTTTACTAGTGCCTTAATCGACTATGACACAAAGGTTGTATGTGATATCAATTCTGAATGAGTTAATTTTAGGGTAAGCTATATAAATTGAAGGGAAAGTTGGACTCGTAACGTCCTGGCTTCTTTAGAGACGTGTCTATGAAATGTCAACTTAATAATAGTTAAAATAAGGTATATTTTAACTGTCAATGTCAATATAATGAAAACCTTAATGTTAATAGAAATATTTAAAAAAAATATCATTTGGGCCCATTGGTAGATATAGGAGACTGTTCAAGTAGATAATTTTATTGATTAATTCTTTACATTAAAATACATTTAATGTAAAGAATTAATCATATCTATCAATAATCGTATGTGGATGTTATTTACCTGGCGGCGTTGGCGCTTTCCGCTTGACTGGCGTGGCTTTAGCGCTGGCGTTCTTGGCCACGGGTCCCTTGCGACCCTTTGCCACCGCGGACGGCCTGCCTCGCTTCGATTTTGGCTCCTGTTACACCAATAATTTATATAAAACACCTTTCACTATAGATATGTTGATTTGGCCAATAACTATAACAAATGTATTCCTATAATATAATACTTTTTATGGAAACTTAAAACCACTATAAAATTCTGTTTGCGTCATAGGAGATTATTTTGAAACTCTGTACTCGAAACTTCAAACACATTTTGTATAGTGTACAAGACGAACATTTGAGCTGTATATCTATCTACATAATGTAACAATTATTTATTTATTTATCTTCTAATTTAATTTGTACTCGAAACTTCAAACACATTTTGTATAGTGTACAAGACGAACATTTTGAGCTGTATATCTATCTACATAATGTAACAATTATTTATTTATTTATCTTCTAATTTAATTTGATGATGCACCATTTATTACAAATGCTGTGTACACCTTTAATTGATATGTATATCAGTAGTTTGTCCAAGATTGTATTATTAGAAATGTTTAATATACATGACGTTTGTGTGGCCATATCAATAAAATTAAATAATAATACTTATATTGATATAGTCTGTGAGGAGCACAAAAAATATTAAAAAAGCATAAATGACTCACATCAGACTCCTCCCCTTTCGCTTCCGGACTCTCCCTCGCTTTCCACTCTCAGACTTCTCGCTGTCTTCTTCACTGTCTGACTTCGGCCGCCGTCCCCGTCCCGGTTTACCCTGTTATACAAATATTGTACAATAAAATGTTTTTACAAATACTCATACAAATACATTTTTATTAAATTTGGATTTTTACAAATACTGTAAATTATTTAGTACTATGCTAAGATGTTTATAAAGCATAGATGCGTTGTCCGAGCTTTATAATGGTAAGACGTTTGGAAGGTAATTGCCTCACTTGCAATCAGTCACGCTTCAACCAGTGTCGCGGATACACGTTCCTCTGACTATGTGTATTCTCAAAACCAAATGCGGAAAAATAGATCTGAGTGATTTAAAATAATGTACAAATTATTCTAAAACTGTGAACAAAAAAAAATATTTTATTTAATGCGCAAGTACACACTAATTAAATTTTTTATTAATAAAATTAATAAATTCGCTCTCATGGCGACGTTTGACAGCTCTCGCCACGTTATCCCGTACTTCATGCTTGGTGCTACGTCACACGCGCTTTGGCCAATAACCGTGCGGCACTTATTGTTACGTAACTAGCGATGTCTATTCATCTTCTTCTAATATATGTATCTTGCTTTTTTACTCTTTCTTCGAACCAATTTGAAATTACAATACGCATCGCGCCATTTTTTTGTGCCATTATGTTAGTGTATGACGTGTCTATTTGTAAAATGTCATTGGTACTATGTGATGATTGCTTTAGGAAATAGGGCACATGACTGTTATTTAAAATTCTTTACGAATAGCACATATAATTAGTACAAGATCATACAAAGAGCAAACAAAACGATTATGAAACATCACTTAAATATATTATGTTATTTAACTACAGAGTGCCCTTACGCGCGTACATTTCCGTACGAGTACGTGTGCGTGTACGTATGCGTGTACGTATGCGTGCGTGCACGAATACGTTGATGTTTGTGTAAATATGTTTTGTTAGTACATACAGAGTATATCAAGACTACCACGGAAAACGAAGCTGGGTGATACGTCTTAGTGACAACAGGTACAATGCAACTAAAAACTTCGTAAAGAAACGCGACATTTTTTTATTTTGTAACATCATGTTTCAGTGTTAAATCCATAGTTTTTACTAATATAATAATATAAACATAAGTCAAAAACATTTAAGTTACATTTTGTCTGTAGTCACTAAGGCTCAGTTGCAGACACTAAATTTGCCAATAGCTTTGCCTTTGAAACTGTCAATCCTATGTGAAATACGTCTCAAATGTATGGCGATGACATTTTCAAAGACAAAGGTATTGGCAAAGTCAGTTGCAACTCAGCCTATCACCCGGCTTCGTTTCGGATGGCAGTGTTGATATATCTTGTATGTTGCACTGCAGGTAGTGTTGAGTAAGACATGACTTGGAAAAAGAGTTCGTAAGAGTAGCCACATTTTTGTACTAAGCCAGTACAATGTCCCACTTCAATTGAAGTGAGGCGTACTGACGCTTATTTGTGGTTCATAACTTTGCCTCACGGCTCACGCCAATGAAATGACATTACAGACCAAGTAGTACACCAAATATGAAGTTGAACCGCTCTTACATTTTGACGTCATGTACGGGACAAATATACAGCCTCTTGTATATCCTACTCAACACTAAAGTGAGTAGTGGTGCATACCTTGGGTTTCTTCCCGCGCGGCTTGCGGCTGCGCTTGGCGCCTTGCCTGCGGAGCGGCGGCGGCCCGACGCCTTGCGCTTGCGCACGCCGCCGCTGCCGCTCTCACCGGCCTCGGGGTCGAAGTCAGAGTCCGCCTCCTCCGACGCGCTCGGGTTGAACGAACCCTACACATACATGATACAACCATATCAAGCCCGAATTTATCTAACTTTTTATTTCCTTGAATGGCGGGAATGCCGTTCGCCTGATAGTAAGCGACTTGGCATGAACAGTAGCAAAACCAAACAACACCTTGTATTACAAACAATGCTTGGTATTCCACTGCGCTCGCCATCCTGAGATATAAGATGTTAAGTCTCAATATGTCCAGTAGTTACTCTGGCTACAATGTCCTTCAACCCGAAACACAACAGGTGCATTTAAACTGCTGTTTGGCGGGAGAAAACTTTACTTATGACTAACCACCTTTATTTTAGGTGACTGTCTAATAGTTATTTGCTTTCCATTAAAAAACGACTTCTGAATTTATTTATTTTATAAACAATGTCAAATAGTGTTACTTACATCAGAATCTTCAGATCCCTCTTTATTGGGTTTAGGGCCTTTCACTTTTGTTTCTGGATCAGTCTCATACTCCTCGTCAGAGTAGCCTGTAAAATATCAATATATTATATTATATAATCCACATAATAGATCCGTTAGCATTTACAATATCACTCAAGATACATTTAAATAGTTTAAGTCAGGTGGAAGAAAATAAAGCAATATGATAACAACATATTATGCATGGACCTCAATATAAACGGGTAAAAGAGTCAATTTAAGTCTAAAAAGTACTTTTATATAGTCGTTTTTATACGTGAAAATATTCCACATTTTATACCTATATTGAATGGCATATTCAGTTGCACTAGATTCACGACAGACAATAATCATGCAATACAGATATTATATCAGTACTACAATATCATATTATCAGGTCATTGGCACTTTAAATATTTGGCAAACAAAGTATAATATGACATGATATAGCCTATTGAATTATTCATGAAGAAAAATGTAAATAAATAAAAGTTAGTAATATTCCACCACCCTGGCTTAGTGCGGGTTGGCGTCGTTGTCTTTAACCCGCAACGAAATTAATCACAAAATAAACCAACCATAGACTTATGGTTACGATGTACGTTATACAAATTCAAACTTTTACAGAGTAGGTACATTCGTATCGTATATAAACTTCGATCGTCCGAAGTTTCGAACTTCGTTTCGAATTTATAGAGTAGGGCCCCAGAGCAGTGATGTGGTGTGCGTACCTCGGTTGTGCACCTTGACGGCGGCGGAGCGGCGCGGGCGGCCGCCGGGCGTGGAGGCGGGCGCGGGGGGCGGCCGCGCCACGCCGCGCGCGTGCGGGGAGTTCGCGGCCGGCTGCTGCAGGAACCCCACCAGCCGCGCCGACAACTCCGACGGACCGCCTGCACACATACGTTACGTAAAGCGTTTTATACTCATTCATTTAAAAACTAATCATCATCAGCCTAAACTGTTATCCACTGCTGGACATAGGCCTCTTTCAAATTGCGCCATTTTACCCTGTCTTCGGCTTGTCGCATCCGGCATCTGCCAGCGACCTTTCGCAAATCGTCACTCCACCTAGCCGGTGGGCGTCCTACACTACGCTTAAAACGCTACGATTTAAAAACTAACGCCCGAATATTCAAACGCTACTTAAATATTATATTGCAACTACGCAAATCCTATTTAAATGTACTGGCTAAGTGGGCCGTGTGCAGTTGAGATCAACTTAATATTTGGATGATGTTTGGAGTATTCTGGCATAAGGAAAGACGCTACAGTAGATTCGGAGTTTAAAAATACGACCGTGAATATTGCGCTAAAATATACATTATCTTTTTGTGTATTTTATTCATGCTTTCGATAATCAAATCGCGTCCGTAATTAATGAGGAAGATCTAAAATCAACACAGATTAATATAGATAATGTCTCCATAAATTTCAGCAATCACGCTTATGGTCTCATAGCAATTTTGCTCGGAGCTGGAAATGCTAAGACCGACACTGTAGATACTACAGATCCCATGTCCACTAGTTTGTTCAAGTCAAATTATATGTAAGCAACGTACCTTTCTTATCCAAGTCTAGCATTTCGCACATGGTGCGCAACTGTTTGGGCTCCATTTTGGCAGTCTCTTCGAGCTTGGCCTTGTACTCCGTTGAGCCGATCGCCCACTCGTAACCTTTGAACTTTTTGATATTCCGTTTCACGTTGCGATCCAAACATAGTTGCTGCAAGATAAGAGATAATTTAATTTAAGACACTATTACTATTTACCCCAAATATAATTATAGAAATCTAATTGGTAACCTAAAGGCTGAGCCCATAATATGTACTAGCTTGGATACAAAAGTCGGGAAAAATATGAAAGTAATCCTTTAGTGTGAAAAGTATGATATTTAAATTGAAAATAATACATTATATCAAGAACTTAAGACTGATAATAAATTAAACAAATCATTCTTAATGTCCACTTACTCCATACAAATATTGGTGCAATAGCTTCTGGTCTTGGGTTTTAAATCGTGACAGAGATACCTCGACGTTGCTGATGTGACCCAGGGGTATACCTTTGCCAGCAGGTAACGGGACAGGTGGCTCTGTTGGCTGCAACAATACAAACATATTGCATTTACTGGTTTATTACTGGTGGTAGGTCTCTCATATGTGAGAGGCATCTGGGAAGGTACCAATGTCTTTCTCCCGTGAAACAGCAGTGTAAATGCACTGTTGTGTTTCGGTTTGTGTACCGCCACCTTCTTCTGATACTATCCATATAAAGGTTGTCTGGAAGAGATCGCTCTAAGCGATAAGGCCACCCATTGTAATACCATGAGCCTTATATTTAATTTGTATGATTTTGTGTGTTTTTGTATTTGGTTTACAATAAAGAGTTGTGTATTTTATTGTATTTGAAGGACATTGTAGCCAGAGTAACTACTGGACATATTGAGACTTAACATCTTATGCCACAGGATGGCGAGCGCAGTGGAATGTTGCTACTGTTTATGAGCGGTCGTATTACTTACCATCAGGCGAACGGCATGGTCGTCTCAGCATTCATCGCAATAAAAAAATATTACTTTATATATCTTTCATAATTCTCATCCTTAATATGAATACTTCCTCAGGCATAGTGAACATTGGTACTCCACAGGATCTACACACCGGCCATTTTATTACCAACAATAATTCACCACAGTAAACGTGTTCACCTACATTAGAATTACCACCACTACTGACCACTTGTGTATTATAATATTATTATACATTTTGTTACTCATTGAAATAAAACTATTATTGACGGATTTTATCGTGGATTTGATTTAATTTTAACATTTTTGACTTCCCGACGCGACGTTTCGATTACTTTACAGCTTTCGTGGTCACGGGGCGGACTAACATTCGCGTAAATCTAAGAAACCATTTTTTACACCTTTCATATTGCCAAAAAATCTTTAAAAATATCTACTTTGCATAGAAAATTTAGTAATATAGAATTGTTAATATAAACCTGTACCTCTTTTTTTCGGCTTAGGTTTTGGCGCCTCCTCTTCCTCCTCCTCCTCTTCTTCCTCTTCCTCCTCCTCGTCTCCCTCCTCATCCTCTCCGTCATCTTCTGGGTCTTTCGCTTTCTTTGCAGGCTTCTTTACCCTAGGGTTAAATTATAATAGACATGAATATTGTAATATTAAAATTAATGCATAAATTATACTACTACAGTCAATTTCTTTGCCTCTATACCAAAGTAGCATTTATATCTGGTCGTACAGCATATGGACCTAAAATACTTCCTACTATTAGTAGTTAATTAATATGATTTAAGGGGGGAAGACCATGTAAAATTTTCAAAAAATCGTTTTTTTTTTCGGTAATCTGAAAATATGGTATATTGAGCGTGTACTGACGAGAGGGGGAAGAAAAAAATTCGAATATTTGCTGAGTTATAGCTATTTGAATGGAGTAATGGGTACGTAAATTGTACTAGTTATTTTCCTGTACTAAAACTTTAAACGCGATTATCTCGAAAATGTATTTTTAAAAACTGCTCGTGTTATAACTCAAAAAGTTGTGGCGTACTCCACACATATTTTATTTACTTTATATATTATATACTTTTTACATATTTATATATTTACACAATATTTATTTATTTCAAACATTTATATTACATATTTACAATTTACAGTTTACATTTTATACACAATTTTATATATACAATATTTTCTAAAATAATATAATTTACACCACCCCTATAACTGGTGACCCCGAAAAGGACATACTATTTATTGGAGACGACCAGGTACGACTTCTACTACTATGAGTGACAGCAGTGAGTCCATTAAAACCGTTGGTTCACGTACCGAAACCCACGTGGCCACACGACGAGCGCGCCGAATTCGCCCTTCAAATGACCGCGACGACATTGCGGGTCGGCGAATTAAAATTAGGGTTCCACCTTTCTCACCCGAGGACCCTGAGCTGTGGTTCGCGCTGTTGGAAGGACAATTTAATACCCACAATATCGAAGACGACGATTTAAAATTCACCAGCGTTACCAACAACCTGGACTTGACTCACGCGAAAGCCGTCAAGGATATTATCCTTAATCCTCCGGCAAAGAACCGCTACGACAAGATTAAGTCGGAATTGATAAAGCGGTTATCGGCTTCTCACGAACGCAAGGTGAAGCAGTTGCTCACGCACGAAGAGCTTGGCGATAGGAAGCCTTCACATTTTTTGCGGCATCTGCAAGATTTGGCGGGACCATCTGTGCCGGACGACTTCCTCCAGTCCATATGGAGCAACCGACTTCCACATGCCATACAGACAGTGCTGGCGTCACAGTCAACCCAGTCGCTGGAGCAGCTCGCTGACCTGGCAGACCGCATCCAGGAGCTGACGTCACCACACATCGATGCTGTAGCTACTTCAAGCAGGCCTCACACGTCACACCAGTCTGATGAGATCTCAGAGCTGAAGAAGATGGTGCAGCACCTGACTCTCAAACTGGAGGAGCATACTCGTGCCGCCTGCTTTGTCACAGACCGGTCAAGGCCAGCAGACCGTCGCCGTACAGCCTCGCCGCATAGGAGCCGATCCAGTTCCAGCTACAAAAGGTACCCGCTGTGCTGGTACCACGCCAAGTTCGGTGCACAGGCTCGCAAGTGCCAGAAGCCATGCGACTTCTCCAAGTCGGGAAACGCCGCGGGCAATCGGTAGTGGCGACCAACGATTGTCCATCCCGTGGAGGTCGCCTCTTCGTCACTGACCGCAGTACGAATGTCCAGTTCCTGGTGGACACCGGCAGTGACCTGTGCGTCTACCCTCGTGCTGCGCTTCGGGAACGACGTGTCAAGACCGACTATATGCTCACCGCAGCCAACGGGTCGACGATCGAAACCTTCGGCTTCGTCGAAATTAATTTAAATTTAGGGCTGAGACGCAATTTCCCTTGGCGTTTCATTGTCGCCAATGTTAATAAGCCAATAATAGGCGTTGATTTTCTTGGCTTCTATAACTTAATTGTAGACTGCCGCAATCAACGCCTTATAGACAGCACAACTACATTATCAACCTATGCATGCGTTGCTAATATTAATGTTTTTTCTGTTAAGGTTCCTACAGGCGACACGCGCTTCCATGGGGTGTTGGATAAATATCCTGAAATTACTCGCCCGTCAGGTACACCGGTGTCCCCGAAACACAACACGGTACACCACATCAGGACCACTCCAGGCCCTCCTGTATCGTGCACTCTTCGAAGGCTAGCACCGGACAAACTTCAAGTGGCCAAGCAGGAATTCGCGCTCATGCTGAGTAATGGCACAGCGCGTCCTTCTGACAGTCCTTGGGCTTCTCCCTTACACCTTGCGCCTAAGAAAGATAACGGCTGGCGGCCGTGCGGCGATTATCGATCGCTCAACGCACGCACTGTCCCAGACCGTTATCCTATTAGGCATATCCAAGACTTCTCCCATTCCATTTCTGGTTCTACAGTCTTCTCCACCATCGACTTGATGAAGGCGTACAACCAAATCCCAGTTTTCGAAGAAGACATCCCAAAACTGCCATCACTACTCCCTTTGGCCTGTATGAATTTCCTTTTATGACCTTCGGTCTCAGAAACGCAGGCCAGACATTCCAGAGGTTTGTTGACGAAATGACGAGAGGGCTTGAATTTTGTTATTGTTATCTGGATGACTTCCTCGTGTTTTCCAAAGACGAAGCTGAGCACGAAGCACATCTCCACCAACTTTTTAGCCGTATGAGAGAGTACGGCGTCCTCGTCAATACCTCTAAATGCGTCTTCGGTGCATCGGAGGTAACATTTTTAGGCTACCGAATCTCCGCCTCCGGCACCAAACCTCTGGAATGCAAGGTTCAAGCCATAAAAGACTTTCCAGTTCCTAAGACCATCAGGCAACTGAGGCGATTCTTGGGAATGCTCAACTTTTATAGGCGATTTCTTCCAAACTCTGCTTCCGTCCAAGCACCCTTAAACGCCTTACTTTCGGGCAATGTCAAGGCATCTCAACCAGTCGACATCTCAGGTGAGGCCCTGTTAGCTTTCGACAGGTGCAAGGAGAGCCTCGCTAATGCTGCATTGCTGGCCCACCCAGATTGTCAGGCCGAGCTCGCTCTAGTAACAGACGCGTCCGACCTGGCAATGGGTGCAGTTTTGCAGCAATTCAAAACAACCATTGGGAGCCTCTAGCATTCTTCTCACGGAAGTTGAGTCCCTCCCAACAAACGTACTCTCCGTACGACCGCGAACTCCTGGCCATATATGAAAGCATAAAATACTTCCGGCATATGCTGGAGGCCAGGCATTTCGTAGTCTTTACGGATCACAAGCCGCTCAGTTACGCTTTTAGCGAGAGAAAAGCCAACTGTTCACCTAGACAGTACCGCCACCTTGACTACATCTCGCAGTTCACGACCGACATACGGCATATTTCCGGCAAGGACAATGTCGTGGCCGACCCTTTGTCACGCGTCGATGAACTGCAGATGCCGGTCGATCTGGAAGTGCTGGCTTCATCTCAGGCTTCAGATCCGGAGCTGACTCAACTTCTGGGAGAAGAATCATCACTTCGCCTAAAAAAGTTGAGGATTCCCAATTCTCGTCTGGAGCTTTACTGTGACGTCAGCACTCGATCACCAAGACCGTTCGTCACCAAACCTCTGCGGAGACAGCTTTTCGACGGTCTCCATAGTCTCAGCCACCCAGGCGCTAACGCAACCACGAAACTCGTTGCCGAACGATTCGTTTGGCCTGGGATGCGCAGAGACTGTCGAGAGTGGTCCCGACAATGTTTGGCATGCCAACGCGCCAAGGTGAATCACCACGTGTCATCTCCATTGGGCACGTTCGATCTGCCTCGCGCCCGGTTCGCATTTGTCCATGTGGACATTATCGGTCCTCTGCCCGTCTCACACGGGTACCGCTACTGTTTGACGGCGGTGGATCGTTTCACCCGCTGGCCGGAAGTCGTTCCCATGATGGATATCACCGCCGAAACAGTCGGGAAGGCCTTAATATCGTGGATATCCAGATTTGGATGTCCCACCGATATTGTGACTGATCGCGGACGACAGTTTGAATCGTCACTTTTCCAGTATCTCGGAAAAGTGATCGGATTCAAACATCGCAAAACTACCGCGTATCATCCATCATGCAACGGCTTAGTGGAACGATTCCACCGCCAGTTAAAGGCAGCCATAATGTGCCACATGGACTCCAATTGGGTGGACATATTACCCTTGGTGCTGTTGGGCATTAGGAGTGCCTACAAAGACGATCTGCGGTCGTCTTCTGCTGAGCTGGTGTATGGTGAACCTCTCCGATTACCTGGAGAATTCTTCCAGGCCTCGGCTCCTAATTCCACCGACATATCGGAGTTCACCACACGTCTGCACCGGTTCACATCCAAACTCCAGCCAGCTCCAGCTGCACGTCACAGTAAAGACAAAGTCTTTGTCTATAAGGACCTGGCTTCATCGAGTCATGTCTTCCTACGGGATGATACCTCTCGTGGCTCACTACAGCCACCCTACACTGGCCCATACAAGGTCATCACAAGAGGTGACAAGGCCTTCAAAATACAGGTCAAAGGGAAGAGTGTGACAGTATCAGTAGACCGCCTTAAACCGGCCTACATACTGGCGGACCAATCTCCCAATCCCACCTCGACCACCACCCCAACTCCCAACCAACCTCCTTGTGCCCTACCTAATCCTGTCCCTACAGGGCAAGATGCCCAAGCCCAGGATGACGTCAGGAGAACGCGTTCGGGCCGTACTGTGCGATTTCCTGATTTTTATCGCCCGTAGTAACGGTCTCAGGAGGGGAGTGATGTGGCGTACTCCACACATATTTTATTTACTGTATATGTTATATACTTTTTACATATTTATATATTTACACAATATTTATTTATTTCAAATATTTATATTACATATTTACAATTTACAGTTTACATTTTTATACACAATTTTATATATACAATATTTTCTAAAATAATATAATTTACACCACCCCTATAAAGTTATCGACCGATTTGTTTGAAATTTGGTGAGGCCTTTCTCTACATTACTACCCGAAGGATAAACCTAAAACTTGATATTTCGCGTTGATTAATTACTTTTTAGGGGTTAAAAAGTCACAAAAAATAGCCCTAAATTTTAACTTTTTTTAAAGGCTTATTTTATAATGAATTTTACTATTATTTTTTACTTTTTTAGGTTTATCCTTTCCGTTAATATCTTATAAAAAGAAAACACTTCATTTTTTTTGTTTCAAATCGATAGATTTAGTGATACATGCAGCAGTTTGGGACCTCGCGCCATAGGCAGCCGACAGAAAATGATCCTGAGTCGCCATTTTGGACAAAAAAAAATTGTACTGTTAAAAAATTAAATAAACTTGTGCTAAAATTTCAAAACAATATAATTATTTTATCACCTTTAAAAATCCGTTTAAAAATGTCCGATTTTGAGGCTTATACATGGACTTCCCCCCTTAAGCTGTATTAATGTCATATTTTCTATCAAACAAGCTTTTACGTTCTTTTCTATTACAAATCACCCAATAATACATAAAATACTATTTATAAGATGGCCAGCTTGCATTCCTCTAAGCAAAATAATCACTGATTATATACTCACTTGTCTTTCGTAGGCTTTTTCTCCTCCTCGTCGTCCACGTCATCCCCCTCCTCATCCTCCTCCTCTTCCTCCTCCTCGTCCTCTTCATCTTCCTCTTCAGTGTCCTACAAATATTACATAGTGTAAGGTGCTAGTTGTAAATCGAGTCGCCCTTCGCCCTGGGATGTCCGGAGCCGCCCACTATGCGTGCGACGGCAATGGAAAGGTTTTTAGTCAGTATGCTGGCGTAGCTCACCAGCTCGGCTACTATATCCGCTTTTTACCGGCCTGGAAGGCCAGAGACACTGACATACCCCTTTTGGCCTCCCCCGGGGTATCGAAAGAGGAGATTAAAAAAAAAGTACTAGTCCTTCGAGCTGTACATATGCGACAACAACACAAATAGCAGTCAAATATTTCATCCGAGTGCTAATATTGTACCCTTGAGCCCATTTTATTGGTCAACAGAGCCCTAATGCGGAAATATTCAGATCCCATCAAAAACATCTGTAAAAAAATACCAAGTCTCGCAGCTCAGTTTTTCTACCGCAAAAAGTTGTGAGATCCATGTAATACCAAATCGATTAATTTATTTAGTCCTTGCTTAAGGGACCTTCTGTATAAAGTTATTACGTAAGTTATTATCATATCAATATTAAAATTCCTTTACGTTTTAAATAAATAGATCGACTTGGCCATCGCATGAAAACATAATATATCGTACAATTTATACATAGTGCTGCTGGCCAAGTCGATCTATTTATTTAAAACGTAAAGTAATCTATTTATTTAAATAGTGGGCATAAGCTACCAAGTAGCAGTGTACAATGGTATACGCACCTCTTTCTTGGGCTTCTTCTTAGGCGCTGGTTTCTTGGCGCCCTTATCGTTGGGCTTTACATCTTCTTTTTCATCATCGTGAGTTTCACCGTTCTCCTCCTATTCAATATTTTCTTTGTTTAGTTATGATTCCATATTTTAATAGGACAACTATTAGTAGATTCCGAAACCTAAATTTAATTAAATTCTGAATTTGGGAACTATTGTTCAATCAGAATTTTGTCCCAAGAAATTAGAAAATAAATTCATCGATTTAAACGCAGCTAACAGAAAAATATCATACCACTTGTACTAGGTACCCAATCAGGGAAAATTATGGTTGGGCGACCACCAAGGTGCCATGAATAAAGGGGCAAGTTTGATTCATTATTTTTTGTATACAATTTAGATGCGAAATAATGACTGATTTCACCCCTATATCTATTTTTAGCATTAAATATATTATTGGACTAATATTCAATTATACTACATAGTAGTAAACCATCAAAGTGTGATTAACGATCCGATTAATTATACCGGGTATCTCAAGACTGCTACCGAAACGAAGCCGGGTGGTAGTTTTAGTGGCTACAAACACAATGCAATTAAAAATTTCGCATAGAAACGCGACAATTATTTTTTATGATTTTTTAAATATTGTCATTTTTGGGTGGTAAATCCATAGTTTTTGCTAAAATAATAATTTAAACTCTTTTATACCTTAGAGTGTTTATAAATAAAAGGGTATACACTATTATTTTAGGAAAAAATGTATTTACCACCCAAATATGGCAATAGGAAAAAAATAACAAAAAAAATTGTCGCTTTTTTTTGCAACTTTTTCTGTTGCATTGTGTCTGAAGTCGCTTAGACTACCACCCGGCTTCGTTTTCGGTAGCAGTCTTGATATACCCTGTATAGATCCATCTGGTTAAATGAGACGCCAAAAGAGCGAGTAAGCTTTAAAAGGTACTAGTATTTTTGAGAGAAACATATTTCTACTTAAAAATAATACCCAGTTAAGAGCATCAAAGAACGACGACTTCTAGACTTGTTGGCTTCACTGAATTAATAATTGAGATAACGCAATTACTTGATAAAATATTCTAATACACAAATCTGTGGCGTTTTATTAAATCACTACACCAAAAGGCATTTAATGAATGTATTCATATATGATATTATGATACTTTTAATGAATGAGTTTTAATGAATGGTGTTGAATAAAAATGTATGTTTGCATTTTGTTATATTTTTGTGACCACCCTATACTTCCTAGCGTCTTTTCAACCCAGTCCGTCTAATGGTCGTCTGCAAGAAATCGCGGTAAGCAATAAGACCGCCAAAAAAATCAGTTGCCTCAATATGTCCAGTAGTTACTATGGCTACAATGTCCTTCAAACCGGAACACAGCAGTGCATTTACACAGTTGTTAGGCGGGAGAAAGAAATAGTCATTGCGGTGGTACCTACCCAGGCGGCCTCTCACATATGCGAGACCTACCACAAGTAACAATTACCAGCAACAAAGTTAGAACAATGTTATTAATTTTCATGAAGCTGTCTAAGCTGAAAGAGCTAATAGTAGAATATTTATGTATTTATTCATTATTTATCTTACAATATTGTTACCTTTTTAGAGTCCGCCTCAGCTTTCACTTTGTCCTTGTCATCGCCGCCTGCTTCATCATCTTTGCCGTTTGTTGTTGTTTTTGAGTCACCTGTGTAACAAAAGTCAATTAAATAAATACAACAAAAAAATCAATTAAATAAATACAACAAAAAAGTCAACTAAATAAATACAATAAAAAACTCAATTAAATAAATACATTAAACAGTCCAACGGTTACTTCCGACTCAAAACATATATCCCATGTGTTAGAAACAACGAAGGATAGTGCCACGCCACCCAAACCACAAACCAGCTAGTACCTATCAATGCGTTATGCGAGTATCGCACAGCCCTTCGTTTCATTGCCCAATAGGACATTTGACTCAATTTTTCTTATTATTTAATCGAAAGTTATGCAAAATCACATACGATTTTTTAAAATCTAGTAAAAAGTAGTTACTCTGGCTACAATGTCCTTCAATCCGAAACACAATAGTGCATTTAAACTGCTGTTTGACGGGAGAAATAGACATTGCGGTGGTACCCACCCAGGCAGCCTCTCACATATGAGAGACCTGCCACCAGTAAAGGATTATATTTCAGGATCACTTACAATATATTATTATATTATGTTAAAATAACATGTAGGACCTATGCCTTATATTAATTTAATTATCTATATGTTTGGTACTGGGCGACCCGCCTTCAATATGTTATGCATATATTTTGGTTTGTTGGCTAGTCAAGTCATTAAGCAAATTAATCAACAAGCGCAAGTTCCATGAAACAATATAATTTTTTTGCTTTGCAGTGGTACTTATTATTTAGTTATTTTTTGGTTTTTAGTGGTTTTTTGTTTTGAAGTCGGTTTTTATTTGTTTATTAAAATTTTGGTTATTTTTATCTTTTTAGTGTTGACAGGAATCAAAATGAAGAAGATTTGGTCCCCACAAGGAATATGTTCTTTCCGATGATAATGAAATCGCTAAAATCGGCTAAAAACTGCCAAAGATATTGGAGTATTCATATGTTTATTATTTTTTTCTCTCTCCCCCCCCCCCCCCCCCTTTGCCCCTACCCCCTTTTCCCTCCACCACTGTAGCTTAGCTTTTATACTGAACCCAATGCAAAAAGAACCATTGGAATTCTACTAAAGTTTGAAGAGTTCTACACTCCAGGTCTGAAAATGATCATCAGATCTCCATGTTGTGTTCCTGAGATCAACCTGTCAATACATTCTTTCCAATGAAAAAGAAATCACTAAAATCGGTTAAAAGCTGGCGAAGATATTAGAATGTACGTGTATTTTAATTTTATCACCTACCCCCCCTCACCTCCACCCCTTTTTTTCCTCTCTCACTGTAAATTAACTTTATAATGAACCTAATGCAAAAAGAACCATTGGAATCCTACTTAATTTTAAGGAGTTCCCCTCTCCAGGTCCGAAGATATTGCTCAGATTTTCACCATATTTATGGGACCAAATGACAAGCATCAGCTTTCAATCAAAGAAAGAATGGTCGAAATCGGTTCACACAGTACAGAGAAACGAGGTAACAAACATTAAAAAAAAAGCAACATACAGTCGAATTGAGAACCTCCTCCTTTTTTTGAAGTCGGTTAAAAATGTGGCCGTATTTGCCACGCACGAATAGGGGACTCATTAGTCACAGTAAAGGTGTACTTTCCAATCCTAACATTTCCTGTAAATACTATTCAATCATCTCGCGTAGATGTTAATTGCCAATTATGATGATTATGGTGACATCATGTTCATCAAGTGGATATCCGTAATCTTTACCTATCCCTATGGGATGCAGGTGCGACGATTCGGTGTTTTTAATATAATATAATGTTAGTGACCTCGTATTTTGTTACAAAAACAAGAAGATACTAAGCTACTAAGTTCGATGTCTGAAGCATATTATTTGATTGTATAATTAATAAATAAATAAATAACACCCAACAGTCACATACATAGTCCTGACCCCACACTAA
The DNA here is from genome assembly GCA_009982885.2 of Hyles vespertilio. NCBI lineage: Eukaryota > Metazoa > Arthropoda > Insecta > Lepidoptera > Sphingidae > Hyles > Hyles vespertilio. Next base: position 13,755,887 of record CM042823.1, read on the forward strand.
GATCTAGTCTTGTGTCGTGGGTATCAGGAACTACGAGAGACTTTTCGGTCTCACAAACACCCAGACCCGGAAGAAATATTTGTGGGCCACACAAACATTTCTCTCGGTGCGGGGATCGAACCCGCGGCCTCTCGTTTCACAGGCGGCGTCTAACCGTCAGCGCCACGGAGGCTGTCAAATTAATATGCGTTTTACTATAAAATAAACATCATATTCCTATTACAAAAATGAAAGCTGAAACAATTGTGAAAATCATCAGAATTAACAAAGTGATTAGCCGCCTTTTATCAATTAGATAAATCAAGAATTTACATTGTGGTGATTGTTTTAATTTCATATAGTAACTAGCGGCCCGACCCAGCTTCGCCTGGGTGCATATATTTTTTGATTCCACTCCACACCAAATACATGTTATTTTTCGTATTATTCTCTTGTATACCTAAACTTGACATAGCTATCCTACTGTCTTGCTCAATCCCGTCTCATCCGTCTGTTCAGTCTCTTCCCGATCCGTCCCGTCCTTTCTCTTTTATTATCCATCCCGTCTTATAACGTGCATTTACATTTCGTCCTATCAAATCTGGTAGCTATCCCAGCCCTCTCCCGTACCTTCCACTCTATTATATCCCGTCTCTCCATATACATGTACATATAAAGATAGCCTTATGAAATTTTGACATTAAAAACTTTAGCGTTTTTTATTGTCCATCCAATATTCCGTCCCTTATTTCAGCACCAAAATGCTGTTTTTCCTAATAATATTGCACGCCATTACTTTTTGTTAGTAATAAAGTAATAATAACCATTTAAAAAAAGAATTGGCCAAATTGGTCCAGGCGTTGTTGAGTTATGCGCTTACCAACACATTTTGCGATTCATTTTTATATTATAGAAGAAGATGTTATAGTCCACCCTGCTGGCTTAGTGCGGGTTGGCGGATTTTATTGCACGTAGAAATTAATCCGATAAGTCAGAGGTATGCCCTGGGATTTGAACCCGTGACCATCGTTAACTTGTTGGCAGTCGCGTCTAGTACGTTACCATATACAAATTAATAAAACCTTCATACTGCCTTACCAGGTGACGTAAGTAATAGAAAAAATATTTAAAAATATAAAACTGCATATCGTTTCATTATAATGTCTAGATACGGCATCAACCGTACCAATATTTTTTTATTCTTGAGTCTGTAAACATTACTAATGCGAAATTTAAATATGTCCCCCAGCGCATCTAAAAGTATCAATTCAAAAAACAATGTCGTTTATGAAAACGAAAAATTATAATTAGATATATTTTGGTGTTGTTTAAAACTGTTTCAATAATCTCAAAAACAATGGGCGATTTTGGTAGATATGGACATCGTTTTAATTTACATTTAACAAAATTATGCGCAAGACGCCGTATCTAGATAATATTATATACACGATGTACACATTTTTTTGAATTTTGTTCTATTTCGTCAGCCGTCAATGAAAGACAATGGAAAGATAGATCATTTTACGTTGGATGGTAGTTGAAGCTGGACCGTCTTTTACGTCTCCCGTCAAATAAACAAAGATCATCCTATATTGGCTGGACACATCACGCTTGAACGATACCCAAAAAAAAAAAGGTTTTTAGTATCTTTCTAAGAAATTTTCCTATGTTTCTCACCCCTAAAACCTTCCCAGGACTTCCACGAATATTTCAAGACCAAAATCAGCCAAATCAGTCCAGCCGTTCACGCATGATGCCGTGACAACGCGAAACGGGTTTCATTTTACACGCTTTATATTAGCTTCACTTGTATGTTTGTTTGTAACCGACTCCTTAAGACGCGATTTTGACCCACTTTAAACGGACAGATTTCATTCAAATTTTGCACACCTGTCAAAGACCGATGACAATACAATAATTTAAAAAAAATAGATTTTTTTGAAAAAAATAATGGATATTTTGCACGCCGCTAACTTCCTCTGGAAATACAGCCGTAGATGGATGTTTTTAGTCAAAACAATTAAATAATAGTTAAAAAAAACTAAAATACACGCTTTAATAAGATATACAACTAAAAACGTAAAAATAATTGATACTGAATTTAAGATAAGAGAATGGAGTAAAATACATATATTTTATTGTTACAAAGCGTGGGGTGCAGGAGGATAAGTAATTGTTGTAAACACCCCACGCTTTGTAACAATAAAATATATGTATTTTACTCCATTCTCTTATCTTAAATTCAGTATCAATTATTTTTACTTTTTTAGTTGTATATCTTATTAAAGCGTGTATTTTAGTTTTTTTTAACTATTATTTAATTATATATATAGATAAAGTATCGTAATACCTCAGAAATGTTATTATAACATTCATATTATTTACTTCATAAACACTAACAACCCAAAGGAAAAAATCATACAGCTTTAATTTTTAAGGACTACATTTTTTTTTTTCATTCTGCTTCGAAGAATATTACAAACGCACTGCAGAAAATACATAACAAGTAAACTAGTATCATTTAAAAATATCAGAATCAATGAAATCAGACGCAACATCTACTACAAGCCCGTTCGCTGGTCATTAGTAATCACGTTGTAATAATAACATTCGTTGATTTCATAAGATAGTTGATGTTTAACAAAACCCACTCACAAAAACGGGCTCGAGGGAGGGCTTCAGTATGCTAAGCTGGCTTGCGTGCGTTGTACGCTTTACACCCTGAGTCGTTCAGCAATTTCCACACGTAACTTTGGCTAACTCCAAATTTTCTAGCTGCGATAGTGGTGCTGGCAGAAGGATTTCGCTCGTAAAACTGAAGCACCTTATTTTCGACTGCCGGTCTTTTCGCATGGCCTCCCTTACCGTCCGCATGCGCCGGTGTATAAAACTGCCCAAACTCCAGCAATCTTTGGTTTGCTGCCATAATAGTCTGCACAGTGGGAATACTTGTATCAATGAGTCCTTGTTTTTGCAAACGCCTTAAAGATTCACTTTCGTATATTCTTTTTGCACCGAGTGCGTTTTCACCACTTAATATGTAGCACCGAACCATTTCATAATATTCCCGATTCGAATACAGTTTACTTCTTCCCGCCATTTTTCGGCAACCTAAAAATAGTTCATGGGTTCGTAATTGGTTCACGATCCAGTCCACATTAAGGCGTCGTTTGCTTGTTGTTTAACTTATAACTTGAGGGTGGTAGCGGGGGACAGTGGGGATTTTTTTTAATATCTTCACTCAGCTTACAGACTTCAGCAGTCAGGTTGTGCAAACATGTTAGCGATGTATATTGTTTTAGGATAAAAGAGTTTAAAAATTTGAAGAAAATAATAATATGTATTTAACGGACTATGTTTCACATTTCGAACCTCCCGTGAAATTTAGGATAGTAATTGATATATTCTGCTTCGTGTTGACAGAAATGAAATGGAAGAATTACAAAAAATCGATATTGAGAAATGTTTTTTTTTTAATATATTTATTAAAGAAACCAACGGCGTTTACAAAGTGTATTTTATTCTAATAGTATTTACAATAAATAAAGCTAATAAAAGGTTTCCATCTATTACTTGATAGTATGTTAATATCGCAGACAGAGAAAAAATTAATAATATAAATTCTGAAATGATAATCAAAAGCTACATTAGCAAATGTGAAAATCAGTATCCAAAAACTAACCGTATTGTTAAGGATGTTTTATGCCAGATCTATGGTAAGGATAATACAAACTATCCTTAAGCGATATAAGTAAACAGAAAATAAAACGTAGATGTAAATAGTGAAGATTAAGGCCCGTATTCACAAACAATACTTTACTCAGTGTTGAAGTAACCCTATGCTAAGTAAGACATTTCTCATAGTGATCGTTCCGCTCAGCATTTTTATTCATAAACAATACTTGAGTCACCCTTTTACTATGGGAACGCACAGTGTCCAATGCGGATCAGTGATTGGTCAATTAATGTTGCTAATTTCTCTCTGATGTTTGACAATTGGTGTCCGCGCATGCCCCGCGAATTAGTCGTGAGTTTCACTTTGACAACTTCAAATATTTACGTTCCAAATATTTAATAAAATTTCTTTCCCACGTTTTTAAGCGGTAAATTGTGGGTGTTAACATAGGCCACCCCCCTCCCCAATGATTTCCACAGTGACCTGTTGGAGGCAGCCTGCATCCTAATAGATGATTACTAAACTGAAAATTCCCGTATCTGTATCAGCCCATTTACGTCCCACTGCAGAGCACAGGCCTCGAGAGATCGATTGAGAGTGGTTAGGCCATATAGCCCTCCACGCTGGCCTAATTCGGGTTGGCGGATTTATATACCATAGAAATTTTTATATATCGCTATACTTCATCGTTTTAGCGCGTGGTGATTGACTATTTGACTATCAAAGAATCAATACACACATGACTTCGAATAGTCAGAGGTGTGCCCTGGGATTTGAACCCGCTACCACCGTGAAAATGTTGGCAGTAGCATCTAGTCCGTTTACCAACAGAAAACTCCCAGATGAATAAAATCTTAAGGCCACAAGTAATTAATAAATAGGCGGTATTGAAAGGCCTCTTTCAGACTAGTGGCAAAAGTGCATGAAGAACAATATCCCTAGTAAATCTAGCGTTTTTTAAATTGTTTGTCATTGTAAAAATCAAAAGGATTTTGTAAATCTCGAATAATATCTCTTGCACTTATCGTCCTGCGTTCGGTGTCCTTACCGAATGCAGAACGATAAGTATCATCAATATAATTGTCGTACTCCTCCTCTCTGCTGCAATCCATTGTATTGAAAATGGAAAAAGCCTAATGCAAAAACATGGACGTAATATGCAAAACACATAAAATGAAATTACAATTTACATTCACAGCTGTCACCTTTACGTCTTCAATCGACACTATGCGTTGCGTAAAATAGCTGTTGACTTTCTTTACCTGAGGGCCTCTATAAGTGAACGCATAGTGTCACTCATCACTCAAGTATTGTTTATGAATCAAAATTGACAATTCTGTGCGTTTGGCTACACTATGCGTCCTCATAGTATTGTTTGTGAATACGGGTGATAAAGTGTTTTGTGCATTTTGACATTTGTATTGTGTGAGTTGGCCTATAGCGGTATGAACCCCAACTATTAGCAATCAGTCTTGTCAATAATAGACTTAACAATGTGATTTTAACGCCGCGCCGCGCTGGTGCAATGTCATTGCATGCGGACATAATCACCAAGCGTGATCTCCAAAACGTATGTGTTGTAAATTAGTAATGAGCCAATGAAAATATTAAAAGGTATTGTGTAAAAAAATCACAATTATTAATATTTGTACAAAAATATGTAGAATGATCAACTATACCATTTTATTTAAATCACCAATATATTAAAACAAACACACTTTACAAAAAAAATCCTTCATAATTGTAATACCGACATTGTCAGCACATTTATCTTGTGTAAAAGTTGCCCTATCACAACAAGCCGACATCTAGCAGTCGGACAAAAAACGCTCAAATCTCTTCTTAAAAAATAACAAAATAAAGCCTGTAAACAATAATTGTCGGCGTCACAACAAGCAATTTGGTAAACGCCGTGCAATGACCGATAACGTGTCGTCTGCAACACTAGTCAGCTCGGATATCGTTGACTAGGCAAGGATGTCGAATTACGTGAAAATCACACGGCTCGTTTAGATGCCTTGTATGCAAAATAAATTCATTCTTTACCAACATGAAAAGGAGGTTCTGTATTACTTTGATTTGAAGTGATTTGGGTGGGATTTTCGTTATTTTGTTGGATTTAATTCACGTCTGAGTTCAATGGTACGTATGCTACGTGTTGGTAAGTGCAATTCAATCCAATTAGTGTCCAGAACGGTTCAGATAGTCATCGCTCGCCCGCCGATACAATTGTAGTCGTCTATTCAAACCCGGATATACACAGGCAGAACCCAAAAAGCGACACTGGTAGGGATGACTATCCAATTTTCCACTGTTGAGGACTGAATTTATTCCGCACTAAACTCATAGCTTAGCTCATACCTTAATATGTTCATGCAAAGATAATTGGAAAGTGGTTTTATTTCTGGTTGTAATTCTCGCCAACGGATGCTCCATGGAAATTTAATAAAGATCATTGACCTCTCACCGCGAGAGATTTAGAAAAAAGGTTTCTTATTTTTTCTTTTATCAAATCCGGCATTGAAAAACCTTACCAAAGAGATTTGCCAGTAAAGCTGTTTGTGGGCCAGCGATCCTCCGGATACCTTAGCAGTGGCCAAACTCCAATAAGCACAACTGCTATTTTGGTGAATGGCCAACTCCTACCACATCCTACTGTCTCATAGGTCCCTTGCAGTCCTTGGCGAATGTAGGCTTCTATGACGAACTGTTATTGGGTCAGTAATAACACTGGCACTCGCTGAAGGATCTTTTTCCTTAAAACTGCGCTGCCGGCAATGGATGGTTACAAAATATGGTCTTTTATGCCTCGAGGACGGTGGTCGCTTCTTCAATTGGCAGAAAACTCTTGCGATTATCATCGGCGATTACAATATTAAAAAGTTCCAGCAACTCATAAATACTGATTATTTAGAAATAGCCTGCTTTTTAAACAAATAAATCTCTTCCTAGTACGAATATGAATTATTCAGTCATGAAAGAGTTAACGACGAGCCGGCTGTAACCCAAGCTCAGAATAAAGTGCCTACTAACTTTACATTACAGAATATGCTTAAAATATATTCATAGTGTGTTTTATAAATTGGTGATGCTGATAGAATATTTAGAACTCCAGAAGAAACGTAATAAAGTTGTCGCTAAATCGGATCTTCATAATGCAACTTTTAATGGAACCGGTATTGACAACAAAATATTATAAACAGTTACTAACAATCATACTACAAGATCAGCCTCCGATCAAGATCTTGACAGCTTCCGTGGCGCAGTTGGTTAGAAGTCGCCTGTGAAACGAGAGGCCGCGGGTTCGATCCCCGCATCGAGAGAAATGTTTGTGCGGCCCACAAATATTTCTTGCGGGTCTGGGTGTTTGTGAGACCGAAAAGTATCTCGTAGTTCCTGATATCCACGACACAAGACTCGATCTTAGTGTGGAGTCAGGGCTATGTATGTGACTGTTGGATGTATATTTATTTATTATCTTTTAAAACGATATGCTATTCATAGAAGTCCACGAAATCAAAGATAAAAAAATATCCATATATTTTTATATGAGCACAAACATGCTTTACAAATGCATTTCAAACGATCAAGCGGCTAAACTACAGACTAGAAGTTTAGAAATAAGGAAAGGGCCGCAGGATCCACTGTTAAGAATACTACACTTATAGAATACAATGATAACCTCAGACTCAAGGGCCCCATACTATTAAATGTATTCATCGTTGTAACAGAGTCTGAATACCACAGTAAAATTCCGACAAGCTGCAAGCGCCAAGGGTAAGGTATACGCCTGCTATGGACTTCAAAGCATATAAGCTATTATATTACGGATTTGCTCAGTTAGTACCGGGAAGCTGTAGCGCGCATCTACGCTATGATGAAAGATGAATGATAAATAATGGAAGATTTACAGCATCAGCTGCTTTGTTTACATAGGGGTTATTAGATAGCACAGTAAAGAACTAAATTGATTACTCTACAATAAAACAACGCAATCGTGAAGGCTCCCGAATTATACTAGAACAGAGTCTAAGGACCCAACTAAACGTTACAAGAATAATTAAATCACCTTTACACTCCTCTAGAACTTTGCTATCAAGATGAAATAACAGACCAGCGAATTCGCGCGCATTCGGCGCATTACGAGCGTCTGCAGCCGAAGCGCATTTATAAAATTTTACAGAAATATGAGCATTCCTTTGTTGCGATAAGGGCGATTGATTTAATTACTTTCAAAAGTTCGACTGCGCTAATTTTACTCGACTCTTCGTCTCACACATTCGATAACAGCTTCTAACGCAAAATTGTTTTATACTATTCCAGCCAGAAGTACATTTATTTAGTTAGGGAACTGCGAGATGAAGTTATCTTCTAGATAACTTATAATAAGCCACCGTAATGAAATTAAGCTTCTATAAAGCGAAATTCGGCCCACACCCAGCACATCCTCAATGCAGCACATAGACATAAGGTTGAATATTGTTCATCATGATATAGGAGATAATATTTAACTCAAATCAAGATGGGTTACGATTCACAACTTCACTCTTAGTTATCATCTACATATTTTTAAAACAATAATGCCATATTCAGATTCGCAACTGAAAACTAAATTACTAACCGGTGACGTTAATTGTAACATTAGCTCACTATCACGGCAACACGCTCAAGGCCGTTTAATTTGTCCGGTTTATTTGAATTTTAATTATTGAACGATCCGTTCTTTTGTCTAATGTGATTCCGTCACGTAGATAAGCGCTCCCTTGGATTATGTTAAGAATGTATGTTTTTAAGACTGTCTCTTTTTTAAGAGATCATAGAATCACCTCAATTGATAGTAATTATATTATACGTGTTGAAAGCCGCTGGATGCAGGCCACTTTAACAGATCAATATGACAATCCTTAGGATAGGCCTATGTTCAGCAGTGGGCTTCCCTGCGGCTGAAGATAGAGAGGGATATTATAACATCGTACCTGCAATATTTCTTCTACTTTTATAGACGTAAGCCGTGGTTGGGTATAACTGACGAGTCACTGCCCATATATTTTTTGATAGCGCTTCATATTTAAATGGACAATCATGATGTGACTTTGAAACAAAACAATTACCAATAATATTTGTGACACAGATTAAAATTTAAGATTCCCACTACTTCCCCATCGAGACTGACAGTTTAACATTTTATTTTGTTCACAACGAATGGCAAGACGATCATGTCATTCACCCGATAGTAAGCGATACGACCGCTCATGCATAGTAGGCAAAACCAAACAGCACCATGAATCACAAAGCTATGCTTGGCATTCTACTGCATTCGCCATCTTGAGATAACAGATAAAATGTTAAGTCGCAATATTCCGGTAGTTACTCCGGCTACAATGTCCTTTAAGCCGGAACACAACAGTGCGTTTACACTGCTGATTGGCGGGACAAATTACGAGGTCGTACGAGGAACGTTGTGGTACCACGAAAGTATTTTACCAACTGAACTTACCCTTTCAAATAATGGATTGGAATGTGAAACGTACGTTTACCACAATGGCTTAATGAGGGAGGCTCGCAACTATTTAAAAGGTTGTCGACTTGAGCGCTATTATCATTCAACAGCCCGAAATGAGGGTCTAATGAGCTCTCTGAAGGACAAAAAATCACAGATTTAGTACTTTGGACGTGATCCTTGTACGATGTTTTTAATCAAACACTTTTTAAAACATTTATTTATACCTTTTTTTCTTCCACAAATTGTTTAATATTAAATTTCAACTGTGTGTTTGCGTGCTTCTTTGTAAAGTGTATTAGAAAAATATATAGTTTTATTTAGTCTCAATAGAGTTTGTGTGTCCATGTGGACAAAAATCGTGGTAGATAAAAAAATCCTATTTCAAAACTACCAGTTTTCTCATTTTCAAGTGTGATTAGTGACAAGGATTGCTGCGTAGATCATGTTAATAAAGACGTATCAACATATTTTTTACATAAAATTCCCCGTGTTTTCACGTGCGTTTAATTTGGATTACACGTGCCTGTTTCATACACTTGATGAATACATAACCAATTTGCCAATTCGTTTGACGTTCGTGCCTGCAGTCCTTTGGGTGTATCAATGTTTATATTTTTACAACGGTATTTCAATTTTATTTTTTAACGACATGGTAGTTTCCAAGTTTAGTGATTTAATATTCAACTTATAAAAGTTTTAGTATAACTATTACAGATTTAGCTAACTGCAATTACATGATTAACAGCCTTTCTCTATAATCTATCTATGTTTAACTAGACATATAATTACATATTTCGATGCATTTTATGTTTTAGTTAACGAAGCTATAGAGGTATGCATAGATATGGTATATATAGCATACATATACAAAGTTAGGTAAGATTAATGTATGTCTACCTTTGTTTATGGAAGCGTAAAATTCTTAGATTATATACTCGTCTAGATTGAGCAATGTCAACAAACGATGCGCTAAAAGTGTCCTCACTTTCGTTGATATGTGTGAGTACCGTTCGTGTAATTATTGTAATCCAACTGTCAAGGTGTGTGTGTTTAGGGATGCCTACTCCAGATTATTAACTTAACTTTTCCCCATTATTTGATATACAAAATAGGTTAAATAAAATATTTTTTGTTTATTTAAAGTAATCGTACTATTAATTATATTTATAACGCATTTTAGTAAAAACAATAAAGATCTAAACCCATCTCCTAGTGTTTGTTTCCGAATATAATTAACTCTTTGGATTTATTGCCTGGGCTGTTATCTGATTTCTGTATTTATGTAAAATATAAATCATCATAAGTAAAATGTTCGGAACACACAACTGAAGTCATGTGAGGCTACGAACGCTCTTCTTTTCGTTTCCGCTGTGTAATGTCTCTCCAGCAATTTGCTAGTACGGAATCCGTAGGAAGTCTAAAAATATTATTAGGACCTTGAATAAGTTCTCGCTGTTTCTTCAAAGATGACAATAGCAGTACCCCGTTTGTGAAATTTTGAATGGTAATACACATGCAAGGCAAAGAATTAATAAAATTACTATGAAGTGCATGTCGTCGTGGGTTTCATTAATATCGTGTAGGTAAGTATTATTTACTCATTAAATAAATAATGCCATTCTTCTTGTTGTTATTCTGATCGAAATATTATGTAATGATATTTGTGTTTTATAGTTTCTCCCATAGTTTCAACAAATCTTCCTAGTAATAAATTGACAACACTGGCCAATGAAACTCATCTTCAAAATAATGAATTAAAAGTTCATGTTTTCTTCAAATAATAGTAGTTTAACAATAACGTTACCGATAGAAAGTGATATTGGTATTATTATACAGTTTTCCCACACAATTGCGATACAATGCGACAGTACAAACCGGCATAAATAATTATTTTTCGGGAGCACGTTATCCATATGTAGTTCAAATGACACTGACGTACGTGAGAAGCGAGTCTACCAAATTTGGTAGACTTTATTTGAGCCGCGCGGTGAGGTGTGATGTGTCATCTAGACGAGTATACAATCTAAGCGTAAAATTGTACTAACATAGTAATGGTAGCTAATCTAATTTCTTGTTAAAGATAGGATATAGAGAACGGCCGTTAGTCGATAAATAGGATCCAATCCAAATAATCTTCACAGAACAATATTTCTAGGATATCAACCTACGACGTCTCGTTTCACAATCCATTGAAGCGGATTGATTAACCAAATAAGTACTCAATGCAAGAGACAGATTCAAAGATCAATATTTACAGCCACACCGCCCATCAGATGCATTGCGGACTCTTGCCGACCTATTTAAAATCGCTCGTATTTCCACTCACTCCGCCTTCAATCACAACGAGTGTTGCATGTAATCAGATATAAAACAGGGAACATGGCGGTCAAAATGTTTATTAATAAATAAATACACCCAACAGCTATATAGTCCTGACTCTATAATAAGATAATACGCAGTGACTTTCATATACCAAATTTTACTCCAAAACAACTATTTTTAGTCCACACAATAATTTGTCTTGATGGAATCAAATCTGCGAAAATCATTTCACAGCCAGATCTCAACCAACTGCGATGCCAAGGCTGTGTGTACGTTGTTTGTAGCAAAAAGAGCGGTACCGTTCTGCAATATGTTTTATCTCTTTCACTCCTACACAGTCATATAAAATATTTTTGATCTCCCCTCTCGCTTCAGTGATTGTGTGCTTGATACGCGTAGAGATTTCGTTCGAAGTGACCGTCCCGGTATACCTCAATGGGTATATGCTATTACGATAAACAGTGCGTACGATAAGCTATCTATTTGTTTTTAAATCACAATATAAACAATTATTGTGTGGGGAACAGTGTTTCTTATTTATGATAAGGTATTGGCGGATCTTTATCGCTTTATAAGTCTAGCAGAACCGTAGGTGTAAACAATGAGGTCCTGGTTCAACTGTCTTTATGGTGTGAATTTTTTACTTGAAAAACTTGATGCTCTTGGACATGGTGATGGAAAACATAATTCAATAGTTTCCTCCAGTTCACTCCGTTTCAGGTCTGCCTGTTTGTATTCGGTTATATGTTATTAATTGTTGAATACTTTATCTATACTGCACTGATGCGTTGATGTCACTTTATGGTAATTGGTGCCAGTGCATTTTTCTCATTCAAACAAACCTGTCGTATCGTTTTTAAATGCCATAGAGGCGGTTAAGGAACTTACAGATCACTTGCAAATTGATCATTTCTATTCCAGTCCCATGAACATCCACGACATTCGATAGAAGAACAATACATTTGATTTCGTGGTTACACAGAGCGATGTTATATTCCGAACGAAGAGTAAAATAATAAAAGCAATTCATTAATTATTGCGCCGTGACGTGTGTTTTATAAATAAACGTCGAATAAATTTAAATAACACATTTTTTATATCAATGAAATGGCTGTATTAAGTAATAATTTTTCGTGCAATCACCACGTGTGTCGATTTTTCTGTTCACGTGAACGATGAAAGCGAAAGTCATTACGATTCGGAGGCTAAATAAATACTGCGGTGATATGACGTTTGGAAAGTTAACTTTCGTGTTTTGATCCTAGGCAAATCTTAGGTATTGTATGCTAGTGGGATAACTCGCTCAACTTTAGAACCAATCATTTCAACAAAGAATGCTTTGCGCATGATCAATTCAATAAGTTTTTAAATATGTTAATTATAGTATTTTTGCTACAACGCGTCTCAGTCGAGTTTTATTCAGGTTTTTTACATGCTATTACAATATGTGGAGTGAATGAATGTAATTAGCAACGATATGTGAAATACAGTCGACATATATTTTAATTCAGATAAACTTGTAATTGCGACCCAAAATATGTATAACGAAGATCATATTATATAGAAAATACATTTTATATTTATAGCTGTCTTATGTACAAAGCTAACCTTACATTTGTTCTGACGGACAATTTACCTTTCTATAAAGACGTACTCATCTTAAAGCGGACAATGTAAGATTAGAGAAAGTAATTTAACCTACGATCTTCTACACATTTATTAACTTTGCTTAAAAAATCTATTCATGGGCTGTCTAATGAAATTAAATGATATTGGTCTTGTAGGCAATTAAAGAGCTCTTATGACAAGTCAATACACATAGAATTTAATCTCTACATACAAAATATTTTCTACATTTAGTATTATTTATATTAATTTCATAGTTTAATTTATTGAAAGTATTGGTTACTAGGTACTACTAGTATGAAGTTCAACATATATTTTTAATAACTGTTTAAAATTGTCTAGAATCTTGGTCTTGAATCTTGATAGCGTATTATGAGCATTTACAAATGAGTTCCCGAGTTCAATTCTCAGGCCGGTGATATTATTTATTCATTTATATAATTGATTTTTTCACAGAATTTGAAATCTACTCTATTTTTTATTATATCACAGACATTTAGATGTTTTAGTTTGCTATGATAATGACAGAATGATTGCGTATAGATTTAGACATCGAACAATTATAATCGTATGCATTATCGATTGAACACTTGTATTACATTGCAATCAATTCACGTCTCTATGGTAACTCGCACATCAACCTATTAACTTTGGACCAGACATAATAGTTAGCACTTTATTGAGAATTGCTAATATTTATGTACATTGAACAACTCAATACTAAGCTGTTTTTAGTGTGTATCGTTGTTAATCGACGGTCTTATGCCCTATTTCACAATTCTCTGGTCTTGACTCTTATTGTTTTTCTGTCTTTAATATTATCAAATTATACGCACGGTATTAGAATCGTTGTAATCTTAATATGTTTTAATTAGTCAAACATAATCTGCATTATTCATAGACAAAACCTATTATAGTTATAATTTTTTTTTTTATATTTCGAGACTTTTGAATTCGGTTTAAGCGAAGACAGACGAAACATTCGATAATTAAAACACGTTTTAAACTCTCTATAAATAATGCCGACTATATTTATGTATTAAGATATTAAATTAAATTACGAAATTATCTCCTGGCAGTAATGTCCAAGTAGACATCAAGTATTAATTACAAATCATTTTAATGCGTCTTGCAAAAAAACAACTGTTTTATCGCGGTAACTTAACTATGCGCGCGAAATAGACAATTCAAAATACATTGAGGTTTTGGTTTAAGCAAACGTCCGCTAATTTTATGTAGTTTGTCGCCAAACTAAATTTTGAAGCAGTATTTTCCTTGTATTATGCAACATTTTTATGTGTACATAAAAATGTTTGTACATAAAAACATTTTTGTGTGTATTGATAGTCAATCACCACGCACTAAAACGGTGAAGGAAAACATCGTGAGGAAACCTGCATACCATAGGGATTCATAAGAATTTCTATGGTATGTAAGTCCGCCAACCCGCACTAGGCCAGCGTGGTGGACTATATGGCCTAACCACTCTCAATCGTATTCTCGATTGTAGAGTAGGCCCGTGCCCTGCAGTGGGACGTATATGGGCTGATACAGATGCAACATTTTTATTTAGTTTTCAATTTACATATTTCATGCGTAGTTTTTTCGTCGACGCACATAAAAAAGTTTTATCAATGTAAATGTAGGAGCGAATAAAACTTGTATCAGCCAAGTTTCAACAAGCGTTATCAGTTATCACTATACTGTAAAGTTGAAATACAGAATGCACGATACCAACGTGGCGCGTTAGACAACAAATATACGTAACAAAACGATGTAGGTTCAAATCTTACGTCAAGATAACGTTTCTTCATTAAATTCAAGTAAATCCTTTAAAGTAACGCATTTTTAACCGACTTCAAAAAAGGAGGAGGTTCTCAATTCGTCGGAATCTTTAAGAAACATTTTTCATAAACGTATGTATTTGAAGAAAATGTAAGATACTGTGCTTGTAAGTAGACTTACTTATAAAATAAAAACCAAGTGGTATATAAATTGTGACCTCTTAACATAAGTAATTTAATGTGAAGTGCAGATTATTATGTTGCGAGATAAGGACTATTGTTAGAGATTGTGTATATGTTTAGTGAAAACGCTCTTAAAAAATCTTACTGAATATAAATTCAGAAAGTAGATAGATATACCCCATTGGGTAGGAGTGGCGTACCAAATCCTGAAATTGTTGGAAAAGGTCCTTTATCCAGTAGTGAGAGGTTAAATAGACTAATTCGGCAAAATATTATATTTTGAATATCCTACTGTCTCAACACTAAAAAACAGTTTTAAAAGATTTACGTATTATTTTTTATTTACTTATATGAATGGCGAGACTAGCGTGCTATTTGCCTGATGGTAAGCGATACGATCGCTCATGGACAGTAGCAAAACCAACTAACACCATGAATTACGAAGCAATGCTTGGCATTCCACTGCGCTCGCCATCCTAAGACGGTGTGTGACTGTGGCTACAAGGCATATTTGTCAAATATAATACCAGAAAATCTATATTTAAAATATCCTGCAGCATACGCATAAAGAATAGTTAGTAAGATAAATAGATGTCAATATATGCAATATAACAGTAAGTGATGAATGCAGTATCAAATCTTCGTACACCCGTGGACGAGCATGCGCAAACGCACCTAAATTATCGCTCGAAAGGATGTCTTTACTATTTGTGCCGCAAGTCATAGGCTATGGACCTGTCGTAATTCCTTCAATGAGGAAAGTGGACGATATAATGTAAATCACCTTCTCACTGTATTGGATGGTTAAAATGCAAATGATTACTTTATTGTGTATAAATATTTTGTTGTTGCACGAATTATTTTTAATAACTTAATTATTAACTAAAGGATATTAATTTAACGATTTATTTTTGTTAATTATGTATTCGTAAAAATCATACAAATAAATTGCAAGTGCGTGGTGGCCTGTTGGTAAACGGACTAGACGCGGCTGCCCACATGTTCACGGTGGGCGCGGGTTCAAATCCCAGGGCACACCTCTGACTTTTCGGAGTCATGTGTGTATTGATAGTCAATCACCACGCACTAAAACGGTGAAGGAAAACATCGTGAGGAAACCTGCATACCATAGCGATTTATAAGAATTCCTATGGTATGTAAGTCCGCCAACCCGCATTAGGCCAGCGTGGTGGACTATATGGCCTAACCACTCTCAATCGTATTCTCGATTGTAGAGTAGGCCCGTGCCCTGCAGTGGGACGTATATGGGCTGATACAGATACAAATAAATTGGTTTTGGTACGAATAATATGCTTAAAATTGTAATGAGGTTTTAATTGTTATGATGATTTCTCTTTCTTTAGTTTTTTATTTGTTTTCTAAGAGTAGGTACTGGCTACGAATGTTATTATAGCCATTTTTTGTCTGGGTTTGGGCTGATTATACTTCATTTCATGACTTTGAGGAAATATTTTTGGTAATAATAAAATATTTTTTGTAGTCGAAATATTTACGTTGTTTATTACTTTTTTTATTCAACTTGTGAACTTGCGCCTAATGGTCATCTAGAGAAAAAAAATACGGAATTCATACATATCTCATTTTCTAAAAACACACCCCATTCAAAGAAAATTGCTTGTATATCGTCAAACGAGATCTTTAGAACATTTAGATCTCCACTAGGATAATCATCGTAATAAACATATTATAATTAAAATATCTCTTAAAATACCAATTATAACATAAACATTAAAACGTGTTAGGGTTTTAATATGTCGCTTACGTAGTACGTACCTACCGTCGATGTCGACTAAGGGATAAAATTACCAGGCCACAGCATTCTGTTAGAAATGATCTACCCACCTCTGCGACCACAGTGGGCGCCCTTTATCCAGACAACCAACATATAAGAGGCAACACAAACCTGTTGAATAGGTCTTGACATGTTGCAGGACAACACAAAAATCATGACTCATTATCACCAGAACTTATAATCAACATTATTAGGAACAAAATGGTATATCAACAGGACCCAAGAACCAAATATTATAAGATAATTAGATGCTATTTCGTTTGATCATTTACTTTAAACAATAAACCAATTAGGTAAAATATATTTTAGATATTACTTCAATTTTGTTAGTGGGACCGTTGATATAAACTCACACAAAACGTTACAATGGATGAAATATGTGAAATAACAGCCTCTCAGGTTAATTGCCATGTAGATGAACACTGATATGTAAACAAGTTTTTGACGGTTAACATCACCGAGGCTGACCTTCAGGGAGATTCTGCTCATCTCCTTTATCTGGTTGATCTACATCGGCGTTACCTTGGGCCTGGGTCTCTTGACTCTGCGTGGACTCACCCTTGGAGTCCTGAGAAGACTCGTCTTCTGTTGTTTGCCCGTCACCTGCACCGGATTTCTTGTCTTCATCCTGTGTGAAATGACTTATTTTAATTTCTTAATATTTTTTATGCCTGAAAAGTTTATTATTTTAATGTTTACAAAACAATCTTACATATTTGCATTATGTGGTACAATACTATCCATTTTTTTACGTTAACTTAATAAATTTCCTTACTGAAATAAGGCTATAACAATTCAATACCTTTAATAAAACAGTTTGATATGACATATATATGTGTTATTTTTTTCATAATATAAGCACACTTTTTTTCACAAGAAAGTAGTGTTTGTGATAATACATTTAAGTAATGCTTTTTTTCTATAAGTGGTAGCAAATAAAATAAGTATGTAATAAAATAATGTAAATAAAATAAATATATAGATGCTACTAACAATTCACATACTCAGTTTTGTATAGGTTTTAATGGTACATTATTATGATTGGTATGAATGTGGTATCATAATGTTACCATACATGTAATTTTTCCTTCAAATTAAATTAAGTGAGTAATAATATTTTTAGGTCATTGTGGAGATCATTGGGGGAGGCCTATGTTCAGCAGTGGACTTCCTGTGGCTGATATGATGATGATGATGATGAATAATATTTTTAAACTTTTATGTTTCAATATGCTAATTAGATTTCAATTAGACATCCATGCAATATTGATTACACATTAGCATAATATTTTGACAAAAAATAATTTGTTTCTTACACAAAAATGTATTACAGAACTATTGAGAATTTTGCATGAATGTCCAAATCTATAGTAAAACACCATTCTATCGGTGTTCTTGGCGTCATTACAGACAGCGGCATTCAACTTTCAACCTTATGCCTACATTCGTAAGTCACAATTTGCCGTGGTGATAGTTGTTCCGTAGGAGATATACACTTGTGTACATATAGATATGTATGTGTGAACATAGAAAGGAATATCAATAACCATAGAATTAGTTGCCAAATGAAATCCTCACATATTGTATGCACAAAAAAACACTGTATTCGTGCCTTTTCGCTCCTAAAACAAAACTTCTTGCTTAGAAGAAAAAAAATAAAGAGGTCAGCAATAAAGGCCTCCTAAAGCATACCCGTTTATTTACATCGCTTGGCGAGTTCCGAGCGTAAATAACGAGGCGCGAGGCCGCGACTCGTTGGAACAAAAACATATCACGCCGTCTCGAAAATTGAATAATCGCAAGAAACCAAATATCAAGGTCATGCGGATTTCATATCAATGTCATATAACATCGTGCACGTTAACAAAGGCCCTGCAACGAAATGCAAAGGGGCGGGGGTGGCTAAAATATACAAAATCCTGAAAAATATCCCAATAGTATCAGTTTCGATAACCGAACAACATGGCATACACAGTTTTTATTGCGAAATATTGACTAATAACACATCCCTCCGTGGCGTAGTTCCCGCTTTTAGCGGGAAGCGAACGTTCTGTCAGCCATGTTGAGACGCAGGCAAACATTAGTGATATAACACGGAAATAACACCACTTCACTGCTCAAAAACTTCTCATTACGTGCGCACTAGTACGAAGAAAATAAAAACAAAAACATATTTCACAACTATACCTGATTGTCACTGATTTTCGCTTTATCGGTATCACCCGACATTTTTCCTACGAAGAAATTGAAAGCGAATTCCAAGCGTCTTCAAACACCGGACAACACAAATGCACGCACCCATAACATAGAAAAAAAAAGTTGCAGCGTTTCGTTACTTCCATAGCAATTGAGGTGTTTGCACTTCCTGGTTGGATGTGACCGGCAATAATATTGTTTTAAATCGAGTAATTATGTAATAAATATCATATTTTAATATAGTAAATGTTTAAATAAGTCATTTGATGACTAAGAGAGTAATACATTATGGTGATTGCTAAGAAATAGGTAATTAGAAAGGTATGCAAAACGAAGCACTACCTGACAATGCACCTACTATTATCAAGTAAAAGTATTTTATTCATTCTACTTACATTACGTTGGCATTAAATATTACAAGCATAAATAGAAAATTGGCTTATAATATCGTTTTTCTTTATGCGAAAATATATTTTTACTAAGTTGAAATTTTTTTTTTTATAAACATTCAATAAAATTAATTTATTATTTTGGTTATGTATTGTTTACAAGTTGTTTAGGTGATATTTATTACCCATCAACAAATACATCAAATCAATATATTATTAATAATTATTATTTGAAATTGTAAATTATTGACGTTTGGTTACAAAAATAAAACGTTTAACTTCCTACGCGCCATCGACAGAATAGAACTGCCTTTTCAAAAATAGAAAATACAATACACTTTTGTCATTGAACAATCTGTAATCTGTGGTGGAGATCATCTGATTTAATAAATACCGACGAAAAATATCGTCTTTAATGGTAATATACTTGTAAATGTTTATTTTTTGCTTTTCTAATAGTGTTTTGTCGTTGGAAGCGACATTTTGAACATTAATCTATATTGTCTATGGTCCGCGTCTTTCTCTCGAGTCTCGGCTCGCAAGTTTGCGAGTGAAAATCGCGGAGTATTGGGTCTTTTGACCTTTTCTTGATGGCTGCTGAATAGTGCCGTTGAAAGTGTAGTTAAGTCCAAACATGAGTGACTATTCTTCTATGGCTACGCTTCAAAACAATAGCCAAACGGCAGGATTCGCGACTGCTGTACAACGTGCGAGATTGGTAAGCGTACCTCTTTTTGTATAAAAACCGCGTTATTTTGACACCTTCGTCTTTTATTTACCCCTATTTTTAACGTATACCTTCTCAATGCCTATTTTGTCAATAATAGAGACTGCCGCTCTTGTATCGTGCGGACTTTGCTGACGATATATTAGTGCTTTACTTTTACCTAACCTACTTATTGATTGTGGTTTCGCTTTGGCGCAAACTAATTGGTGCAGGCCTAGTAAGTAATTAGAGAACTTCCTGCATTTGTCGCTTCTTCTGTAACAACGCATTTGCGTATTTAGGGTTCATTGGCCTCGATGATCACGTCCTAGCGGGAAATGTTGTGTTTCCAAAAGCAATAGTTTTTCTGTTAAACACGCTAACACAGGATGTGCATGAAAATGGTACTTTGCTTTTTGCGTTGTGTAACAATCTTATTACCACTGCGCCATTATTGGCGGGTAGACTGAAATAACGCGCCATTATTATCAACTGTACTAACACTCACATTATGTGCATAATCGAATTAAATGTAATTGATATACATTTTGGCTTATTCATTTGTTAATGCCAGGTTGCTGCGAAACTTGGTGGTAGCAAGAGACCTTTGGAAGACGGACCTGAACCTACACCGAAGAAATTAGCACCTGTAGAATCTGCATATCAGCAGCAACAAATCATGAGGTGGGTATTGATAGATACAAGAATCATGAAATCTTTAGAAGCCTGGTCTCATGTATTTATTTACTTTTACTTGTATACCCATAAGATACAACACCAAAACAAGATTGAAAAATACTAATGAACGAAGCTATTTTATAAATACCATCCATTCTACAAAAAAATGATAAAAATGCAAGTATGATATCTTAACCTTTAGCTAAAAACAAGTTTCTACAATGATATTTTGTATGTTTTCCATATAGTGTTTATCAAATAATTCTTTTTATAGAATGACTCGAAGATTATATTTAGTTTAAAATGGTAAATTAATACATTTTTGGGAAGTCTCATTCATCTGCTTATTGTTTAAGTTTAATATGCCTAAACTATCTTGTATAAAATCAAGTATATCATTGCCTAAGATGTAACTACATAATTCAAATATAAACAAAACTGACTTTAAACAGATGTTTTAAGGAAAACATTATATTTTATGAACTCTCCTTAATCGTTGACAATATTGACTACTAAATAAGAATAGTGGTGGTGATAATAATTTACTGGTGGTAGGTCTCTCATATGTGAGAGGCTGCCTGGGTGGGTACCACTGCAATGTCTATTTCTCCCGTCAAACAGCAGTTTAAATGCACTGTTGTGTTTCGGATTGAAGGACATTGTAGCCAGAGTAACTACTGGACATATTGAGACTTAACATCTTATGTCTCAGGATGGCGAGTGCAGTGGAATGCCAAGCATTGCTTCGTAATTCAAGGTGTTGTTTGGTTTTGTTACTGTTCATGAGCAGTCGCATCGATTACCATCAGGCGAAGGCATGCTCGTCTCGCCATTCACTTCCAAATAAAAAATAAGGAATAAGTACAAAAAACTCAATGCAACTCAATATACATGTATTAATGTAAGTTTTCAATGCATATGTTGTTGATGTGTCTTTTTTAAATAAATGAAATAAAACTTAATAGACATATCTTTGTAATAATTATTTAAGTAGCTATTTATTTTGTATCAAATATAAAATAGTATTACAGACTAAAAAGTCAGTGAGATGAGAGATCAAATAATCTCACTAACAAACACATAAATTAATGAGCAATTAATGAGGCATAACTAACGTGACCATTTATTTTGTGTGCCAGAGCGGGACATCAGTGGAATTAAATAATAATAATAAAGTTTTTAGTGTTTTACAAGTTTTTATCTAAAAGATTGAATAACATAAAATAATAATCAAAATCGATTTTTTGTATTTGTCGGCTGAACAAATTGTTTCACACCATCGGGTTTAGTTTTGAGATTTGTGAAACTCAGTACATGATTTAAAAAATTGCTTTCATTACTGCGACACTCACCTGTGTTTTATCACTTGTCCATATTTTGATAATGTGAGAAAAAACTCATTCGATAGGTTACTTTCAAGCAGACACATAACGTACTCAATAACTGTGAAATGTTTACTAAGTCAAGATGTTTTTACGAAAGTGTTGGTATAAAACGACCTCGCGGTTTTCAGTAGTAGTTTGGTAAAGCATTTCGAGCGAGAAATACATTTTAAATTATTGTTTGGTCTGTTTGCAAGAGCGGGACGATGTCGGCCTTGCTGGGGACACCGGGACAGATTTCCTGAAAGCGGGACTGCCCCGCCTAAAGCGGGACGTATGGTCACGTTAGGCATAACTCTAAGTAATATACATTAATTTAACTTGTTGAAAATGGAACAGATTGTTCTATTTGGTTAGTAATCACTAGATTAGGGGTACATCATTATCTATGAACACTATTAGGTGTACAAATAAGTTTTAAGGGATTTTTTTTTAAATTTTGAATTTTGTTGAGAAAAACTGGTATAATTTATGTCATTCAAATTATTGCCCGTCGCTTTCTTGACCTTTGCCCATATTTGAAGCAGCATACGGATACCGCATTTTAAAAATTCCTCATCTTTTGAGGCGATCCAAGAATCGAGCCAATTTTTCTCATCTTCGTAAGAAGTGAAGTGTTGCTCAGACAGCGCATGAGCAATTGATCGAAACAAATGGTAGTCCAAAGGAGCAATGTCTGGCGAATACAGCGGGGGAGGTAGGACATCCCAGTTCAGCGCTTCCAAAGTTTCCATGACAACTTTAGCAACACAGGGCCGAGCGTCGTCTTGCTGGAAGATCACATTGTCATGTCTTTTTGCATATTGAGGACGTTTAAGCTTTAATTTTCGACTCAATCGCATCAACAGAAATTGTTTGTTGAGTTACTCCCAAGTTTTCAGCCAGTTTCAGAATCTTGATCCAGTAATTCTTCCAACTGAGGATCTTCGAACTTTGCTGGCCTCCCTTCGCGTTCTTTGTCGCTGATGTCAAAATCAGCACTTTTAAAACGCCGGAGTTACGGAATACTCGCACGTTTTTATTGATGGGGCATGCTCTCCATATGCTTCACATAGCAGTTGATGCTCTTGAGCTGCACTTTTCTTCAAGTTGAAGCAAAAAAGCAATGCTTCCCGCAAATGTTGTTTAGTTGGCACAATAGTTGACATAGTTTGAGCCATAAAAATGCGTGTCGTTTACACTTCAACGAAATAAAACGCACTATGAGAGGAAACTGGTTATGTTTTAACATAAATACGCAAGTCTCAAGATAGTCCGATGCGATATAGTATTAATTATGCCATCTTTTGTAAACCCTCAAAACTTATTTGTACACCTAATACATATAGTTATTACATAATATGTAGATATGTACTAGATATGGTATGTACAGTCAGCGACATAAGTCGCTACACATTCACGAGATTTGGAATTGTCTTATCATCCAAAATAATAATTATTTTCAATATCGTATGGCACATATCGGCATAGATGACTTTACTTGGTTATATTTTACGACTACAGAGTAGTACGTACAAATTTTAATTCATAAAAAGCTTATCAAAAAATGTGAAGTGTTCAACGACTTATGTCGCTGACTGTACAATCAGTGTCTATGACCGGATTGTAAAATATAATAATCCTTATTTTCGTAATAGTAAGGTGTATGTCTTCACAATTTTTATACCATTGAGTGAATGTATTGAAACACATTTTTATAGAATCAGTATTACTTTTGGTCTTATCCATTCCTTATACATCTTAAGACCTTTATAATGACAATATCCTTAAAAATATATTTCCAAATAAATAAAGTTAACTAATATTTCTGCAACGACAATGAACTGTGGAAGTGTTCTACATAATATTGTTTTATCACTCTTCTTTCCAATTAAAAATCAACCAAATTGGCCTATATATCGTCAGATGGCAAGGGATAGTCTGTTTGTGTATATGTTTTTTGAAGTCAAATATTTTTATTCACACAACACAAGAATTTGTTTTGGGTTTCGGTGTTTGTGAAACCGAAAAGTCTAGTAGTTCCCGATACCCACAACACAAGACTCGATCTTAGTGTGGGTTCAAGACTATGTATGGGTGTATGTTTTTAATGTTACTTTATCTGTATGTATGTATTTTTTGTCCCTAGTGGATCGTCAGCGACGGCTATGGGCAGCGGGGCACGCATGCCCACGCCTAGCGGTGGACCCCCCGCGCCTCCCAATCTACTCGCTGAACAGAGCATTAATGAATACATCAGAGTTCCCGATAAGATGGTTGGACTTAGTAAGTGGTAGAAGTAGTGAAATACAAACATTTTCATGAATGTCATTTTGTCATGATGACTATTTTCATTACTCACATATAGGTGTACCAGAATCTCATGGCATTTTGGGAAATTTGAATTTACGCATCGCAACACTGGGGTAGTTTGATGAACATATTTTGATACTTTCAATAATTGTAATTTATTATTATTTGAAATTAACATGAGATTTTTTAGTTTAATATTGTGAATAAAGTATACAATGTTTTAAGTATGAATATATAAGTTATTTAAACATTAAAATGACTTCAAAATTGTACTTTTAGATTAATAGCCAATTAAAATAGGTAGGTAAATAGATTTTTTTCAGTTCTAAATTATAAAATACAAACGTGCCTAATAAGTATTTATAATATAGAGGGAGCGGTGGTATAGGTCTACCAGAATCTCATGGCATTTTGGGAAATTTGTATTTATTCATTGCAACACTGGGGTAATTGGATGAACATACTTTGATACTTTCAATAATTGTAATTGATTATTATTTCAAATTGACATTATTTTTTTTTAGTACAACTTTGTAAGTAAAGCACATATTGTTTTAAGTATAAATATAAAGGTTATTTAAACATTACAATGACTTCAAAATTGTACTTTTAGATTAATAGCCAATTAAAATTGTGACTTATTTACACTGTGGCTAATTCACATCTGGCAATAAACCTTGTAAACAATGTGTCGCACTTGTGATCGTAAAACTAATTTGTATATTTTCACTAAGGAAGTATAGAAATTTTAAAATATTTCACATCGAATGACATAACTCAAGTTTTGAATCAGCTGTTGACCGATGGTATTGCCACATAAAAATCATGATGTTCGTTTTTAATTTTATGCCATGAGATTATGGTAGACCGATAATATACAGTGCTAGATATTGGTGTCCAAGGATTGCACAGCAACCAATTCAAAGGATATCATATACATATGTATATTATGTACGTACAACATATGGAGGTATTGTTAATTTTATTTATGAAAATGGCTCTTAAATTAATTATTAAATTTGTTTTCCGTAATATTTCTATTTTGATATAGAAAAATCAATAAATTAGCATTTTCGGGTAGTAAACAGTTGCATAGAAAAATATCACAGCGCACAAAAAACATCGGCCAAAAAACTAACCACGCACAAAAAACGCGCGCAATTTAAATCTTGTATCAAAAGAATTGTATGCTAATAATTTTCCGTAGTATTTATTAAATACTACTCTATCATTTTTAATAGTATTATTTCCCAAAAACTGTTATTTATACTGACATAATTATTTTTAATAAACATAATTATTTAAATTATTAAATAAGTAAATTTCGCGACTATCATTTCTTAAAAGAAAAAAAAGAGCCTTGATATTATTTTTTGAACTTTTCTGTAGAAAAGGAATCAGTGAATTGCTGAAAAAATTAGCCGGTTAGCCGTTGGCTAATTAGCTGAGCTAATTAAGTTAACCGGTTAAATTAGCTAAGCCTATAGGTTAGCTAGCTAATAAATTTAGCCAACTTTTTTAGCCGGCTTGGCCGGTTAAATTGTACAGCCCTACTATGTGCAATTTTGATATTTTTATAAAAATCACGACTGTGTATTACTTTTTAACAATATATATTACAATCGTGAGTTTAATGGCCCTCGAGGCGCTAATTGTATGAAGGTGGGTAAAACAAAACTTCATTTTGACGCCAGTAACCTGTGTCGTAGCTGAAACAACCTTAGCGCAATTAATTGTTCTAATTGAATTAATTCTACGGGATAAATATGAGTATTAACTTAAGAAAATATTTGTGAAAATCAGTTTTTATAATTGCCAGTAACATTTAAAAAATAAACTTAATATAGTTATAGTTATTGTTTTTTAGTCAGTTTAAGATAGTTAGCGGTCTCTTTTTCGATTTACTTTGCATGTCGCGTCAATATTCATTCACAAATAATATTTGAATGCCTTTTAACCTGCGGCGGATAGGCCGTTATTTAGAATAATGTAATTCTATTCCATTGAATTATAATCTTTGCGTGCTTTGAAAGGGACAGGTGTGAAGACATTATCGGTCTTATTACAAAAAGCGAAATAAACCTTAGTTTAAACCTGGTCTAACAAAACCAGTCTAATCTGCAGAACCATGGTTTAAATTTACTTGTATTACAAAACATAAATAAACCATGGTTCTCTTGGTTCATTCTTTTGAACCGTGGTTTATACACCAACCACAGATTAATACAAATAATATTCGTTCAACGTGATATCATTCCATCGCAACGTTCCATATCCACAGAAAAGAATACATTTTAATAAAATTGTAATGATTTAATAATGTTTAGGCGTATTGAACCTATTGAGGGTTGCTTCCAATTCGTTGGTTTTTATCGCTCAAAGGCTGCAAAACCCTTAAAAACGAAGAAATTCATCATATTAATATCAATTTTACAGTAAAAGTAACATAATACGATGAAATAGACACTAAATCCAAAAGAAATATTTGGAAGTTTACGATTTAGACCACCGTTAAACTAGGGGGCGGTCAGGTTTAGCGATAAACCATCAAAAAGGCCGTGGTTTATCGTTAAACACTTTTTGTAATATGAATTTCATATAAACCATAGTTTATTGCGATTTAAACTAAAGTTTTTAGATGAACCACATTTTGTAATAAGGCGGTATGAGTACAAATAGTAGGATTAAATAATTCCATTATACTCAATAGAAGAACCTTTGCGTGCTTTGAAAGGGACAGGTGTGAAGACATTAAGAGTACAAATAGTAGGGTTAATACCGTTGTAGAGACGTTCCGATAAAAAGGGTTAATTAACACTAGCGAAGGGTTAACTGGACAAAACCATTAGTGAGATGAAGGGGACGCGAAAACATTCGTATAACAATGTTTAAATTTTCTAGATTAGTATTGATTATATTTATGATGCTAGTTGTAGCATAACATGGCTATATTACAAAACCTGCGCTTAATGTACGTCCAATTCTAGTAATTAATAGTGTGTCTATTGTTCTAAAGGTATTTAGACTCGGTACTAATTAAAAGTTCACGCCTAGAAATATCTATTTACAGTTGATATTAGAAGTCCTATAGTCAATCCATCCATCCATCCATCAGCCAAAGGAAGTCCACTGCTGAACATAGGCCTCCCCCAATGATTTCCACAGAGACCTGTTGGAGGCAGCCTGCATCCAGCGACGTCCCGCGACCTTTACCAGGTCGTCGGACCATCTTGTGGGTGGACGTCCTACGCTGCGCTTTTCGCTACGTGGCCTCCATTCGAGCACTTTCCGACCCCATCGGTCATCAGATCTCCGCGCTATGTGCCCTGCCCATTGCTACTTCAACTTGCTAATCCGGTGGGCTATGTCGGTTATTTTAGTTCTCCTACGGATCTCCTCATTTCTGATTCGATCTCGTAGGGAAACCCCGAGCATAGCCCTCTCCATAGCTCGTTGAGTGACTTTGAGCTTCCTAATAAGGCCTATAGTGAGAGGCCACGTCTCGGTGCCGTAAGTCATCACTGGCAACACACAACTATCGAAGACTTTCGATTTAAGGCACTGAGGTATTTTGGACGAGAAGACGTCGCGTAGTTTCCCGAACGCTGCCCAACCGAGTTGGAATCGACGATTGACCTCTCTCTCGAAGTTGGACCTGCCTAACCGGACCACTTGTCCTAAATAGACATATTCGTCAACAACTTCAAGAGTCGAGCCCCCAACACCGATGAGGGTGGGCACAACATGGACATTCGACATGATCTTCGTTTTGTCCATGTTGATTTTAAGACCCACCTGTTGGGAGACTCGATTGAGGTCTTCGAGCATAGTGATAAGGTCTTCCAGCGATTCTGCCAAGACTACAATATCGTCGGCAAACCGAAGGTGAGTGATATACTCGCCTTTGAATAAATAACACTGGTCAACACAAGTCTTGTTTCCTTTAATTTTTGTCTGTTTTTGGGTATTTCTATGGCCCTGAGTATGAAAAAAATACTGGAAGATTGCTAACAGCTTCAGTTTTTGAAATATAGAGTTTTATTATTTTGATAAAAAAGTACAGAAAATTAATAAATGATGTTAACAAAATTTCTATTGAACTCTATCAAATGATCTTTTATACGATTTTCTTGAATGAACGACTTTAGGTAGATCGCGTTGCAAACTCCAGCAGTAGTCTGCCATCATATGTGAGTCCCACCGCCCCTGATACCGCTCTTCCATTGTTCGAAGATCCTGATGGAATCTTTCACCCTGCTCCTCACTAAAATCACCTAGATTTTGTGGAAATCGGTCTAAATGTGAGTGCAGGAAGTGGATTTTTATCCTCATGTTGCACCCTAACTCTTGCAAGTTCGATAGCATGGACTCAACAAGCTCGACGTGGTCGTCAGATTTCTTTTTGCCTAGGAAATTACTCAAAACCAAAATGAATGACTTCCAAGCTTTGGATTCGACTTCAGTCATTGATTTGACAAAATTAGGATTTTTCACGAGTTGCCTAATCTGTGGCCCATCAAAAATACCAGCTTTTAATTTTTCTGTACTTAATCCTGGAAACTTGCGTGAAAGAAAATTGAAACAATCGCCACTTTTGTCAAGCGTTTTCACAAACTGTTTCATTATGCCGAGTTTAATATGAAGTGGTAGAAGTATGATGCGATCTCGGCTAACTAAAGGCATATTTATAGCATTTGTTGTACCAACTTTTAGCTCTTCCCGCACTGGCCAAACTTTTTGTGACCAATGGTGTTGTTTGTCACGACTGTCCCAGAGACACACGAAACAAGGGAACTTCGTGTATCGTTACGAACATTACTGCATCTCTTTTTTTCCACTGGGCCATAACCGTAGACATACCACACATTTCTGGCATACAATATGAGGAACCCATGGCTTGTCCTGATTACACAATTTTATTTTAAAGTATTGATGATACGCAGTTTTTACAAAGTCCGATATAGGTTTTCGATATTTTGCAAATACATATTCACCACAAATGTAGCAAAAAGAATCAGGATTAAGTACACAACACCTTCTTGACGAAGCCATATCGAAAACAACAACAAAATATATTTCAATGTCCAATAAAAAAACGCAAATATAAGTAAAAATAGTAATGGAGGGTAGTTAGCTGTAACTCAAAAACAAAAGCTGTGAGAGAAATATTGTTACCATATTTAAAAAATACACGTTAGTTTGAGATAGAAACAAACAAAAATTAAAGGAAACAAACGATTTCATTTTTTTTGTTCACCAGTGTAATCAATAAATAATCATTTAACAGTCAATAGTCAATTCTATAGTCTATAAATAATCATTAAATCTTTATTACTACGGATTTTTAAAAATCATTAATAACAAGATATTTTGACTCATTAGCCAAGTCTTATCTTTTTCATAATCATAAAACATGATGCGCCTACACAGCGTTTTATATAGCAAACCATGCACCAAAATGTCCCTTTGGAGATCCGGCTTAGGGTTTAATTTCGACTGAAGTAGCCACATTTGGATCGCGTGGTCATTTTGTAAACAAAAAACATTCGCGCCGCGCCGCGCCATCGCGTTAAGGGGATTTAATTAGTTGATTACTAATATTGTCGAATTGAATTATGAAAAAGCTAAATGTAAAGAACAACGTTTTACGTACATGGACATATATTAACTTTCGCGTTTGGGGGGTTACTCTGTATTGTATAAATGTAGACAAAATTATGAAACTAATAAATTGATGACTTGACACATGATTTTCGTTTCATCCATTGTTGCCAACATTTATAGAGCCACAAACTTATCTGGCCCGTGGCCAAAACTGGAAACAAAGATGTCATTTGAAATTGTCAATCTACCTGCCAGTCGCTGACATATCCGCCATTGGTTGTTTACTCAATGTATTTATTTTTCCTGAATTATTTAAAACTAGTGAAAAATGCCGAAAACTATAAAAAGTGATGCTAGGAACGTTAGACTTCAGGTATTAAATTTTACGTAGGAAGAAAAGCGTCTTCAGACACCAATAATACCCTTCGAAAAATTGTATTGACGCGTAGCTGACGCCAAGGTTTGTGTTGTCAGCTTTACAAAATAAATTCCACGAAAACAGAATTTTTTACGTACTAGTACAATAGATGTAAGTACATATCATAAACTAAAATGTATCGTTACGTGCGTGGTGGCCTGTTGGTAAATGGACCTGACGCGGGTGCCAACATGTTCACGGTGGTCGCGGGCTCGAATCCTAGGGCACAAATCTGACTTTTCGGAGTCATGTGTGTATTGATTGTCAATAAACACGCTCTAAAACGGTGAAGGAAAATATAGTGACGACACCAGCATACCATAGCGATTTATAAGAAGATCTATGGTATGTAGGTCCGCCAACCCGCACTAGGCCAGCGTGGTGGACTATATGGCCTAACCACTCTCAATCGTACTCTCGATTGTAGAGGAGGCCCGTGCCCTGCAGTGGGACGTATATGGGTTGATACAGAACAGATTTTGATGCGGTTTTTTTAATAGATTGAGTGATTCAATAGAAAGGTTTATATGTATAATAACATCCATTAAATAGTGGAGAAATATTGTTATTTTTGAGGTTTCTAATGTGATGTCATTAATTATCAATATTTTTCCGCTTACATTGCAAACGCAGGCTGAACCCTACGAGATTTATCAAAATAATGTACTACATATTTGTACACATTGAAAAGGTCTACAGAAATCTCCGCGATGGTAATATATCTATCTCTTATGGATATCCCACAATAACATTTTTTTGTCATTTACTTTTTACGACAAATAATGGCTAATTTTCGAAGCGATTTTAACCAATACAGCATTAATCCTTATCCAATTAAATAGCTTAAATAAATTTTTGATTTAATATAGATCTATCTGGTCCTTTACAGTACAAGATTTAAATGAATATTTTCGATGATATTACAGATTTAAAATTGCGGGACGTAGCGCTTGCGGCGGTACTGGCCGGCCGGGGCGGCGCGGCGGCAGCGTGCCTATATAGGAATGTTTATATGTATAATAATCCGTACATATTATTGTACAAAAATCTATTTGTACCCGGGCGAAGCTGGGCCGGGCCGCTAGTATAGTATATGGGCTGATGCAGATACACTTGTTTAAGGGTATAGGGAGCGATTTGTTAGAAATCTTGTGAAAGAAAAGAAACACGCAAATGAAACTGGTCCACTAATTTTCCTGACACTATTGATCAGATTGAAAATTCTTACTTCACCCACTTTATTGCTTTATCTATTTTTAATGGCAACACCAAATACGACAACAGCGACTCTCTCACCGGGTCAGATAAGTCTGTGGGACTATACAATAATTTATCAATGTTTGAGAGTGTTTCTGATGTAGCACTATTTCAACACATCTCGGAATTAACTTGTGTTGCATCAGTGGTACTGGGCACACCTATGCTTTCCACGTCTTACGTCTAAAGTAGTTTTAGGAAATTAGTCGTTTATGATTTATCAAAAACGGTATGATTCATTACGACTCCCTGATTACGTGTTGTTCACCACGAGCGTTTCTTGCTTATCATTGATGGTAATACCGAGAAAGTTTTGGATATAGAGACCTAATTGGCTGACGAAATCTCCGACGCGTAAAGTAACCTTTTAACTGTCTACATTTTATGCCACTTATCTGACAAAAATGACGTATTTTCGTTACATTATAGGTATAGTGTTAAAAATGTTTAGATTCTGTGTATAAGATAGGATGACACACTTCGAGTTTTCAGTATTGTAATCGTCAATAATTACACTTTAACTGCTGTTCACAGTGCGAGCTTCATTCCTGCCATGTTAGATCCTTAAAAAAATATCCGAGCATATCCGTCAATTATTTTGGCGACTCAATCCAATAAATTGTAAGTCACTGAGCAGATGACTAAAATACCTCAGTCCACCCCGTGACCACGAAAATTGTAAAGTAACCGAATCGTCGGAAAGTCAAAAATCTAAAAATATACCAAATTACGCAAATAAAATCCGTAAATAATAGTCTTATTTCGAACCAATCAACTTCATAAAATGTTAAACAAACTGTTCTTTTCCAGTAATCGGTCGCGGAGGAGAGCAGATCACGAGGCTTCAAGCTGAGTCGGGATGCAAGATCCAAATGGCGCCAGATTCAGGCGGACATCCAGACAGGCTGTGCACACTTACAGGACCAAGGGAAGCCATCGAGAGGGCAAAGTAGGTCGCTTTATTACATACAGCTTTCTAGAAACTGACTACTACCTGGTATGTTATAAATAAAAATAAGTAGGTTTTGACAACGTCCGCGGACTACATGGATATGGATTAAAACAGCGGGTAGTTGGAAATTTTTAAGGCTGAAGTTTGGAATTGTGAAATTGTGATGGATGGATGGCATTGAGACAAATCCATTTGGTATCAGAAATCTAGATACGTCTATTCTGTTTTTGGAAGAGGAGACTATGTCACATAAACATTGATAGATAAAGGCGAAAGGTGGGTTGAATATAAAAAGTTATGGCCTCTAATTAATCCATCTATGCGAAAAAATTATATGGAATGGTTTATAAGGTGGAGGCAAAATGTACACACGCAAGTAAACTTGAAGCAATGAGAAAATAAATTACTAATATCAACATCAAAGATGGACCAGTGCAGTAAATGACAAATGTGCTCTCCAGTTAGGTAGATGCACGCCTGGGTTCGATTACCGGTGCTGGGATATGTTTTTGTATTAACTGTTGCTTGCTTTTTGGGTGTTCATTGCGATGTGTTGTCTGTTGCCATGCCAACCGCGACACAGGAATCGCAGCGTGGGGTTGTGAGTCATTATTTTTATTGATTGCTTAGTCATCTAAGTTTCGCTTAGTTGTACTGTGAAAGCAATAATAATCTTTGACTGACTGACTTACACTATCTTGACTAAACGATACAGTTATGGGTTCATTATTTTATAATTGTTCTTCAAAATTTTGATTTTACACGTGGTTTTGATGAAAGTTTAGCAAATTTCAGTATTTTTCAATATGACTTATTTCTTCCAAGACTTTTAATTATGAAAGGAGTAGCTCAATTGTACTGGAAAACTATTGGCTGTAATGAAATCGCAAAAATGACTGAAGCTTACACACGAATAATGGAGTATTGGTGCAGAATTTATTTTTTCAACTGTGGTCGTTAGTTTTGTTTTTTATTTGTTATTGTATGTGGATTTTGTACCTATATTGTACCATCTGTCCTGCGCGAATTTCTCTTATAGTGTCTCTTTATGACACCTTTTCACGTTGGCCTTTATGTAACACGATAACGCTTGGTTCAGGCAGCCGTCATCGCTGCAAAATATTTAATATCATTAAAACAGACATTATTCCGGATTTCCGCTAAAGTATGTGTTTGCCCATTTTCAATATCTATCAAGTTTTGTGTTGCCGATAAAAAATCATATAATTTTAGCCAACGCAAAAAGGTGCTGAAATCTTATTGATTATTTTGACTATAAGTATAATTTTGGGAATACAAAACAATAATTTTAAAGGGCCAGAAAGTATAAAAATTACCGTTTATGTTTTCAATTATGTGTGTTTGGGACCAAAGTCCCCCGTAGTTTGTAATAGTATAAACAAAATAGATCCTTGTGTGGGATCAAAATCTATGCATGTGATTGTTCGATGTATTTAATTTAAAAAAGATTGATTCGACTATCCGA
The DNA here is from genome assembly GCA_009982885.2 of Hyles vespertilio. NCBI lineage: Eukaryota > Metazoa > Arthropoda > Insecta > Lepidoptera > Sphingidae > Hyles > Hyles vespertilio. The sequence goes on from CM042823.1 coordinate 13,790,133, forward strand.
TACGTAAACGTTATTGGAATGTGAAGTAAATATATGCGGACAAGTGAAATGAAAAGAAATACCTACACGGTAACATAGGTAATTTAATAGCTCAGAGAGAAAAATATCTTATTTAAGAATCTAGTTCTCGTCACAATATTGCAAAGAATACAAGAATTTCGTGCAGTAACTGGCTATTTCTGTTATATTTAGATTAGCATTAAGATATCCACAATTTTAAAGACGCATAACACCGATTTTTGGATTTTTTTATGAAAATATCTAATTGAATAATCGGATTCGGATCTTATACTAAAACGATCGTATAGTCGAGGATCATGTTCTATGTTTGAATTTATTATACAGTGAGTTAAATTAATCGAGGGACTTATTGAAGTAGGGGTTTGATATTTTTGCTATAAAACTTTTTTTTACAATAATTTGTTTATGGACACTTTGCACACACTATAATTCAACACCAACAGCTAATAATGTTTAAGAATGAAAGGCCAGGGAAATAATACCCTCAAAAACTCTAATTCTCTTTATGAATGCGCCGGCCGCCGACTGCGGTATGTGTAAAAGTGTGCCTGCACGTAATAATGGTTGACACGTGATTTGACACTTTTTAATGCACATATTTTATTATATCTAAAAATTAAAGTTCTAGTGATAAAATAAGTCCCTCGTATAAGATTAAACCATGTTTCAATTAGTCAAAACGAAACCTTAATACCTTGCACATAGGGAGCTGGTGAACCAGATCGTGAACCACCGCGGTCGTGAGAACGCGCCGCAACATCAGGACAACCCCGGCGGCTCGGGCATGCCCCCCATGATGAGGGGAGGGGGAGGGGGAGGTGGACCCACCACGGTTAGTAATTAACATAGACGTGTATGTAACTCAACATAATTATGTGGAACCTTGTTATTAGCTAAGTAGTTATTTTATTTTGGCTTGTATTCATAATTGTATTAGTCTACCTTTCCTAAAATGAAATAAAAAGACTAATACAGAGTTGGGCAAAATTTATTCGAATGACGAATAACGAATAAATATTTTTTTTTATTCGTTATTCGAATAAAAAATAACATAAGTTATTCGAACCAAAATTATTCGAATAACGAATAACTTTTTTATTCGTTATTCGAATAAGAATAAAAGAAACGAGCGAATAATTGGTATTAAACTCGGTACATATTTTATTTGAAAACGACTTTAAAAAACGAATAATAGCAACTGGACATGTATACACAATTTTTTTCTGTTATTGTCGGTTGGGAATTGTTTATCGTGAAATATTAAATTGTTTTCGTCACTAATTTTATATTTGCCATTGACAGTGTGTGATGCAACTATACAATGGGTAATGCCCATCGTGGGGTAAGCGGACAATGACAAACAGAAAAACGAATCAATCAAATCATCATCCACGCCCACTTTAAAAAACTCATGTATATTTGTTTATTTCGTTATATTTCGTTAATAATATAACATCGTTTTTAACTAATCATTCGTAAAAGGGTTTTAAATAAAAACAGATAAACAATAACATTATATTTCCATAATATCTATCATTTGAGTGTCATTAAATCGACTAATCAATCGTACGTTTACAATATTTTTATACATATAGGCTAGGTACATGACAAAATGACACAGTTGACGTTTGATTGAACATTTTTAGTACCTTCGAGAATGAGATGTTTTATTGGATTGAATTTATTTATTTCTGGTAACGTTAATAAATGGACTCTGCTGATTTCACACTGTGGCGGAGGAATATGGGAATAGTAAAATCCTGAACTAAAATAAGTATAAAGCAGCCAAATACATTAGCGGAATAACTACTGGACATATTGCGATTTAACATCTTATGTCTTAGGATGGCGAGCGCAGTGAAATGCCAACCATAGCTTTGTAATTCAAGGTATTGTTTGGTTTTGGCACTGTTCATGAGCGGTCTTATTGCTTACCACCAGGCGAACGGCATGTTCTTTTTGCAAAACAAAGCAATAAAAAAATGTTTTATTGTCAAATTGTTAAAAAGATAAGGTCAAAATGTTATGGATTTCTTATTTTTTCTTCCCTTAAAAAGACTATGGCATAATTTTTAATGTATTTTCTGATAATAGATACCCTTATTCTGAAATAAGTCCCAAAGAACCCCATTATAAGTGCTCGTTCTTAGACCAAGACACTATGAAAAATGGGCATTCCCCTTGATAGAGCAGTAAATAGGATAGCTGCGCCATGGTTCTTTCCTCACCCACCTCACCAAGTTTAGTATCTCTAGAACAAACCAGTAAACCCAAATTCCCTCCATACCTTACCTCACCGCCTCTAATCATTTCTCGGTCACTACCGTAATTGGCAATTTACGGTTTCCACAACATACTAAGAACAAATTCAGTCCCAGTTAACTATTACCCAATACAGAAACCACAATTTAGAGTAAGTACTCGCCCTGGGTTCGAATCAAGGCCCTTACTGACCCACAACTTATATGAAGTACCGAGTAAAAATATTATTCACAATAACGAATAAATCATAAATAAATAATTCGTGAGGATATTATTCACGAATAAATTATTCGCGAATGAATCATTCGTGAATAATTTTGGTGCGAATAAATTTTCATTCGAATAATTATCTAGATAACGATTCATTCGAATAATGCCCAACTCTGTACTAATACAATAATTATGAATACAAGCCAAAATAATTACTAAGCTAATAACAAGCTTCCACGTTATTATGTTGAGGTAACTCGTTATACTGTTATACTTACTTACTCGTTATACTTTTGATAGTACATACTGTTAAAAAAAACTGTCGTAGTCGCTGAACGTTTGATATATCTCTTTTTTATCAAATATTCGCGATGTTACATAATAAGGTTTTTTATTACATGTGGTCCATTTTGAAATTAAAAGTATGTAAATTTTTTCCATAATACCTGATATTGAGATCACAATTTGAATTTCTTACATCTAATTTCGTACTTTTTAGATTATGTAGATGTATCTGCATGTCTAGAAGAAGTTAAGCAATATTATTTAGTAGATTTCTAAATGTAAAATTTCTTTGTGAATTAGGATGAAATTATGCTACCCGGACCTAAAGTCGGTCTGATCATCGGCAAGAACGGGAAGACAATCAAACAATTGCAAGAACAGTCTGGAGCCAAAATGGTCGTCATACAAGACGGACCCAACACTGAATATGTAAGTAGACTACTGAACCTAATCAACATAAAAAAAAATGTGTCGGTTACATAAATATTTCACTCGGTCAGGGTATTAAACTCGCGGCGCTTTCAAATTCGACTTAATCAGACGTCTTTGCCGTTAAGTATTTCGGAGTAGTATAAACGATCACTGGGACAATGTAAAAGAAAATCCCATCAAAAACATCCTGTAAAAAATACCAAGTCTCGCAGATTAGGTTTTCTACCGCAAAAAGTTGTGAGATCCATGTAATACCAAGTCGGTTAATTTATTTAGTCCTTGCTTAAGGGACTTTCTGCATAAAGTTCTTACGTAAGCTATTATCATATCAATATTAAAAATCCTTTACGTTTTAAATAAATAGATCGGCACGGAGGCTGTCAAGTTAGTTGAGTTATATGCAGTAACACGTTTCCCCCACAGGAGAAGCCGCTGCGCATATCCGGCGAGCCCGCCAAGGTGGAGCACGCCAAGCAGCTGGTGTTCGAGCTGCTGGCCGACAAGGACATGCAGCCCGGCGCCGCCAGGCAGTACGACGACTACCCCAACCCGGACCAAGGCAACGGACTCGCCACCAACTCCACCGAGGTGAGACTTGACACTTTTGATTCAATTTGTCGATCATGCTTTTCACACATCTGAGTGGACGTTACGTTTTTTTTTTCTCTTGTTTTTAGGGTATATTTTTGGTATATTAAAAAAAATACATTTGGCCGTTGACAGGTGGCGCGGCGCTTTAAAAGTGTCGACTTTGAGGATTTTTTATCGTTACTAATATTTAAGTTAATTAAAAAGAAAATTTTACGCCCAACGCTCGACGTCGAAAACCCGACAGCGCTCGATAAAAAAGCGTCACGTTTCAAAAGCGCCTTCGTGTGAACAAACTAATGTATTTTCATTTATTACTGCAACGTTTTTTTAACGCGCATTGGGCATAAGTTATGTACATGATCGGCGTCACTTCGGAAATATTTCTCTAAATTCTAAAGCGTAGGGTTAGAATTTCCATATCCATCTTTGAGATGTGAACGTAAGGACGTACATTCAGATTCATTTGCTCCATCACCATGGCAATTTAAAAAAAACATTCGTTCCTCCAACCAGGTCCTAGTCCCAAAAATCGCCGTCGGCGTGGTAATAGGCCGCGGCGGTGACATGATCAAGAAGATCCAGGCGGAGACGGGGGCCAGGGTTCAATTCCACCAGGAGAGAGACGACGGGCCCGGCGACAAGCGGTGTTACCTGCAAGGCAAACCGCACCAGGTGGACCAGGCGCGGCAGATGATCGAGGACCTCATCTCCAGTGTCAATGTAAGTGTGAGTACTGTGCTTTTCATGATTTTTGTTTTATTTTTTTTTCTTGGGTGGGAGTTTGGTTTGAAGTTTAAGTAGTTGGACTAGTGAGGGTTGGTAAAAAAAAAGTTTTTGTGTTATAAAAGAGGTCGTAGTAGAATGTAACATTAATAATGTAAGTAACGAAAAATTGTTTTTTTTTTTATTGTTTTCAGTAAATTAGTTCTTAATCAATAATAATTGTAATTTTAATTGTATTAGTATTGAAAAAAATGTCAATTTTATGTTTTCATTTGTACAAAATAAGACATAAGACCGCGAATTATTAAGCGTACCCTTGACAGTTGGCTGTAGTTAATTTGATTTTTCGTGGTTAACAATTTAAATTTCCAAATTATTTCGAAAAGAAAATAGTTTTAAAAATATTCGTAATATTTGTAAATGCCTAATTAATTTGAAACTTACGTTGGTCTTTTTGTTATTTATTGATGTGATTTTAAATTGTATGTCCATTTTTAATTTTCAGTTGTGCCCTTGTTTCATAATCAGACAGTTTTAGCATTGCCAGCTCCCAGTTTTCCATGGCGTTCTGTCGCCTATGTAAATTAAAATATTAAAATTAGAATTTCCCTTGCTTAGATAGCTCCTAAGCTAGGCGTGGTGGATTATCCGGCCTAACCGCTCTCAATCGTACCCTCGATTGTAGAGATGGCCCATGCCCTGCAGTGGGAATTATAAAGACTAATAAAGTACAATAGATAGCCTCAGTTACTGATACTATTCATAAAACAATCCACGGTGAATGTTATTGTTTTATAACTTGATCCAATTATAGTTAGTGTAGCATGCAGTGATGTCATGCAATGAAATCAATGACACTGTGGGCGATAGTGAATATAGCAGTCTCGATTAAGCGCTGTGGGATGTATGACGCGTTTTTCATACACAAGTGTTTGAGTGTGACATATTCAATTGTGGGAGTTACGATCCCGAGTCCATCAAAATACTGTAAGATTTTAATTAGACGTCATATACCGGGTATCTCAAGACTTCTACCGAAAACGAAGCCGGGTGGTAGTTTAAGCGACTTCAGACACAATGCAACAGAAAAAGTTGCAAAAAAAACCGACAATTTTTTTTTTGTAATTTTTTTCTTATGACCATATTTGGGTGGTAAATAATTTTTTTCCTAAAATAATAGTGTATACCATTTTATTTATAAATAATCTAAGGCATAAAAGTGTTTAAATTATTATTTTAGCAAAAACTATGGATTTACCACCTAAAAATGAAGATATTTAAAAAATCATAAAAAATAATTGTCACGTTTCTTTTCGAAAATTTTGGTTGCATTGTGTTTGTAGTCACTAAAACTACCACCCGGCTTCGTTTTCGGTAGCAGTCTTGAGATACCCGGTATAAGAGTTTAAAAAAATAATTCTACCATTAAATAAGATAATAATCAGATACAAAAAAATATTCGGTGGCTATACAGTTTTCAATACAATTTTAAGCAACATGAGCATCGGAAATGCCAAGAAGCGTCGATATCAAACAACTCTGTCTGAAATAAATATTTGGTAAATACACAAAATTCGTAACAATGCGCGATCGAAACTACGGCCTCTTGATTGATGGCGAACGGTAAACCGGCTAGTATGATATTTTCAATAACGCAATATAACTACAAAGTGTAATGACATAATTATAAATGTGTATTTCCGGAAATGTATTCGTATGTAGCTAGTTCCATTTTATTTGCCCTACATTTCGAACTACGTACCTACATATATGTCTTGAAAAAATGTTCCTACAATGCTTATGCGACGGTAACATAAGTTTGGGATATGGGCAAGTAGGAGGAGAACTATATGCCCTAACTGCTATCAATCATACTCTCAATTATTGTAGATGAAGCCCGTGCCATGCAGTGGGATGTATATGGGCTGACATAGATACAGATACATAGGTTATAGCCTATAGGCCTGTATGCTGGGTGCGGAAAATGTTCTGTTATCATTAAATTGTGTCAGTTCACTCACAATTCACAGTCTATTTACTCATAATTGACTTAGCTGATTATGTATCGTTGGCTTACATAATACAATAATTTTGAAATACCTCATGAGAAAACTGGCATCTGGTACAGTTCCTCATAAGAATTTCTAAACTTTTCATAATATTATCGGAACTATGTGGAGCTTACGAACAGGGATTAGGGGGGTTAGTTTATGATCCTAAACGAAGTTCGAACGTTCGGCGTTCGAATTAATAAGTTTTCCACATCTAAGAATTAATACTTTTCTGTTTTACATACAGGGTATATCAAGACTGCTACCGAAAACGAAGCCGGGTGGTTGTTTAAGCGACTTCCGATACAATGCAATAGAAAATTTTGCAAAACAAAAGCGACAATTTTTTTTTCTATTGCCTTATTTGTGTGGTAAATACATTTTTTTCTTAAAATAATAGTGTATACCCTTTTATTTATAAATACTCTAAGGTATAAAACAGTTTAAATTATTATTTTAGCAAAAACGAATCATTAAAAATTAATGCCGCGTTTCGTTGCGAATTTTTTTAGTTGCATTGTCTTTGAAGTCACTAAAACTACCACCCGGCTTCGTTTTCGGTAGCAGTCTTGATATACCCGGTATATAATTCACTCCTAACTTAGTTTATGGTTACGACGTATGATACAGGATTGGAACATTTTTAGAGTATCTAGGCATATTCGTAAATTTTTATGCACGTCGTTTGAACATTGGAACTTCGTATCTGATCACAAAATGAATCCCTAGGCTAGTATTGTTAACCACGGCCTAAGCCATCTCAGTAGTCCGTTCAGTTGTATTAGGTTGTATAGTATGGTAGAGTTGTATACAGGCCCTTGTGTTGCATTCTCTCGGTTGTATTGTATGGTAGAGTTGTATACAGGTTGTTGTATAGTATGGCAGAGTTGTATACAGGATGTTTTATAGTATGGTAGAGTTGTATACAAGTTGTTTTATAGTATGGTAGAGTTGTATACAGGTGTTTTATAGTATGGTAGAATAGTATACAGGGCGTTATATTGTATGGTAACATTGTATGCAGGTTGTCGTGTTGCGTTCTCTCAGTAGTATAGTATACAAGTGTTGTGTTGCGTTTCTCAGTAGTATAGTATGGTATAGTTGTATACAGGATGTTGTATTGTATGGCAGATTAGTATACAGGCTGTTGTATTGTATGGTATAGTATACAGCATGTTGTGTTACAGCGTCGCGAGCAGGAGGTGCGCTCTGGTCGCGCTCGCGGCGGCTCGTCGCAGCGCAACGGCGAGCGCGGCGGCGAGTTCTCGCAGCAGCAGCAGTGGCCCGACGCGCCCGAGCAACGTGTCACCTTCACTGTCAGCAACGTCAAATGCGGACTTATTATTGGTAGAGGTGATTACTTATGTACAAATATCGTTGCGGCATTGTCTATGAATTACGTACCAAGGGTTTTTGGAGGGACATTTTTTTTTTGATATTTTTGATGGGATTTTGTAATTAATGTTTTTTTTGTGGTTTGACGCGGAATATTTAGCAAAAAATAAATTGAAATATTTTGACTATTAAAAACCTAAAAATAATGCAATGTTAAATGATTTTTTTTTTTAATATTATAGCATCTGCACGCTTTATATTGTTCATAACATAAGCAATGCCGTTTTCCATTAAAAAAGAAAGCGGTTTAGAAATGTTTCATCATTATCATATCACAGAATATCCGCTACTTATAGATCTCCATATGATTTTAACAGACATCTACTGAAAGTGGCCTATTATTTAAATACTTTGGAAAATATAGTTATAGTGATATATTTATGTTTAGAATTTGTTTTGATGTAATAATTAAAGTAGAATCATTTGGTACAGTTTGTTTTGTTTAGTAGTCTGTAAGTTTAAATAATGATATCGTAGATTAAACAAGAATTTTAGAAGAATAAGCTAATGTTAGGGGGTTAACTTAATCCAAATTATTTGGCTCAAAAGTACCTCAGAATATTTTTATGGGCAATCAACACAAGTCACAAGAGTGTATAGTCCATGAACGTTACCTACGTAAAAACTACATATGTCTACTCTCAAACTATCTGCAAACTTATACTGGGATAGGCAGAGAAGTTATACTAGGTCGAAAAGGGAAAACCTTATAACGGAAAACTTTTATCAAGGGTCAACCCTGAGTATACAAAAAAAAAGAACAGATTTCTATACAAAATAATCTTTTGTATTAGTATAACCTTCTGTCTAGCCCTATATTCACTCTCACAGACAGTCTCCGCTTCGCAGCTGGTTGGACTCCGGATGGAGACAAATGTTTGCGTGATGCACAGATATTTGTTACGAAGTTAAAGATATAGATGCTTTATTTGTATGAACATGAGTATACATACATAAGCGTGCAAGGTGTTACATAACAAAAAAGACTCTCGTAGTTCCCGGTACCTACAAAAAGAAAAACTCTTGTCTTAGTGTGGTGTCAGGACTACATATTTGCCTTAGTGTGTTTATCTATACATAACACAATTCTACAAATATTATTATCCACAGGTGGTGAGGTAATAAAGCAGATCAACGCTCAGTCGGGCGCTCACTGCGAGTTGGACCGGCGCGCTCAGGGAGCCGACAGGAACAACAGGACGTTCTTCATCAAGGGACATCCGGAGGCTGTGGAGCACTGCAAACGGATCATCATGGAGAAAGTTGGCATGGTATGTTAATTTTATTTGTAAATTTTCAAATCATTGGAGACATTGGGGGAGGCCTATATGTATTCAGCAGTGGACTTCCCTTGGCTTATGGATGGATGATGGGTGGATTGTAAATTTTACATGATCCACCAACAGATGATATAATAATTAACTTAAGTATAGAGTGATTTACAGATCAAATTATATTGTTCACCTAGTTAAAGGTGGACCCATCTACGTTGTTGGTATGGTGTGTCTGGTGTGAAGAATAAGGCTGTTCATATTTTATTAACTGTCTCGGTGGTGTTGTTGTACTACGGTACGGTTACAAAGCTGAGGTCTTGGGTTCGAATCCCAGGATGGGCAACGTGATTTTGGACTTTTCTATTTATTATCAGCCCACAGTCAGGAAATTGTGCCCGATATGACGACAGGCTCCCCACCTATCACATCATGGAATGGAATATACTGGCGATTTCACAGTTATAATGAGTGGTAATTGACTATACACACATGGCTCCGAAAAGTTAGAGGTGCGTCCTGGGATGGTATTTGTATATTGATAGTCAATCACCACGCACTACAATGGTGATGGTAAACATCGTGAGGAAATTGCATACCATAGCGATTTGTATGAATTTCTGTGGTATGTAGTCTGACAACCCGCACTAGGCTAACCTGGTGGAGTATATGACCTAATCACTCAATCGTACTATCGATTGTGGACGAGGCCCGTGCCCTGCAGTGGGACGTACCGGGTATCTCAAGACTGCTACCGAAAACGAAGCCGGGTGGTAGTTTTAGTGGCTACAAACACAATGCAATTAAAAATTTCGCCTAGAAACGCGACAATTTTTTTTATGATTTTTTAATATCGTCATTTTTGGGTGGTAAATCCATAGTTTTTGCTAAAATAATAATTTAAACTCTTTTATACCTTAGAGTATTTATAAATAAAAGGGTATATACTATTATTTTAGGAAAAAATGTATTTACCACCCAAATATGGCCATAGGAAAAAAAAAAACAAAAAAAAATTGTCGCTTTTTTTTGCAACTTTTTCGGTTGCATTGTGTCTGAAGTCGCTTAAACTACCACCCGGCTTCGTTTTCGGTAGCAGTCTTGATATACCCTGTATATGGATTGATACAAAAAACAATAAAATTTCGTCCTAATGATACAAGTTAATTGGCATGTTATTGGAATGCAATTGAAATGTCAGGACTTCAATAACAATAGTGCCTTATATTCGTATGATCCCACAGCCCGTGAACTTCGTGCCTGAGGGCAGCAACGGCAACGGCAACAACGGCAGCGGCGAGTACTACAGCGGGAACACGCCCGCCGCCTGGGGGTACAACCCGCACTGGCACCAGACCGCGCAGCCACAACAACAACAGGTATTCCTTACTTGATCATCACGCGATATTAGCGCATACCATGTATGTATGTATATACTTTTAGAATTATAGAGACTTAACTAAAAAAAATATAGCCTAACCACTCTCAATCAAGAAAACTGGACAGCCTCTGTGGTGCACGCCGCTAATAAAACGAGAGGCTGCGGGTTCGATCCCCGCACCGAGAGAAATTTTTGTGCGGCCCACAAATATATCTATTGGATCTGGGTACTGTGAAACCGAAAGTCTCTCGAAGCACCAGATACGCACGTCATGTATGACATTTATTACATTTGTATGTCAGTTATGACATTTGTAGACTGTCGGATGTATTTATTTTTTACAGCAACTGCCCGCAATCGCGCACTTTTACTTTAGTATGGTTGCAAAGCTGAAGTCTCGGGTTCGAATCCCGGTTCAGGCACAGTCAAACTGATTTTTTTATTCATAGCCAGACTGTAGTCAGTAATTTGTCTCCAAATGATGATAAGCTCGTCTCGAATCACATCGTGGGACGAAACACAACGCGAAACATGTGTGTCCTAGTAGCCCCTCTGCGTATCCCTTCTAGAAAATAGGCATGAGTTTATGTATGTAATACTGGGTATCTCAAGACTGCTACCGAAAACGAAGCCGGGTGGTAGTTTTAGTGACTCAAACACAATGCAACTAAAAATTTCGCATAGAATGATTTTTTAAATATCGTCATTTTTGGGTGGTAAATCCATAGTTATTGCTAAAATAATAATTTAAACTCTTTTATACCTTAGAGTATTTATAAATAAAAGGGTATACACTATTATTTTAGGAAAAAAAAATGTATTTACCACCCAAATATGCCCATAGGAAAAAAATAACAAAAAAAAATTGTCGCTTTTTTTGCAACTTTTTCTGTTGCATTGTGTCTGAAGTCACTTAAAGTACCACCCGGCTTCGTTTTCGGTAGCAGTCTTGATATACCCTGTATGTATGTACCTCTTGGAAAAAGGCTTGACTTTATATATGTATGTATGTTTAACACAGCAACAAGTGGCGATAAACCCCACGACCGGCCAGCCTGACTACTCGCAGCAGTGGATCGAGTACTACCGCTCGCTGGGACTCATGCGCGAGGCGGAGGCCATCGAGCAGCAGGCCAAGCAGCAGGGTATGGACGGTTAGCATTCACATCCACTAACTTATTACTGTTATAATGCTTTCTTAGATCTACCCGAATGTTACACATTGAAATAGAACTATTATTTACGGATTTTATCGTCTATTAAAACTATTATTTACGAGGCAAAAAATATATAAATATGTAAATGGTTTTATTTCAATTGTTACTATTAATTTATTTATATGGCATGTAAAGGCAGGCAAACCGCACTAGGCCAGTGTAGTGGAATATATGGCTATGTAATACTCTCGATTGTAGAGCAAGCCCATGCCCTTCAGTGGGATGTATATGGGCTGATACAGGATACAGTATTAATATAGTTCAACCCCAGGGTGGGTCTGTCGGGATGGCTAGCATTCTACAAGTTTACTAAATTTTAATCGATGAATGGAGCCTGGATTGTTGCTATGTCATGGCATTTGATGTATTTAAACTCACCAATTGTTAAAATGTTCAATAGTAAATTAATATTGTTTTTCACCAATTAACACTAGGCTGGTGTGTGGATGAATATTATAATCATAACTTTTTAAATGCATATAATCAAGTCTCTTTTTGTCTCCCTTTTATGACTAACATACTATGTGTAATAGTGTGTGAATAATAGTATTTTTTCCATTTGAATGTACTAGTAACAATTAAATCCAATTTAGAAATTGCTTATCTAAATGTTATCACCAAAATTAATTTAACCACGATATTACATCGTTTAGTATGTGCTTTACCTTCGTCAGTATGGGTCTGGGTGTTTGATACCAAAAAGTCTCGAAGTTCTTGATACTTTGATCTGATTTGATATCTTGATTATGTATGTGATTGTTGGGTGTTATTTATTTATTCTTAATAGATCTTAATGTACGATCATGACTATGTATGTATACAACTATTGGATGTATATATTACATAATGTACCCAACAGCAGCGCCGGGCGGTAACGGCGGCGGCGGCGGCGGCGGGGGCGGCGCTCCCCCGGCCGCGCCCGCGCCTCCCTCGCAGGCCGCGCAGCCCGACTACAGCGCGCAGTGGGCCGAGTACTACCGCAGCATCGGCAAACACAAGGAGGCCGACGCCATCGAGACGCAGATCAAACTCAAGGTACACCACACTAACTCAGTGCTCCATTCATTTATTTGAAGGCATCAACAGACTGGACAGGTTCCATAGCGAACCAGTGAACCATAGGCTGCGGTTCGATCCCCGCACTGAGGCAAATGGTTCTGTGGTCTATGAGTAAATCAATATTTAGGGTCTTAATTTTTGTGACACCAAAATGTATAGTGTTTTCTGATACCACATGACGACGACACGAGACTCGTATATAATTTTCCAGTGCGGGTCAAAGTTTTGTTTCTTCCATCTGAGTATACACAGATTCTATGATAATATTAATTTAATTAATCCATCCACTCCAGTATTTAATGATAAAATATGGCGCATAAAAACATAAAACTTATGAAAATATTTGTACAACAGCAACCCGGTCAGCCGCAACAACAGCAGCAACAGCAACAATCATCTGGCAACGGCAACGGCGGCGGCGCGGGCGGCGGCATGATGGGGGCGCAGTACCCCTCGCAGCAGTACCCCATGTACCCCGGCGCCGGCGTGTACCCCGGATACGCGCAGTACGCCTACCAACCAGGCAACGTGCCCGCCGCGCCTGCTCCAGACCCGCACCAGCAATGAGAGTGAGTTGTATGACTTATATACCTACCTATATATACATACAGATATACAGACCCCATGAGATCCTGTATACATAATTACTGGAATGTCCAACTACGGGCACAAGTGATTAGATAAATAAAGGTCGAAATATACCTTATAACAATTGACTGACGTGATTAAAGTCTCTAGAGAGGCCGGGACGTTAGAGTATCTATTAACAGACTTATTCATAGATAGTTATAAATCCATTTTTGTTATTTAATGTTTGTCTTCTTCGCTCAAACTGAATTCATCAGACGTGTGAAAAGGATTCATTCGATAGCTGAAATAAGTTTGTAAACTGGCAATGAATAAAGCTGTTAATGTCAAAGTTAATGACCAATCTTGATTAATAGCTAAGGATTGATCATGAGAATAAACCAATCAGGATTCTGGGTGTGTTGATATAACTAAGATGTGATTGGTCAGTTTTCAAGATCGTCTTTAGATAGAGATTAGGATTGTTTATTGATTTTTAATGTTAGTGAACTGAATCCAGTATATTATAACGATTGTACAGTTAGTAATTTATTAATATTTACTTGTATATATTCAAGCCAGGTATCAAAGTATCTAATATGTATTTTACCGAGGCCTTGTAGTTTCTAATAACCACTTTAATGTGGTTCAAGAGTATGTGCGAATTATGGGTATATCTACTTACAATATTAGATGTGAAGGGAACTGTATCGTATTATTGCTAGGATCTAATATTAAGAATGCAGTTTACTCATACTAAAACTATAAGTCCTGTAAAAATCTCATAGCACTAGAATATGACGGCGAGCCATAATATTTTGCTTTGAAATGTAGATTGCATTTATACTTCCTACAACACTGTTAGGTTATTTATTGGGTACAAAATGTGTGAATTTATGATGTTTATGCTTTTGATTTCTCTTATAATTTTATTTGAATGAATACAATATGTTTATGTGCAAAATACCTTTATTTACATTATTATGTGTGTTTATAAAGTGCTAATTCATATTTTCTTTTACATTTACACATGTTAAGCTTGTTTATATTATTTTTTGTTCATGAATCTGGGTTATTGGTTTACAGCTTGTATAAAATTATTTATTTTACAGGCATATTATGTAAATGCATGATTAATTTCAAACTTTTTCTTTCAGTATTGCATGAATTGATTCATATCATGATGGTTTTGTGCTATAATAAGTGTCGAGTAGTGTATAGGCTATGAATTGTTTTGAATATTGTCTAGTGTACTATGTAGTGTTGCAGATAGGCTCGCCAGTGCCGGGTTGCCTGCTCTCGACGCAAATTACTGCGAAACACGTTTATTTTGTACCATTGTTGCCATGTTTTTTGTTTGTCTGATTGCAGAGAGGCACCAGACGTCGAGTCCGTTTGGGGAGACCACGAGACGTCTTGTAGCATATAAAGATATTTTAAGCAAATTCGAAGAAAGCTGTTTACGAAGCGCGCCCATTACCGACTAACACACCCACAATAAATAAGTTACCTATCGTAACAGGCGGCGGGCATCCAAACCTGCTCCATTACTCAGTAAAAGAACATATTAAAATATATAGTATAATATTAAATGCATAGATATAACAATTACAATTTTACCTTACCTTACACATTAAAGTACATAGCGCACTAAGTTATTTCTTGTGGGTAATTCTACTTTGAAATTGTCAAATACGTGTTTAGAATACGAGA
The DNA here is from genome assembly GCA_009982885.2 of Hyles vespertilio. NCBI lineage: Eukaryota > Metazoa > Arthropoda > Insecta > Lepidoptera > Sphingidae > Hyles > Hyles vespertilio. The sequence goes on from CM042823.1 coordinate 13,805,311, forward strand.
TTATTTTATATATTGACCGTGTACTAAAATTTTCGGCTGTGTGGTCTATTGTTGCATTATTTCAATGTGTCCATAATATATTGTGCCGTCGTATTTGAAACTTATTATGTTGTGCCAATATTCATGTATGTTGTGCCGATCTGTCCAGGTATTAATATAGCCACACTGCCTTTAAAGTAACAAATGATACGCCGTACAACGGAGCTAAAGAGAGAGACGATGAAAGAATTGTGAAACACAGAGATACGCCGCCGAGGAGTTGAGGTAAATGTACAGTATTGAGTGATATGAACTATGCCACTTGTTATTTCAGTTATCATTATGTAACCTGTATGATTACGGTGATTTGTTTTACGCTATGGTAAACATTATTTTTAATTCAACTTGGTAGCGTAAGACTATATAATTCTCTCAGATTCGATAATGTAATGTCTAGATGTAAGTTAGGTGTAGTTTATAAACGTTTTTTCCCGTAAATCTCTCTTGACGGCTCATTAGGTTGTAAACGGTCATGAAATATAACATGTACGGAATAAAATTAACTTGATTTTATAACTGAATTAGGTGTTAGTGTATTGAAAAATGGAAAGGTAATGTAAGTCTTATTACATTCCTTGAAAATTGTTCAATTATGGTACGCGATTTGGCGACGATCCAGCGCTTCACGGGTCACACCCCCGAGTCTTGTATTAATTTTTAAGATATAAAGTGTATGTTGATTCACTCGTGTGTTCATTTTATTTATAAACATGATTTTTTTCCACAGTCCCCGGAGGTAAGTCACCCTACAAAATGGTTTATATTCGTGTCACAATGCTTGTCATGTTACTTCATTATATTTACTTGTCATGCAATACTTTATTCGACAATTCTTCATTTAATACTTTATTTAGGGTGTATAGAATTTAATATGATGACTTGTTATTATTTCATGTGACTTATTTTTGCCATGAATTACCATAAATGGTGTATTTTAACTCTGATCATTTGAATGTGTAGAATTGTTCACAATACTATGATTTTGTGACTGCATATTTTGTGTGTGCTTTCCACAGCATAGGCCAGATATATGACGACCCCGTGACCGACACAACACCACACATCGGATCACTTGTGTGTCATAAAATTAAGATTATAACATGTCATGACATAACGCTATGTTAACTTAGTATATCTATTTACATTTGATTCTTGCATTTCATCTTATTATATGCTCTTTGTCGATTGTTGTCGATCTGTTAAAGGTGGGAGACCTACCATCATTTTATAGTATCATACAACTAGACATAACCTAATTCATGATAATGGAGGCGTAAACAAAATGGCGGAGAGAGCGTCACAAAATGGCGAAAAAACATGGCGTGGGTTTATTAGGGTGGTTTCACCAGTGAATCGGTAAGTTTTTAGATTAAAAGCCTTTGGTGTGGAACTATTTAGCCATTACTATAAGCCATACCTAAATCTCGTAATTTGTTGAATATATTTTTAACGACAAATGTCTACTGATATTGCAGCTTCTGATGATTTCTGATCCCAAATTATTGGAATTTATACTTCAGTTTGACAGTCCAACACATCTGTTTAATCTTATAATATCACCACAAGGGGAAGGGAATATTAGGACAAGTTTGGTAATTAAATTTTGATTCAAAATTATAAAAATAAGTTATATGGGACGTGTGCCAATCCACCATTTGCGTCTCGCACAGCCCACTAGATTACCACTAAAAATTATACCTATATTTCTAAAATCGTGTAAAGATAGCCTTTGAAATGAATAATTTTATATGAATTTTTAATCAAATATTCTAGGGTATATGACATATTTAATAATATACCAGGTGGAATATTATTATATAAAATCATTTTTATGAATAATTTTATACAAAATGATATTTATGAAAATTTTATTAACTGATAATTATGTTGTATGTGCCTTTTATAGGAACTTATCTACTTCAAACTGATAATTATTGTCTTTATCAATCTATTGAATAATATTTCGGTCTGTTTGGTTTTAAAAACATGAAATACTAATTGGCCGATTTTATTTCGCTTTAGTTTGTTGAATTTCAGAACAGATCTGCACGCCGTTCATAATAAAGATTGAGAAGCAATAAAATGTTGTTTTATTTGTTTCAACAGGTTTTTACATTTAAAGGCATTTGTTTACATTAAAATTAGACTTCGCTTATATACACATACTACCACACAGAACATATTCAAACTTGGTACAATATTTTTTATCTCAATTATCTTAACAAATTAGTGCTATTAAAAAATCTATATACTGGAAAATTAAAAAAAAAATGTAATTCAACAATAACAGTAGGGCTTTTAATATTTTTCTTATCAATATCTCCTTGGTGATTCCTCCGTGGATGTCTGCGAAGCTATCGATGTGGTGGACGCGCTAGATGAGCGTATGAGCCGAGACAGCCGTGAGAGTGGCGCAGTGGCCCACGGCTCTAAAGGACTACCTGCAGTTTCCACTGCCGGCGTTGGAGACACCCTGGAATGTAGTTGGATAAATAGTCGAGACAATCATTGGATCCATAGCCATTTAATTTATTGAGCTGTAGTTTCATATCATTTGAGGGTATTTTTGTACAATTCGAGGATATCGAAACCCTAGATAGAGATTTTTATCGAAGATAGATATTAAGATTTCGCAAGTTTATGCGAAATCTTTAAACAGTTGTTCATATAAGATAAATTTGACTATGAGAATTAGTTTCCGTAATGTTGCTATGCCCAGCGGCGGCTAAACTTGACTGGGTTTAATAGGAAGCTATTATTGTGACTTAGACCACATCTGCGAAAATTATTGGAATATGTGGCATATAATATACATATATATATATATATATATATATATATATATATATATTCTCTTCTCATTTATTTCGTTACAAATTAATAAGCACCTGCTTCCGTCTCTCTGCACTACCTTAAGGGTTGGCTGGTAGAAAATGCCCTTAGGCATTAAGTCCGCCTGTACTATTAATGTGTACAAAGTGTTTAAATAAATTAAATAAATAAAAATAATCTACAGGGGATTTGGCTATCGTCAAGCACTTCGTTTGACCGCTGAAGATAAAAAGATTAATGAAGTAGGACTGCTAGCTTTTGATATTATAGCGCTTTCGGTCATTAAAAAAAAACAACCCGCCCGGGCAGTGCAACATTATTTTTAAATGAACGGGTTAAATAACTGGATTTAAACTTAGGCCTTACCGATTTCGTCTTGGTCTTGCAGTTTTAGGACGAACACGTCTTTCAATTTTGATTTGTGTAGGAGCAGCACTGTCCACCTCTACTCCGCTACCGGTACCTAATAAATCAAATGAATGTTAGACTATAAATTATAAACGAATTCACACCCAAAGTTCGCATAAAATTCGACTAATATGAGAGTACTAATAGCTGGCTGCATGTTCTTTTTGTCCTATTTTGGCGACAATTTTAGCAAGAAAGGAAGACTTACCAAACCATGGATAAAAATAACGTGTAGCGTAACTGAAATCCTATGACCGCTTGTGCAAGCACATTGAATAAAAATGCAGCAAACACAAATTGCAGGAAGCATTTACTATGAAGATATAAACATATTCAGAAAATGAACTGGCAGAAAACAGATAAATCAAAAACTCATGGAAAGAATAAAAGTTGTTCGAAAGTAGGTCCTTATTTCTATTTATTAAAAATGCATAAGTCCAGAAAACCAGCATACATTTCATATGATGGTAAGTGATCACTGCCACCCATGAATATCAACAACGCTTGGAGCATGTATGTGTAGCCGGCCCATCAAACCAAGAGGAGTGCGGGACGGGAAGAGAAAAGGGGCACTCGGCAATTTCGCGCTCCATTGATTTCCTGTGAGGCATCAGGTAGTGGTACCTTCTTGGACAAGCCTGCCTATTCATGCTGAGTTATTGATGATTCGACAGCGTGTCTCTACCACTTACAGAAAATAATTCTATTATTTAGATATCTGAATAAAATAGTACATAGTTCTGATTAATTCAAACATACCGATCACGAACAAAGAATGTTCCACTTGAGGGACTTGTCCAGTGGCAGCATGTTGTATGCACAAAGGACGAGCTGCCCTGATGCGCGCAACGTCTTCTCTCTTGTTTCCTATAGCCCTGTTACAAAGACATTCAGTCATATCAATGATATTAAATAGGCACCGACTACTTGTTACTGTATCAGCCCATATACGTACCACTGCAGGGCACAGGCCTCCTCTACAATCGAGAGTACGATTGAGAGTGGTTAGGCCATATAGTCCACCACGCTGGCCTAGTGCGGGTTGGCGGACTTACATACCATAGAAATTTTATAAATCGCTATGGTATGCAGGTTTCCTCACGATGTATTCCTTCACCATTTTAGTGCGTGGTGATTGACTATCAATACACACATGACTCCGAAAAGTCAGAGGTGTGCCCTGGGATTCGAACCCGCGGCCACCGTGAACATGTTGGCAGCCGCGTCTAGTCCGTTTACCAACAGGCCACCACGCACTACTACTACTGACTACCTGTTACTCCACATCAATCCCAAATTCTCTTGTGATCAGCGTAAAATGATAGCATGAACACGATGCAGAAGGCTTTGACCATAGGATTTGAATGATGACTGAGCGTAATGATCGTGTGAAATAAAAATGGCTTATTTCCATTTTCCAGCAGTGGATAAAATATGTAGATGTTATGGCATAACTAACTAATAGGTCAAATAATTCATTATTTACCTACATCAGTCCACATAGTTCGTACAGCCATCATATATCTCAATAGATTTAATATCTTACTAGTTAGCCGGAATATGCGTATTTAGTTTAAAGACTAATAAGTATGATTTGAGAAAAGAAAAGCAAGTATGGGTAAATTTAAAGCAATTAACCAAATTATACTTATTATAAACTCATTGGCAAAAAAAAACGGGCACCTAAGCAATGAACCATTTCAAATGTTACTATTGGTTTGTTTGATAATTATAGGTAGGTTTACTTTCACAATTTTGTAAATTAATAAGCAAATAATCGCTTTCGTCAGTATTATCATAAAATTTTGATAAAATTTATGGGTTTTAATGCTAAAGTTCACTAGTAGTGTATGCTGCTAGTAGTGCATATGCTCGTGAAGTAAAAGTTAACAAAGATTTTTGTTTGTTTTTTCTTTAATAAAGTAAAATATGAGACTGTCCCGCCCTCACACCCGCCACTGCAACTCCTGTAAGCCAGGATCAACAGTGGCACGCAATGTAATGACACCAAGCATCAGCATAATAAAGTAAAAGCAGATAAATGTTTAGTATCGAGTGTGACCCCCTCTAGCTGAAATTACAGCTTGAATTCGTCTGGGTATGCTAGCGAGGATATCCCGGATACTTGCTTGCAGAATACGTTCCCACTCCGCGGTAATCACATTCTTCAGCTCTCTGATGGTCTGCGGAGCCGGTTGTACTAATCTCACGCGTCGTTTCAGAAAGTCCCAGACATGCTCTATAGGATTGAGGTCGGGACTTCGAGCTGGCCAATCCAAACGACGAATGCCGACCTCTTGCACATACGCTTCCACATCGCCAGACCAGTGGGCGCGAGCGTTGTCGTCCATAAAAATTGAGTCTTCGCCTAAAGCGGCCAATGCGGGTTGTGCATGAGGAATTAGAACTTCCGTTATGTATCGATGTCCACTCAGTGAGCCGTTTTCAATGAAGACTAACTCTGTACGATCTATTGAATTTATTCCTGCCGAAAACATAACAGAGCCCCCACCATAAGGTGTGATTTCTTCAAAACAAGCCTCGGCAAAGCGTTCTCCTCGTCTTCGTAGCACTCGCCGACGTCGATCTGCACCGAACAGAGATATCCTGGCTTCATCGGAGAACAATACCCTATTCCAGTCTTCTTGAGTCCATGACTCACAATTTCGAGCAAACCTAAGCCTGGCAACTCTGTGCTCACGGAGTAACTTAGGGCCGCGGGCCGGGCGATGACTGCGTATATTGGCCGCGAGAAGCCTCCTCCTGACCGTCCATAGACTAATATGCACATTTCTTACTTCTTCGAGGTTGTTCTTAAGGTCCACATACGAAGACTTGCGATTTCTCAATGCGCGACTCACAAGAAAACGATCATCCCGTGGTTGGGTACATAGTTTCCTTCCAGAACCAGGCCTTCTCTCGACGGAACCGGTGTCTTGATACCGCTGCCAGGTCCTTTGAACCGTCGAGCGACTCACACTTGGCCTCTGAGCCACGAAGCATTGGCTGCAACTCTCTTCGAGCAGCGCAATAATTTTGGTAGCTTTTACCACTTTCTCTAACTTTATTGAGACAGCTAAACAGCAATAAATGAAGCTTTGACAATTAAGAATATGAAATAAATTCATAAAAATTGACTAAAAGTTTTGAAAACCGATATTATCTTTTGGAACTTCCACAGGGAACTTCGCACCAAAAATGTAGGATAAAAAGTGGTTTTCTGTAAAAACGAGCATCAAACGAAAATTTGAATTTAGAACGTACTGTTTTAAACACCACGGCATTTTTAAAACCGGCCAGTAACATGTACAAATGATTGAAATCATTTTGGTACCGTATTTTTTAAAGAAGAATTAAAATCTAAACCGCCCGTTTTTTTTTGCAAATGAGTGTATCATGGTCCTGATGGTAGGTACGATTACGAAAAATGCTGTTACAATCGCAAGCTTACACGATATTCAATTTACAACACGAAACTGGCGCTGCAAAAGAAAAAATAATTAATAATCTTTTATATTGAAAAAAAAAAACAATTTTATCACGGATTTTTTTTATTTTTACATTTTTTTCTTTGATTCCATTGTTTTGATTACTTTAGAGTTTTCGTCAGTTTTCGTGGTCACGGGAAGGATTTTTTTTTAGTTCGTTTCCATTCCATCGATTAAAACTGACTATCCGATTTGACAACTCTGACATCACTCAAACTGTCAAGTCAGTCGTCCATTTTGTGATGGAAACAGTGCGCAGTGATACAAGTGAGGAAGGTCATTATTGTACATCAAACCACGTCAGTCAAACATCAATAAACATGAGTTATGAAGAAGACACGGATGCTGGGAACTCTGTGCCAACGTTGTCGGTCGGAGCTGAAAGCCGCAAAGTTGAATGTGAATTTATCAAAGCATACCAACGACTCCCATTACTGTGGGACGTGAAACATCCTGATTATTCCAATAAGTACAAAAGAAATGCAGCCCTAGATAAATTACTGGTCATTTTAAAGAAACTGAATCATTTAGCGACACGGTACAATGTTCGGCAAAAAATTAACATTTTGAGATCGTGTTATAGGAAAGATTTGCGTAGACATTTAGCTTCAAAGGTGATCGGATCAGATGGAGAGGTAACATACGAGTATATACCGAACTCTTGGAAGTTTCATAAATTAAGATTTCTCGATGGAAACGAGAAAGCGGATATGAATCTTAGTAAAAATGATATTGCAGAAGTGAACATAGATGAAAACAGTTACGAAGTAAGCAAATACTATAATTTTGTTTTCTCATATTTCATCAGGAACGTACAAGTAAAGCTCTTAATTAGTGGATAGTGTATTTTATTCTTAGTTTACGATTTAATGACATGGCAATTACCGGATATTAGGCAATTTAAAGCAATTTTTATCAAACGAAACAATACAGAATGGATTACCCTATCTGGTCATCGAACACGACCTCACAATTTAGATAAATGTTAATGTTAGGTATAGATTGATCTTGAAATTTAATTTCCAATCTTAAAGATACTGCGTAACTAGTCATGCAGGCATGCACTAACAACAAAAGGTGCACCTTAATACCATGTAGAAATATATAATTATACAACTTCTATAATATTACACATTAAAAATAGACCATCTGATTTCAGCACGTCAATCATGCAGTAAGCGACGAATCCCTCTCCGACAATGAAAACGACGACGAACCCCGCCATGAGATAACAATAGACTCCCTTCAATACGACAAATCCTACATCCGCCGAAACCCACGCAAACGCGTCAAGCTTGAAGTCAGCAACGACGAATACTACGAAATAACAAATGATAAAGAAGAATTGCTAGACAGAGAGTTTGACGCGATTGGGGCCAATGTGGCTTGTAAGTTGAAAGAATGAGCCCCCAACAGCGGTGTCACGCAGAACTGTTGATAAATAAAGTGCTAATCAAAGGACTAAAGAACAATTTGACTGATGACACTGACTTGACGGATGTGTGGAATGTATAGAGCTTTAAAATATGACCCCATTAATGTGTAAATGACCTACTCATTTTAAGAAAAAGAAATGTTTGTGATTTGTAACTAAAATGAATGGATCGATTGGGGTCATCTATTTATACATTAAAGAGATAATGGTTTAGGGACAGCCAATAAGTTTTGGTTCCTACTTCTACGCTATCGGATAAATACCTATAGAAATAACGATCAAATAAAATATACATATAACAAGTACCTACTTAGGTACTTGTTTTTGTTGATTGAAACTTTAAATAAAGGCAAAAATATACTTCCAAAGTTACATTTGAACGTCTTGACAGTAATTTCATAGTCTTATGCTTTTCTGGCAAAAAGCAGTAAGGTTGTTAATTTTTAGGACCGCCTAATTTCATTTGTTGCGATTTTTATAAAATAATAATGTTAAATTCATGGTTTTATTACGGCAACTACCTGAATTCATAAACCGGATATACACCGAATTAACTGGAAACGCGAGGTGGGTGCGAATTTAATGTTGTCTACATTGATTTAAAAACTAAGGATAGGCCTACGGGATAGGCCCTCCTATACATTGGGTACGTCAAAAAGATTTTTACATTTTTACGTCAATGGCGGCCATGAAATCGTTTTTCAATAATGCTAAAATAAATGTTATATTGACTTGAAGTGATATAATTTTTACTTAGCGGTAATTAAAAATGTAATCTTTTTTTGTGAACTTTCGGTCATCTTTATTGCACCCACGCGACGTACGATACAATTAGGCATTTTGTCGACGACTTACAGACCGGTGCGCTGTGACGTCACAACCGCTGCACTGATGCTGCGGAACACTTTTGTGACAACACTTTTCGTGCTCTCCGCCCCGTCCATATATTTTACGTCAATGGTTGTCTAAATGCATAAATTATTTCACCTTTAGTCCTCGTTTCTATAAAAAATGGTTTTAATACTTACGAACTGTTTCCGGAGCTAGGATGGTCTTCCCAAGGCGCGTCACTCTCCATAGCACTACTTTCTGATGCGACCAGATACATCGATCTGTGTACAATATCTATTATTTTGTCTTCCCTTATAAGTTATAATTTAAATAAGTAGGATTAGTCGCTCAGCTGTGAATATTGAAAGGTGCGTTGGAGTAACACCGTAATATTAGTGCGTAACGGGTATGTAAGAACGTAAACTCATACAAAATATAGGAGCCTACGTTTTTACCCCTTCCATCCTTGTACTACAGTGTTACCCCAACGCATCTTAATTAAAACTTAATCCGTCTTAGCCGAATTCTTAGCTGTAGTTATGTCTTATAAATAAATAAATAACACCCAACAGTCACATACATAGTCCTGACCCCACAGTAAGATTGAGTCTTGTCGTGGGTATCAGGAACTACGAGAGACTTTTCGGTCTCACAAACACCCAGATCCGGAAGAAATATTTGTGGGCCGCACAAACATTTCTCTCGGTGCGGGGATCGAACCCGCGACCTCTACTTTCACAGTCGGCGTCTAACCAACTGCGCCACGGAGGCTGTCAAAATACACAGCAGTGGCCAATTTTGATTACATTATTTTAGTTTTAAATTTTAATATTGAACTAGCGGCCCGACCCAGCTTCGCCTGGGTGCATATATTTTTGATTCCACTCCACACCAAATACATGTTATTTTTCGTATTAATCTCTTGTATACCTAAACTTGACATAGCTATCCTACTGTCTGGCTCAATCCCGTCTCATCCGTCTGTTCAGTCTCTTCCCGATCCGTCCCGTCCTTTCTCTTTATTATCCATCCCGTCTTATAACGTGCATTTACATTTCGTCCTATCAAATCTGTCAGCTATCTCAGCCCTCTCCCGTACCTTCCACTCTATTATATCCCGTCTCTCCATATACATGTACCTACATATAAAGATTGCCTTATGAAATTTTGACATTAAAAACTTTAGCGTTTTTTATTGTTCATCCAATATTACGTCCCTTATTTCAGCACCAAAATGCTGTTTTTCCTAATAATATTGCACGCCATTACTTTTTGTTAGTAATAAAGTAATAATAACCATTTAAAAAAAGAATTGGCCAAATTGGTCCAGGCGTTGTTGAGTTATGCGCTTACCAACACTTTTTGTGATTCATTTTTATATTATAGAAGAAGATATTATAGTCCACCCTGCTTGCTTAGTGCGAGTTGGCGGATTTTATTTCACGTAGAAATTAATCCGAAAAGTCAGAGGTGTGCCCTGGGATTTGAACCCGTGACCATCGTTAACTTGTTGGCAGTCGCGTCTATTACGTTACCATATACAAATTAATAAAACCTTCATACTGCCTTACCAGGTGACGTAAGTAATAGAACAAATATTTAAAAATATAAAACTGCATATCGTTTCATTATAATGTCTAGATACGGCATCAACGTACCAATATTTTTTTTATTCTTGAGTCTGAAAACAATACTAATGCGAAATTTAAATATGTCCCCCAGCGCATCTAAAAGTATAAATTCAAAAAACAATGTCGTTTATGAAAACAAAAAATTATAATTAGATATATTTTGGTATACTCCGGCAAAACGCTTCGATAGAGTATACTTTGTTTAAAACTGTTGCAATAATCTCAAAAAACAATGGGCGATTTTGGTAGATGTGGACATCGTTTTAATTTACATTTAACAAAATTATGCGCAAGACGCCGTATCTAGATAATATTATATACACGATGTACATATTTTTTGAATTTTGTTCTATTTCGTCAGCCGTCAATGAAAGACAATGGAAAGATAGATCATTTTACGTTGGGTGGTAGTTGAAGCTGGACCGTCTTTTACGTCTCCCGTCAAATAAACAAAGATCATCCTATACTGTCTGGACGCATCACGCTTGAACGATACCCAAAAAAAAGGTTTTTAGTATCTTCCTCAGAAATTTTCCTATTTTTCTCACCCCTAAAACCTTCCCAGGACTTCCACGAATATTTCAAGACCAAAATCAGCCAAATTGGTCCAGGCGTTGTTGAATTATGCGGTTACCAACACATTTTGCGATTCATTTTTATATTATAGATGAACAAAGTGTATTATAAAGTCACCTGGCCGGTACGTAGAGGTGCGGGGGCGGAGGCGCGGCGCGGCGGGAGGCAGACCTCGCGCGTCGGGCGCGGGACGCGCGGCCCAGCAGCACTGATTCTGTACAAATCATTACTAATGATTACCTAAAGAGGGATGGCAAATCTTTATCTATCAACGTGCCATTTTTTTATAAAGAATTAATAAAACGTGCCATCGAATAACTTTGAGTTTATTATTATTGGAGTATAGCATAAAGGTATTTGTTTCCTTAACTAACGAATGTGTAAAATGTATTATTTTGCTTTTTTTTCAATGCATTTGTATGCACTTTTATATCGGTAGCGTGCCCAAAATATTATGTCCCGTGCCATCGGTTCGACATCCCTGACCTATATCATCATTTCATAGTAGGTACATTATGATTAACAGTAAAAATAAAATACATATCACAATAATACATAGTTCAGCTATCAGGTCTAGTATAGAGAGAATATATATTATGATTAACAGTAAAAATAAAATACATATCACAATAATACATAGTTCAGCTATCAGGTCTAGTATAGAGAGAATATATATATTATGATTAACAGTAAAAATAAAATACATATCACAATAATACATAGTTCAGCTATCAGGTCTAGTATAGAGAGAATATATATATTATGATTAACAGTAAAAATAAAATACATATCACAATAATACATAGTTCAGCTATCAGGTCTAGTATAGAGAGAATATATATATTATGATTAACAGTAAAAATAAAATACATATCACAATAATACATAGTTCAGCTATCAGGTCTAGTATAGAGAGAATATATATATTATGATTAACAGTAAAAATAAAATACATATCACAATAATACATAGTTCAGCTATCAGGTCTAGTATAGAGAGAATATATATATTATGATTAACAGTAAAATAAAATACATATCACAATAATACATAGTTCAGCTATCAGGTCTAGTATAGAGAGAATATATATATTATGATTAACAGTAAAAATAAAATACATATCACAATAATACATAGTTCAGCTATCAGGTCTAGTATAGAGAGAATATATATATTATGATTAACAGTAAAAATAAAATACATATCACAATAATACATAGTTCAGCTATCAGGTCTAGTATAGAGAGAATATATATATTATGATTAACAGTAAAAATAAAATACATATCACAATAATACATAGTTCAGCTATCAGGTCTAGTATAGAGAGAATATATATATTATGATTAACAGTAAAAATAAAATACATATCACAATAATACATAGTTCAGCTATCAGGTCTAGTATAGAGAGAATATATATATTATGATTAACAGTAAAAATAAAATACATATCACAATAATACATAGTTCAGCTATCAGGTCTAGTATAGAGAGAATATATATATTATGATTAACAGTAAAAATAAAATACATATCACAATAATACATAGTTCAGCTATCAGGTCTAGTATAGAGAGAATATATATATTATGATTAACAGTAAAAATAAAATCCCATCAAAAACATCCTGTAAAAAAAATCCAAGTCTCGCAGCTCAGGTTTTCTACCGCAAAAAGTTGTGAGATGCATGTAATACCAAGTCGATTATTTATTTAGTCCTTAAGGGACCTTCTATATAAAGTTATTACGTTAGTTATTACCATATCAATATTAAAAATTCTTTACGTTTTAAATAAATGGATCGACTTGGCCATCGCATGAAAACATAATGTATCGTACAATTTATACATAATGCTGCTGGCCAAGTCGATCTATTTATTTAAAACGTAAAGAATTTTTAATATTGATATAGTAATAACTAACGTAATAACTTTATATAGAAGATCCCTTAAGGACTAAATAAATTAATCGACTTGGTATTACATGCATCTCACAACTTTTTGCGGTAGAAAACCTGAGCTGCGAGACTTGGATTTTTTTTACAGGATGTTTTTGATGGGATCTCACGTCTTTTGTAGAGTCCTACTTTTTTCCTTTTCGGTACTTCTTACTTCTAGAATATCACTAACGATTTTTCTTAAAGCCTCTGTCTTATGGATTTTTCTTATTTTTGTAGATATCAATTTATCACAAATATAGCGGAATTGATTATTAATGTTCTTTCTTTCATTGTAATTGATATTTTCGAGCTATTTAGTCTATTTATTTGCAAGTTTTTCTTCGTCATGTTTTTCTAGAGGAATGTTGTACAGTTTCATGGGCTGAATGCACCATTTCCCTCTCTATATCCCCTCCTGTTATGCCTCATATATATAGATATCTATCTACAACTATTATTCCATTATATACGGGTACAATGATTCATTAACTGCAAATGTAACTTTGTAATCCTATATATTTATATGGGATTACAAAGTTATTCACGCAGTTGGTCTATCTAGAAAACTAGACACAAACTATGAAATGTTTGAATTTTCCCTTACTTTAGACACTAAACACTAATTATATTCTAAATTTGAAGGTTCTATGTCTGCTAGAAGTGCCTTCGACTTTTGATGATCGGTCAGTCAGTCAGTGAGTGACAAAATTACGAAAGTTTGATAAGTTATAATTCTTAAACTACTGGTTCAAATTGAATGAAATTTTAAATATACCGTGTTTACACAATGCCTGCTTAGTAACTGAAAATTCAGGCTTCATGCTTTAGCCACAACGAAGTTATAGGGGGTTAAAAATGGTCTGAATTGCTTCAAGAAAAGGATGTTACGGCCATGCCACTTTTTAGCTCGACTTGGAGGGGGCTCGGCCGCGCCCCCAGATACATATCACAATAATACATAGTTCAGCTATCAGGTCTAGTATAGAGAGAAATATATATTATGATTAACAGTAAAAATAAAATACATATCACAATAATACATAGTTCAGCTATCAGGTCTAGTATAGAGAGAATATATTAGAAAGTTAAAAATTATATTAAAAGCGAGTTTCCTGAATATCTCTTTGGGAACGGGGATTGACCCCGCAAACACTTAAGGCGGCGATGTACGCTAACTAAGTGACAAAAAGGGAAAAAGTTTGTGAAATAAAGTTACGGGAACCAAGAAGTAGGCTTAAAAGACAAAAAAATCAGACTAATTGAGAACCATGCAATCTAATTGATTTAGGCTCAGTTGCACCAAGTAACTTTGCCAATACCTTTACCTATGAAAATGTTATCGCCATACATTTGAGATATATTTGACCTTGCGAATGTATGGAATTGATAGTTTCAAGGGCAAAGGTATTGGCTAAGTTAGTTTGTGCAATTGAGCCTTACTGTCTAACGTAGTCACAGATGGGCTAGATGGGTAGAGTATTTTTATTATAGAGGGAGCGCTGTCATACATTTGCAACTTCAAAAACATAGATATTTTCTTGATCGTAATGTTGGTAGCACTCCTATATTAATGTTACCGATAAATGACTTTTCTACGAAAAATATATAAATAAATGGATATTAACATTGTTTTAGCTATCATAATGCAAAATATTAATAATAAATGAAAAGTAAAACTCACCCTTGCCTTAATATAATTTATTTCGATCCATATTCCAATATTTTATATTTTCTACCTAAAAATTATTCCGGAATATTTTCGGAATTTCAACAATTTAACTACTTTATAAAAAGGCGTTCGAAAATGTAAAAATATGAATATTTTTCTGTAAAATTATGTATGTTGTTTCTTGTTATTTAATAAGAAATTGGATTAATTGTCGGTGATAAACGAATGCACAGTTAATTATAAACCACTAAAATAAATTTGGACGGAATTCGATAGCGTTAAACTACATTTTTTGTTTTTCCTTTTCATGTAATTCATGCGTATTCCAAGCTGTCACAATTCAAATTGGATGTAGGCACAGAATACTAAACTAATGTAGGGAAGAAAAAGGTGGCCCCGGCACCACCATTTTTATCTATGTTTTTGAAGTACCAGCGCTCCCTCTATATTTATATACTCTAAGGGTAAAACGAATAAAACCGTTTAGCCTATAAATCCAGCATATTCAACCTGAGATGGGATCGCTGTCGCTGTTGTCCTGCCGTTCCCTGCGCCACGCGGAGTCTGCGCTGGGCGCGTCGGCCGCCACCCCGAACAGCCCCGACACCGCGCCCGCCACCACCTTACGTGCCGATTTTGCTGTCGTCTGATCACAAAATAGGGATGTTGATGTTCATAAAAAAAACCC
This sequence comes from Hyles vespertilio, assembly GCA_009982885.2. NCBI lineage: Eukaryota > Metazoa > Arthropoda > Insecta > Lepidoptera > Sphingidae > Hyles > Hyles vespertilio. Next base: position 13,820,849 of record CM042823.1, read on the forward strand.
TAACAAAGATAGTTTTCAAAATTCCCGCCAAAACGCTCCAGCCTGTCACGTGGCTATAGGTAATCTACGTTAACGATCAATAACAGAGACTCGCGTTCTTTAAGGCTCAATTGCACAAACTAAAGTTAGTTTGTAATTACCTTTACCCTTTTTTGCCAATACCTTTACCCTTGAAACTGTCAATTCCATACATTCGCAAGGTCAAATACATCTCAAATGTATGGCGATGACATTTTCATAGCCTAAATCAATACATTTTTTTTATTGCATTGAATGGCGAGACGAGCAAGCCGTTCGCCTGATGGTAAGCGATACGACCGCTCATGAACAGTAGCAACATTCCACTGCGCTCGCCATCCTGAGACATAAGATGTTAAGTCTCAATATGTCCAGTAGTTGCTCTGGCTACAATGTCCTTCAATCCGAAACACAACAGTGCATTTAAGCAGTGTTGTTTCACGGGAGAAATAGACATTGCGGTGGTACCTAGCCAGATGGCCTCTCACATATGAGAAACCTACCACCAGTAAATATGACGCGAGTTTAGGATCTTGTCGCCCATTCATTAAAAAAAATTAAAATATTTTTATTTAATTTATTACGAACAATTAGATTTATATTATAAGTATGTATTAGGTTTTACAAAACTGTATTTTAACGTGTAAAAAATCAATTTACGAAAATTTGTAATTTATGTCAACATACGTATTCAAAAGTCGCTAGAAAACGATAAAACATTCGATAATTTAAATATGTTTCTGAACTTTATATGAATAAGGCCAATACTGTTAACATCTGAGCAATAAGTAAATAGAGAAAAAACAAAATTTGGTAGGTACATTCTTCATTTTACTAATAATCTGGATGCGTATTTATAGCAATACGCAGCCATACGACAGAAAATAATTATAGGTGATATGAAATGGAACGATTTCTTAGCAGACTCCGGATTTATTAAAAAGAAACTACGATGGATGAAGGACATTTTGAGAGTATACTGCCCGTGTCTAATAGGTCACAACTTTTATTAAATCATATAAGCCCATAAGTAATTCCGGAATTAAAAAATCTCTTACACTCTTATGTACATCCGGTGGCTCCATAACTCATTGCGATCGATTAAAATGCGAACGTATTTATAAAATTCATCACCAGCCAATACCAGTCTTCTATAACAAAATATTAATAATACGTACACTTATACTGATGTCAATTTCCGGAACATTCTCCAAATCAGAAGCCTTTACAGCCAAGTCCTTCAACGCTGAATTATCAGCACCAGCTTTCTCAGCCAGAGTTATAAGCTCCAACAAATAATCCCGGAATATTTCGTCTGCAAAAATGATTTTTGTTAATAGAACATGCGTTAAATCTACTTTCAAAAACACCCCAGGGACAGTTAGACAATACTTATATCTACTATTCAAAATTGTCGATCATCGTTTTTCAGGAGTTCTCTCATCATGAATTTTAACAAAGGGTAAAAAAGCGATTGAGGTTAATTGCTTAATTAAGAATATTGTCTATACTTTGATCCTACAGTGAAATGAAATGAAATGAAATGAAATGTATTTGAAATGAAATGTATTTATTGATCACGTAGGCAATTAAAGAGCTCTTATGACAAGTCAATACACATAGAACTTAATCTCTATTTACAATATATTTCCTATGCTTATTATTACTTATTTTAATTTCTTGCTTTTATCAATTTATTTATTAATTTTATTTATTTTTAAATTAATTTTATTTTTATTTATAATTTATGATTAGTTTTTTTAATTTATTTAGTTTTTATTCATATTTTATTTAAAGTATTAGTTTTTACTTTATAGTAATTTATTTGTCAAAGAAATACATTATTTACGTTAGTCAAATTAAATTATATTATTTGTGGACCATAAATATTACAACGGTGCGTAGCGGTTTATAGTTACCACCGGATCCAACGCGGCCCTTCCTGAGAAGACCCGGCGAAACAAACTCAGTGGGCTTACACTACCACTGGAACTACGCGACGCGACCCAGTCCTGAGTATATCCAGCGACTAAGACTCAGTGGGCTTGTTTTGGGTCCAACTTAAGACAACGACCATAAGTATTTCCGATACGTCCCGTATGTTTAGGCTTACTGCCGGATCCAACGCGGCCCTGACTGAGAAGACCCGGCGAACAAACTCAGCGGGCTTTACTTTACCACTGGATACTACGCGGCGCGACCCATTTCTGAGTAGATCCAGCGAGTCAAACTCAGTGGGCTTGGTTTTGGTCAATTTACTAAAATAAGTATTTGTGACTTGTCTTACAAGGATTTGCCATATTAATTATTATTTTTATATGATTTTTTCGATCGGTCGTCATATAATTTAATTGATTTATTTGATTGTATATAGCTTAATTTTTGAGTTCACAATTTTAGATATTTTTAATTATTTAAATTAGGTGGTGTAATAAGCGAATAGTTCAGGGCCCCAGGAGGTCGCAATGTGCAAGAGAACACCTAATCCCAGGCTTTTTATCCTCAATATATTCCTTATATTATAATAACCCCTAGTCATAAGTTTGTTTTTAATATGGACCCTAAATAGTTTGTCCGGTAGCTGCGTTATCCTATTGGGAAGTTTATTATAAAATTTAATACAACTACCCAAGAAAGATTTTTTTGACTTTTCTAGTCTAAACGAGGGTATTGCTAGTTTATTTTTATTCCGCGTATTAATGGTGTGGGTGTCACTGACCTTATAAAACTTATTAATATTTTTACGAACGTGCAAGTTCTGTAATACCCGAAAAAAACCACTAAGTATGTATTCAAAATGAACTTACCAATGGGTTTCTGCACGACTATTGGTGGTTGAATCTCAATAGCATTCAACATGGCTCCAGGTATAACTTCAGTTTTCTGTACAGTCACTGTCAGTGCTTCAGACTTTATGGGCTGGATAGCTTCAGGCTTCAGCTCCAAGTTGGTTTTATTATATATCGTGTCAGATCGGCTTGGCGGCACGGCCAAGGTGTTCGAAGTTGGTTGGGTCGTTGGAATAATAGCTGGTGCTGGAGTTTTACCATTAACAAGGAGGTCTGGGGTTTGTTGCTTTTGGTCTGGCCCTAGAAAAGTACTTAATAGTGGTCATAAAGTTTAATGTTGTTCTTGTATTGTAATCTAAAGTTATAAATAAGTAATTTAATGATGGCGAGCGCATTGGAATGCATTGTTCTGTTATTCATGTTGTTGTTTGGTTTTGCTACTGTCCATGCGACCGCTTATGGCTTAATATCAGGCAAATGGCATGGCCGTCTCTCCATTCAACGCTTAAAAAAATATGGTCAACTTTGCTAAACCAAAATACGAGTAGTAGCAGTTTAAGCAGTTTCGGCAATTGTATGTATTTAATACATACCAGTGGTGCCAAGATCGAGCTCATGCGTGAACGCCATCACATTGAGAGCTGAAGATAATGCAGGGGCCACACCGTTCCCGACTTCTCCAGCAAGAGCTACGTCGGATGACACCACGCAGTCAGGCGGTGGGGCCGTGGGCCTCCTCCTAAGAATAACAATATTTTTTATGGGTACATTCATTGACTTATAATTTGATATCGATGGGTACATTAAATTCGGTTTAGACTTTAAAGGCATTTGGTTGTGTAAAGGAAAGAAAAAAAGAGTGATTGGTACGGATTTGGTATAAGTGAGCAATATTTTAATTAATATTATGACAGCCTCTGTAACGCAGTTGTTTAGTTGGCTGTTGGACGTGAGGCTGTAGGTTCGATCCCCGCACCAATTTTGTGTGATTAACAGATATTTGTTTCGGGTCTGGGTTTTTGTACGACGGAAAAGTCTCTCGTAGTTCCTGATACCCACGACACAAGAGTCTATCTTAGTGTGGGGACTAATAGAAAAAGACGAGGACTAATAGAAAAAGACGAGGACTAATAGAAAAAGACGAAAATATTTTAAAAAAAGAGAAAAAAAATATAGTCGCCTTTTTTAGCGAAATTTTTAGTTGTACATATATGTGTCAGTAAAACTACTTCCCGGTTCCATTTTCGGTAGCAGTCTTGATATACCCTGTATATGTGACTGTTTCGTGGATTAATTTAAATATTTATTTTTATTGATGTTAATGAACTGAGAAACAATGTTAATATTTTTATTCATTCATTTGGTAAGTACTGTAGATTTGAAAAGCACATGATTTTTTAGCAGATGATAAAAATAGATATAAAAGTTCAATGATGCCTACACATAATTTAGGATAACAATAACTTACGGCATCGGAGCTTTAGTAGGAGTGGATATAGAGACTCGGCCCCACATGAGTCGTCGCAACTCTTCACCGCTGATGCCTCGCCTTCTTAACTCAGCTATCGTCACTTTACCTACATGCTTTAAAACGGTAGAACTGTATTAAAACTATGTATTGAACAGAGACATTTACAAACTTATGCATAAATAGTTTTAAGACCTACTTTGGTGATATCTTAGCAGGCCGGCATAATTGTATCGAACGGCATGGGACTGCCGTCTCAGATTAAAAACATTATTAAGTATTGTATTGATCATACCTTCCAGTTTGTAAGTGCGTCTTTCTTCTGCTTCGCCCTGGTTTTGGCCTTGCTTTTGATGACCATTACAGCTCTCTGTTCGTATCTGGGGTCGTCAGAAGGGCCGAGCCCTATGGAGTACTCCTGTAGGTATTTATGGGCTTCTTCCTGCGCCACTGAACGCTCTAAAGATACCACTATTTTCGCCCACTGTAATAAAAATCAACTATCTATCTGTCTATAGTACCTAGGTCTATTTGATTAATATTGTAGATTCATTATATTATGCAAAATATAAAATACTACATATTTTTACTGTACAGTACTGTATCAGCCCATATACTTACATACGACCCATTGCAGAGCACGGGTTTCCTTCACAATCGATAGTTCGATTAAGAGTTATGTGTATTATTACAACATTATTTTACTCACTGGTTTTTAAATCTCGGCTGATACTGATAATGAATAGTAAAATCCAATATTACTTTACCCGACCCGGATTCGAACCAGAGATCTCAGCGTTGTAATCGTACCGTCGCGTCGTACAATTGCGTAACCGAGGCATTTAATTATTAAATAATAAGTTTTATTTTTTGTTTAATGTATTTATAGGCATATTTACCAACCTGTTTCACCCATTCCTTCTCCGACTGTTCAATCACATGAGCGTACGTATTTCCCATCATGGCTATCAACATATTGAGCAGTAGAATTGGCACGAATATCATGAACACCGTGAATACTGTCTTGGATAAGTTCGGGTATGTCGTCAGACCCAGATCTGTGTACTGGTGGGATAAAAGATTTTATTTAAAATAATTGCAGAATAAACTTCATATTACTACTTAGTATAAAACAAAGTCGCTTTCTATGTCCCTATGTCTTTTTGTCTGCTTAAATATTTAAAACTACGCAACGGATTTTGATGCGGTTTTTTAATAGATATAGTGATTCAAGAGGAAGGTTTATGTGTATAATACGTGCATATTATTGTAGAGAAATCTATAGGCACCCGAGCGAAGCCGGGCCGGGCCGCTAGTATTTTTATAAAATCAAAAGTGTTGAACACATTAAAATGTTTGTCGAAGAATAAAGCAAGAAGAAATAATAATGTTACTGTTTAATAAAAAATATTAAAGCATAATAAAATGTATAATATGAATTATGGTGATTCTGCAGTTTCATTCACTATATTAACAAAAACTAGACTTAAGTATATGTCTCTTTCCAGGGTGAGATCTACGTCTAAAATCAACTTTGACATGACCATAATATTTATATGTCTTGATTGGTTTAATTTCGTAACCGAACCTCAGATAGGGATAAGGATCGCATATTAGTTTGGGTCGTAAGTAGCCTTATATGATACTTACGCTGTAATCGCCTAAAGTTATTTGAAACAAGGCCATCCACGTGCTGGGATAGCTCGAATATAAGGTTGATTGAACGTTTGGAAAGCCTGAAAAAAGTACACTCTTTTTTATAGTTATCATTCACTTAATTTCTGGTGTAAATGTTACACGTACGGCTTTATTCAGACAGTTCCAAAACGTATTTTAACAATCGAATGTTTGTCCCTTTTGTTAGTTTCGCCGTCTACGCTTTTGAACGACTTTTGAATTTAGTTTGAGCGAAGAAGACAAAACATTCGATATCCAAAATAGGTTTTAAAACTGTCTATGAATAAAGCCGTTAATCTTAAACGAAAATATAAATATTAAGTAGGTATTGATTAATCTCATTTTAGGGCGAATTTAGATAAGCACCCGGCGAGAAATAAGAGCCGCGGGTTTGAGGTCCGCACAAAGACATTAGACAATATGTGTGTGTATGTATGTGTGACTCACAACTCACAAATATTTGTTTCAGGTATGGTTATAGCAAAATCCAAAAAAAACAAGTATTTTTGGTACGCACAACACACGACTTTTTTTTTTATTACAGTGAATGACGAGACGAGCATGCCGTTCGCCTGATGGTAAGCGATGCGACCGCTCATGAAAAGTAGCAAAACCAAACAATACCTTGAAATACAAAGCAATGCTTGGCATTCCACTGCGCTCGCCATCCTGCGACACAAGATGTTAAGTCTCAATATGTCCAGTAGTTACTTTGGCTACAATGTCCTTCAATCCGAAACACAACAGTGCATTTAAACTGCTGTTTGACAAGAGAAATAGACATTGCGGTGGTACCCACCCAGGCAGCCTCTCACATATGACAGACCTACCACCAGTAAGACTTGTAGAGACAGACAAGTTAAAGCCTACGAATTGTCTCTGATATTTATTGTATGTATTAAGTAAGTAATCACTTCATATACCTTTATATAAAAAGTAGAAGGACTGCGAGAATCCGAACAGTACAATGCAGTAGATGATGCCGAAGGTGAACATGTCACCCGTTATCATACTGTATATCATGGTCACGAACGGTCCTGTTAGTTTCACTGCACTGAAACATCAACATGTTAAAGTTAGTGGTAGGATATTTCTTGTTTAATTATTAACAATCAAAAAATAAAATAATAAGCTACACAATTTTTTTTAAATATTGATTTAAATAATGTCGTTTAATTTATTATTCTTGCCACATACTAAGGCTGCATTGAGTTGCCTAGTGCTGCGTGAAAAAATGAAAACGTTGCAATTTGGTCTGTGATTGCAATTTACAGCGGCGGTTATTAGTTTGCGATAAGCGGCTAGCGATTTAAAAAGTGCAATTTGGCGGACAGCGGTTTCCTATTTTAAAAAGCAATGATAAGTAGGGGTGAGTTTAAACTAGTTTTTATTAGTATTTAGTGCTTTCCCTAGATCACACGTGGATGACATAAATGACTACACACTTCAGGTAGTTTTGATATGTGATCCATAATCATGAATCCACATGACAAATTAATTAAAAAAGTATATGGTTTAATATTTTTGACTGTAAATGAAGCTTAATACGAAAGAGGGTAAAATCCTACCCTGCAAAAAACATGAGTAGGAACCAAGAGCCTGGCAGTAAAAATATTAGCGTGGCCTCCTCCACCATGGTTTGTCGCAAGAGCCTTGCTGGTATACACGCCAGCAGTAAGAAGTTGGAAGCTAAGAATATAAACTTCGCCGGCTCATGGATCTGAAAATTAGAAGGATGTTTATTGTTCAATATGAGCAGCAACTATAAAATATACTGCCTTTCTTTCTTCTTTTAAAAATCTTTAAAAGAAAATCCCGGCGAATAGACTACCATTAATTCTGTTATTTAATGCTGTCCTCTATCCTAATTTACTATCGGGACGAGCTACCAACCGGCTGACTCAATTATATCAGCTCTTTCAAAATCGTGAAAATTCGGCTTCTGAGATAAAACTTACAACCTATATTACATAGGAATTTTATTTTCCGTATTATAATTATACGCAAAACGTAAACGCTACAAATCATATATCTGTGCGTATAACTTACCAATTGCTTGAAATAAGCGATCAAACCCTGGTTCTTGAGCTCGTCACCCTGCTGCAGTATGATGTAGCAGAGAGTGCTGAGTATAGTGCCCAGTTCGCTAGCCAACCTGACCCCGCTCCTGGCGTCAGTGATCTCCAGACCCCAGTCGGGGTGGGCGTCGGCCTCCGCACTACTGTGACGTAGGTATACCGATACTGACAGTAGGAGTAGATGCAACATCAGAATTAGCAGGCGTTTGAGGAATTTCGTCTGAAATAATATAATAATATATTTGATATTTATGTTTTTAATTGTTACAATGTCTTTTATTGTAATGAATGGCGAGGTGGTAAGTGATACGACCGCTCAAAAATAGTAGCGTAACCAAACAACACCTTGAATTACAAAGTAATGCTTGGCGTTCCAATGCGCTCGTCATCCTGACACATATGATATTGTCTCAATATATTTAGCAGTTATACTCGCTACAATGTCCTTCAAACCGGTAGGCAAAACAGTGCATGTATACTATTGTTTGGACCTACCCAGGCGGCCTCTCACATATATAGGTATTATGACCATGTATTTATTTTATTACAAAAGAAGGTAATGAAAATAATGGACACTGGGTAAAATTCCCTTATTAGCTACTTTATTATTAAGTAGATAAGATCGTTTACCCTTGCAAATGTCTTCCATTTCTCCTCCAATAGCCTCTGTATGATACCTCCGTCCAACATGTTTAAATGTTCCTCTTTTGTTCCGTTCAGAATAATGAATAAGGCTGAATTCCAATCTAAAATTATATAATAATTAGTATTTCTTGCCATTTATTCAGTAAATTTTGCGTTAGTCCATCTGCATCATCCATTGGAAGGCCACTGCATAACATGCACCTCACCAAAGATTTCAGCGGCTACCTGTGACATTCTGCCACAGCATTTTGCTAAGTCATCTGATAGGACTGTCTAAAGACTTCCTCCGAGAGCTATTGGAAGTGGTCTACATCCAGTGGCAAACCACATTCAGCTAATTTTAAGATGAAGTTCGTTCATTTATGTGAAACTTTATTCAGTTACACATAGACTAAGATAATATCTGGATATAGATAGAAAAATTTATTTGATTTTTAAACTGAAAAATTACGAAAACGTCCTATAAATATCGACACTACTGCGTACTGATAGATCAATTTTCTTTCTTTCTTTCTTACTGTTTCAGGATCTGTGGCGAACAATTTTATATTTTATAGAAAATCAGTTATATGCAGTCTTGTAGGTAGAAAACTTACTAGTCCTTCCATCAGGCAGCAGCGTATCCAAAGCGTTCAAAGGGTAGGCAGAGCAGGTGATGTTGGAATATCGCCAGAACTCCCGTGCAGATAGCTCCAGCATCTCTCTGAAGACGGACGCTCGGCCCAGCTGGCACGCCAGTGTTAGAGGCGTGAACCCTGCTTTGTTCATCCGACCGTTACTCGCTGGGACTTTTGGATGACGTAGCGCGTATCCGAACATGTCCTAGAAATTAAACGAGGAATAAAATATATCAGAATACTTCTGAGTGATAGTGCATAAACAATTTGAAAAATATTAAAGTATGCAAAAATTCAGAAAATAATAATATTGCACAAAAGAATAGCTATAATTTTGCTGTTTGTTATTGCACCTGGATACTTCCGACTTTTTAAAAATGTTCAACAAAATGTTGTATCTACCGTCCAGTAGTGCGATTCACGTAACTTTATGACGCGCCGATCAAGTTGCGGTGCGGTTACAATCAAGTTTACGCTTTGGTACAAAATGGTATTCTTGTAAGTGTTTAGCTGCGCGTGAACTGCGCGTGAGCTGCGCGTCAACTGTACGTCAGACGTATGAAATTTGTTTGAGATTGACATATACCACGCGCAGCAGTAGAATAAGCTAAAACGTTTGCGTGACGCGAACTTGACGCAAGCGTATTTGACAGCGGTTGTCAAAATTACGAGAATACGAAAAGGGCTGTTTTGATCGAAACTTAACCGCAACTGCACTGCAGCTGAACTTAATATAATACGTGAATCGCCCTACTGTTAGCGTACTTAGTTCGTATACCACGACAGTTAACTAATTTAGTTTGCATAACATTTTACTTTGAAAATACTGATGTTATTATGTTAAACGCCGTTTCACGTTAATTTTAAAAGTAAATGGTGATGAAAATCATTGACATTAACATCCAGTACAAATAGAAGAAATAAGTGAGTACCGACGTAGTTTCCACCAATAGTTTTCTATTTGTATTTTCAGAATATTTTTTTTTTTTACTATATACAGGGTATATCAAGACTGCTACCGAAAACGAAGCCGGGTGGTAGTTTAAGCGACTTCAGACACAATGCAACAGAAAAAGTTGCAAAAAAAAAGCGACAATTTTTTTTTGTAATTTTTTCCTATTGCCCTATTTTGGTGGTAAATACATTTTTTCCTAAAATCATAGTGTATACCCTTTAATTTATAAATACTCTAAGATATAAGAGAGTTAAAATTATTATTTTAGCAAAAACTATGGATTTACCACCCAAAAATGACGATATTTAAAAAATCATAAAAAATAATTGTCGCGTTTCTATGCGAAATTTTTAATTGCATTGTGTTTGTAGCCACTAAAACTACCACCCGGCTTCGTTTTCGGTAGCAGTCTTGAGATACCCGGTATTATTTAAATTCCTCACAAAACTCACAAGTTTATCACAAACGACGACCATATGCAGTATCATATTCCCGAAGGAGTCTTGAGCGTCAGGGTCTGCATCAGAGTCCAGCAGCAGGTTGTACACAGCTTCGTTGGCGCAGCACGCGGCCCAGGCTAATGGATACTCGCCCAGGTACGCCAGACCCTCGTAGTTGGTCTGCCGAGCTGGTGGCACACGCTGCTGGTCCCGAGGGAGGAAGAAACTGCCTGCCAGGATTTAACATGTAATTTGGATGTTTGTTTTTAAATGTGGTAAAATAATAATGCAAACGAGGCAATATAAAACTTATAAATTATAATGTATCGAAATTCAACCCTTATAAGTCCTATATACCGGGTATATCAAGACTGCCACCGAAAACGAAGCCGGGTGGTAGTTTCAGCGACTTCAGACACAATGCAACAGAAAAGTTGCAAAAAAAAGCGACAATTTTTTTTAATATTTTTTTCCTATGACCATATTTGGGTGGTAAATACATTTTTTCCTAAAATAATAGTGTATACCCTTTTATTTATAAATAATCTAAGGTATAAAATTGTTTAAATTATTATTTTAGCAAAAGCTATGGAGTTACCACCCAAAAATGACGATATTTAAAAAATCATAAAAAATAATTGTTGCGTTTCTTTTCGAAATTTTTGGTTGCATTGTGTTTGTAGTCACTAAAACTACCACCCGGCTTCGTTTTCGGTAGCAGTCTTGAGATACCCGGTATATGCAGCAGGACATATGCCTACTGTACAGCCGATATTATTTGTAAATGACACCGTAAAATTGTAAATACCGATAGATAAGCTATCTTGCGAGATGGTGAATTGTCGAACGATTGTGAACTTTAACATACTGCTGACAATTTAACCCATTATTTTTCCGTAGATTATAATCTATCGAAGTGAAACTATTGAACCTAACCGAAGGTTAAAAATCCTTCGATAGATCACAATTCCGCGAGATAGATTATAATCTGGCGGTATTTACAATTTTACGTGATATATATATAAATCTTACCAAATATTTAAAAAACAATGATTTTATTTTGATTTAGGGGATTTCAACTTATTTTATTAGATTAACATTTATCATTGTCGAGAAGATGGAGTTTAACGCCCCAATACATAGACAATTTTAAAACATACTTTTGTCATCGGATTTTTTGTCCCTTTCGGACGACTTTTGAATTCAGTTTGAGCAAAGACAAGACATTCGATATCTCAATGGGTTTATAATTGTCTATAAGATCCAATCACCATCAGGTGTTATTATCATGGTTTTACAATGTGTTATCAGTTTTCGGTTTAAAAAAAAGGGAGATCCGTACCTATAGCTCTCTGCCCTACATCGGCACCGGCTTCAACTAGATCTTGCACCAACTCATTATTACTGTATGCAATGGCTAGATGTAATGAACTGGCACCTGAGTGAAGGTAAAAACGTTTTTAAATCATAATGGCAACATTTTTAAATCCAGCTGTGATTAAAATATGACCACATCAAAACGAAGTTGGGGCCGAAAGGTTCTAGAGTGGAGCCCACGTACGGGCAAGCGAAATGTCGGACGCCCGCCTACAAGGTGGACGGACGACTTGGGTAAAGTTGCAGGAAGTTGCTGAATGCAAGCCGCTTCCAACAGGTCGATGTGGAGAACCTTGGGGGAGGTCTATATTTAGCAGTGGACTTCCTGTGGCTAAGATGAAAATGATAACGACGTAGCGATGCCTACTACGACTATTCAAAACCCACCATTCGGGTTCACTGAAAACCCTATAAAACTTTGGTAAATTGATTTTATTTCACACTTACCTAAATATTCTTCACCTTCCACGACGTCCAGAGACAACTTTGGGAAACATTTCACCAATGTCCTTGCTAATCTCGTGTGAATCTAGAATTACAATAATTTTATTTTCTACTAACACTCAATTCAGTGTTAGGTTTTTGAATTCATTAAGAAATAACCGTAAAATAAGCAGCCTTTTTTAGCCAGTTGCAAAAGCTATTTTAGTTATTGAATATTTTGTCCCTTTCTAACAACTCTTGAATTCAGTTTGAGCGAAGAAGATAAAACATACGATAATTAAATAAGTATAAATTGTTAATGAATAAGTATACAATTAGACGTCGGAGACCCGATGTTCGTTTACGCGCAAAATACTGACCAAAACACAATTCCGTCTAAACTTAAAGGTTAGACGGAATTGAACCTGATACTACTTTGAATGGTTTATATTTTTCACAATAGAGCAATGTGTTAGTGAAATATAAATAAGTTAAAGTTTCTTTACCTTAGTATCGCATATAATGAGTACATGCAGTAGTGATTCTCCGAGGGCGCCTCTGTAGCACATCTGCCAACACGCCGTGTGGTCTTCCCACTTCGCCAAAGGATCGTGAGGCGAGAGGGACGCCTCGATAGGGAGGACCACCTACAAATAAATACAGGAGTCATACATAAGGCGTACCTGTTGGTAAACGGATAAGACGCAGCTGCCAACATTTTCTCCGTGGTCGTGTTCACATTGGTTCCAAAACATCCAGGTAAACAAATACTAGTGAATTGTGGACCACACAAATATTATGTGCTTCAGTAGGGTGAACGAACTCGCGGCCTTTCATTTTACAGCCGGCCTTACATTTTACTTTTTTTCAAGTCAGTATTGTAATTCAAATTGTTGTTTGGTTTTCCTACTATTCATGAGCTGCCTTATCTGTAAGCCAGGATCAACAGTGGCACGCAATGTAATGACACCGAGCATTGAAGCTCGGCGAGTCTCCGGGAATGTCTAACTTGTCTTTAACCCGCAACGAAATCAATCAGAAAGTTAAATTAATAGGAGGAGTTGGAAATAAATTATTGTCCACTTCCCTCCGTGCAAAGCGGGTGACAAAACAATGAAATAAAGAGGTAAATAACCTCGCAAAAAGACTTTTACAGCCGGAGAATCCAGCTGTAAAGCACCACGGATCAAATCCTTATTACATTTAAATGGGACCTAATATGAGCTGATGTGAGCTGTTACACTTGATTCCAGTAATAGGTATGGCAAAAACGCCGGAAAGCATGGAAGTTCTTTCTAGTCTCTACAAGGTCCGTGTAGTATACGACTCCAGATGATATTTGCATACTATCCAGCATGGTTTTACGCTCATTCTGCCAAAGACTACACTCCCAAAGTATATGATGCGCGGATTGTTCATATTCGCAATTTGCTGTTGAACATGGGCACGCAGGCGATTCCACAAGCTTAAAAGAGTATAGTTTAGACTTAAAGTTACCATGGCCCGTGAGGAACTGTGATACGCAATAATCAACATCTAGCCATGTCTTCGTCAAACGATCACGCACGCAAGGAAAATATTGGTATAAATGCCGTCCCTTCAAAGATACCTCCCATCTATTTTGCCATTCATCTAATAGTTCGCTATATACCATAGGAAGCGGTTTAAATAATCTGTCGACTTTTAAGAGTTTACGTGCAGTTAAAAATCTTTAATCCATATTCTCCCTAGTAGAGTAATACATGGCGGCGCGACGTTGCACCTCCAGATCGACTGGAAGTACACCCGCCAGGACAGGCAAAGCTTCGGTACTAACAGTTCTATATGCCTTGCACAAGAATATCAACGCCAAACGTTGACTCTGGAGCAGTTTTCTTCGCACAGCACCGATAGTAGCCCTATCAGCCCATACGGGAGATCCATAACAAATACATCCTAAGTAAGTTGCTCCATATATGATTTTTAGTGTAGTGTGCCTTATCGCTTACCATCAGGCGAAAGGCAGACTCGCCATTCATTGCAAAAAAATACTCACGAGAGTCGCGTTAAATACCCCTACCCCACCTACCCACCCCAGGTAAAAGGACCTGTATTTCGAGGCAAGATGTTAAGCGGCTCGCCCAAGTAGGCCCACGTGCTTCGAAAAATATTTGTGGTTTGCTTTCTTCTGACAGTGGTTGCGACCCTAATTTTCAAATAAGCTACTAAAACCACATTATAATTTTCCGTTCCTAGACTAAAACACAATGGAAAATGAGCGTTCCCCTTGCAGTTACATGTTGGCAGCTGTAATAAATATATTATTTAAAATTAAGGTTTTATTTGATTTCTCTCTTAATTAGTGACTCTCATTCCTCTCATTACACTCTATTACCCTAATAATGTGGTAAATATCACTGTTGTCTGACAGAAATTTTAGAGTGATAAGACCGCCATTTGTACCTTTGTTTTGTTTTTGTATTTCATTTTGTTAATATAATTTCTCTAAAATTGCTATTTTTTTAACTGGGTACTATAAAAAAGAAATATAATTAAATAAATGATGATATACCTGTTCCTGATCTCGAAACTTCCATCTCAGATATTCTGCTCTGTTTATCACTCGACCCCTGCCACCCGCATACATGTACGACACAAATTCTTCTCTAATTAACTTCTCTGCCGCCACCATGCCACCTTTAGCATACGTCTCTAAGAGTATTCCACCTGGAAACATAATTATTTTATCTATAGACTATACTTATATTATATAGAGGAAAAATTTTATTGTTTATATTGCATAGTGCTTGCTTGCTATAAAACTACAGGACCGTTTTAAAAAATTCTGTCACCATTACAATCCTA
This sequence comes from Hyles vespertilio, assembly GCA_009982885.2. Lineage (NCBI taxonomy): Eukaryota > Metazoa > Arthropoda > Insecta > Lepidoptera > Sphingidae > Hyles > Hyles vespertilio. The sequence continues at coordinate 13,836,180 of CM042823.1, forward strand.
CATTATCATGTATCCCTGATGACATATTATGCTGTAATAAATAAGAATATTTAAAAAAAAATGTATCTGCATTCAAGCGAGGCCTGACCGGGCCGCTTGTAATAATTATAAATGACTTGATTTCAAAACCCGTTTTAATGAATATGGGAGATTTACGTTTGTTACTACATTACCAGTGGATGTAATTAATTATATTAAAACCCTGTCAATTATTTGTACATTTTCATTTTTAACTCACAAAAGTTGCACTACTTTGAAAAATCGAACCCAGAATCTGACGGTTCACGACTACGCAATTACGTCCAAAACTCATTGCCATTATCATGATATTCTTTACCCATATGTGATCCCATAATACACAAAGTCTTCCTCAAGAATTTAAACAACAAACTGTAAGAGGCCTGCACCCAACCACATCTTGCGATCTTTACTGTATAGTAATTAATATTAATTTGACAACACGCTGGTCCTATGTAAATTGGAAATAGTTCTCGTTTCTCACCCTTTTTATAATCCGCAAGCTTGTATAGTACGGTGTGGTCTTCACTGCTGGGTTGCGATATTACTCTGTCGAGTACAGAACCTGCTCCTTGCACCGCCCCCGCTGACAATATTTTAGCAACAGCGCCACCCATCGTAATTAACGCATAAACTCCTGTAAAATCAACATTTGTTACACATATGTGCCGACAGATTATTTTAAAACAGTTGATTTTGTTTTCGACGCTAAGTTAGGCAGTTCGCACCTAGCCCTGGGTCCCTACTCTGAAAATCCGAAACGAAGTTCAAATCTTCGGACGATCGAAGTATAAGACAGTACGAATGTACCTACTCTGTAAATGTTCGCATTCATATTAGTACAGGCAACGAAGCAACGGGTTACTCTTGTCCGCAATGCATAATTTGCCAGGAGTTTTTTTTTCATGAAGAGGTGGCATATGACCCCACTAAGTTAAAATCCCAAAATACTTACAAAAATGGTGTCCGCTAGAGCCGCCATTTTGGAAAACGCGTTTGAAGCCATATCTCCGGAACTGTCCACTTTAGGCCCATCATGCTAAGGACCTTTCTTGTAGATAATTAAATTTCCCATCTTTTTTGTTCAATATTTTTTTTTGTACCATTAACCGTTCGCGATTTACAATGTTATTAATTTTCATTTTATACCTTTTTTACAATAAATTTTACATGGATTTTTAACAAAATTTACTATTTCCTCATTGCTTTGTTCCCTTATGCCATCAGCATTTAATTAATTACGTGATAATCATGGAGAAATCATTGGATTTCATAATTACGCTATGCATCCTTTGTTTCCATTGACCTTGATTCGGCAGTACACCATTCAACGCGCGATAACTTCTAAAATATTAATTTTAGAGAAAAAAAGTATGGATGAAAAGTTGTTAAGAATTTATTGATTTAAAAGTTTAGTCATTAACATTTTTTTGTTTTAACAATTATTAACAAAGATATCGGCAAAAAGGCATGAAACGAATATTAATAACATTGTAAATCGCGAAAGGTTAATGGTACAAAAAAAATTATTGAACAAAAAAGATGGGAAATTTAATTATCTACAAGAAAGGTCCTTAGCATGATGGGCCTAAAGTGGACGGTTACGGAGATATGGCTTCAAACGCGTTTTTCAAAATGGCGGCTCTAGCGGACGCCATTTTTGTAAGTATTTTGGGTTTTTAACTTAGTGGGGTCATATCACCACTCTTCATGAAAAAAAAAACTCCTGGCAAATTATGCAGGAAAAAATGCTTCGTTGCCTGTACTATACCGGGTATCTCAAGACTGCTACCGAAAACGAAGCCGGGTGGTAGTTTTAGTGACTACAAACACAATGCAACTAAAAATTTCGCAAAGATACGCGACAATTATTTTTTATGATTTTTTTAATATCGTCATTTTTGGGTGGTAAATTCATAGTTTTTGCTTAAATAATAATTTAAACACTTTTATACCTTAGATTATTTATAAATATAATGGTATACACTATTATTTTAGGAAAAAATGTATTTACCAACCAAAAATGGTCATAGGAAAAAGATAACAAAAAAAAAATTGTCGCTTTTTTCGCAACTTTTTCTGTTGCATTGTGTCTGAAGTCGCTTAAACTACCACCCGGCTTCGTTTTCAGTAGCAGTCTTGATATACCCTGTATAACGTACACCGTAACCATAAGTCAATAACGACCATAAGTCTATGTAGGTATATTTGTATCGTCATAAACTTCGATCGTCCGAAGATTCAAACTTCGTTTCGGATTTTCAGAGTAGGGCCCCTGCATCAGGCAGTGTAGCGCGGGAAGGCGTATTCTTTCCTTGCTTCTTACAATTAGTATCTCTGTTTATATTGAAAAACTCATAGAAAACGCATTCACACGCAATGTTAGAGAAACGACAAACAGAGAAATACGAGCCCACGCACATATTATAAAAGCTGAAATGTGCGCATGCCTCTAAATAATAAGTGGACCATAAAATTTTTCAAAAAGGTTTGTTCAATTTACGCGGATGTTAGAAATTGAAATAAATCTATTATTTATGAATATTATTTACGCCTGCACGAAGTTACAAAAATGTAAAAAATCAACCAAAACCGCTATAAAACCCGAAAATAGTGTTATCTCAATTTAGATTTTTTTGTTTTAAGTTATTACATATTTCTATACGAATATTTATTTTTACTTACATAGTGAAAATAATATAACTGTTAAAACAAAATTCACTGTGCAAAACATTATCTTTTGGCTTACAGTGTGCGCGAGTCGGATCGACGAAATTGGTTATTAATATCTAAATTAATATGCCATATAAACAATATTACTCATGAAGTACATGTGACGTAATCAGTAATTTTACCAAGAACTATTAATGCGCCATTTTATAATTATTCCCAAATCTATCTAATCAGCGTATATGCACAGCTGGTATGCACGATCCTCTGCGAATAATAGCATCTTATGTCTCAGGATGGCGAGCGTATCGGAATGCCAAGCATTGCTTTGTAGATGAGATTAAGTATAAATATTAGGCTGCTGCCACCCCGATACCACAGAAAATCGCGCATTAGGGGTCTTAGTCTACGATCCGAAACGAAACTTGAATCTTCGAACGTCATACGTACATACAAATATGCCTAAATACTTCACAAAATATTCCAAGCCTCTATCATCAGCGTAACCTTAGACTATCTTTTGTATGAATTATAAGTTTCATAGAGTAATTTTTAGAAGTGGAAATCTTTTATCTTATACATGGACATCGAACGTCCTAGTATTTGAACTTCGTGTCAGAAGAATAGATTAACCCCTCTGTATATTACACGAATGTTTATCGATGAGATTATAAATATTATGCTGCCGCGGATTCCACACAAAAGTCGCGCGCTGGTTTAATGATGTTTCATACTATCTACTACTTCGATGCTCTGATATACATCTTGTTAAGATAATTGACATTTCAACTTATTTCTACACCAACAAAGATTGATGATTTTGCAATAAAAATGATCTGAGCAGCACTTTGCCATATGAGCGAACTCTTAATTTTCAACGCTAGGTTCGTGCCAATTGATCTACTTAATACACTTTATGTACGACTAGCGGCCCAGCCCAGCTTCGTCTGGGTGCATATATTTTTTGATTCCACTCCACACCAAATACATTTAGTTATTTTTCGTATAAACTCTTGTATACCTAAACTTGACGTAGCTGTCCTACTGTCCGGCTCAATCCCGTCTCATCCGTCTGTTCAGTCTCTTCCCAATCCATCCCGTCCTTTCTCTTTATTATCCACCCCGTCTTATAACGTGCATTTATATTTCGTCCTATCAAATCTGTCAGCTATCCCAGCCTTCTCCCGTACCTTCCACTCTATTATATCCCGTCTCTCCATATACATGTACATACCGGGTATCTCAAGACTGCTACCGAAAACAAAGCCGGGTGGTAGTTTTAGTGGCTACAAACACAATGCAATTAAAAATTTCGCGTAGAAACGCGACAATTATTTTTTATGATTTTTTAAATATCGTCATTTTTGGGTGGTAAATCCATAGTTTTTGTTAAAATAATAATTTAAACTCTCTTATATCTTAGAGTATTTATAAATGAAAGGGTATACACTATTATTTTAGGAAAAAATGTATTTACCACCAAAATATAGGCAATAGGAAAAAAATTACAAAAAAAAAATTGTCGCTTATTTTTGCAACTTTTTCTGTTGCATTGTGTCTGAAGTCGCTTAAACTACCACCCGGCTTCGTTTTCGGTAGCAGTCTTGATATACCCTGTATAAAGATTGCCTTATGAAATTTTTGTGCAGCAGAAATCGTAATATTTTAATTTCACCACAACTTCAAAACCAAACGTCCAATTTTAATCATTCAAAGACCAAATATTATCAACATAAACTGTACTTATTGATGAAATAATTTATTTTGATAAGGATTAACAGCGTGAGTAAAATAAACGCGTTTAAATGTAGTCCAAAAAAAATTTCAAGATTTTTAAATAAAAATGTGGTTGTTGTGCCTCACTCGACATATATAGGTATATTGTGTCGCGGACTTTTTTGTAGATATTTATAAGATCTACAATTAATTATAACATTTTATGGTTCTATCTTTTGTAGTTTAGGCAGCGTACGCAAAATAAGTAACTTCTTTGGTTGATTTTTTTCAGTTTGTGTCCGAAAAATCCAAATATCTTACGGAATCCTATTTTTTTCCAAAATAAAATATAGTCTATGTTACTCGTGGATAATGTAGCTTTCGAATGGTGAAAGAATTTTTAAAATCGGTCCAGTAGTTTTTGAGCCTATTCATTACAACCAAACAAACACACAAAGTTTTCCTCTTTATAATATTAGTGTAGATTAAACAAAAATGTTTGTTGTTTTTAATGATTCCAATAATCTAATTCGCAAAAAATAATGATCAAATCTCGAAACATTTGTAAAGAGGTAAGGGTTTATTTATATTTTTACTTACCAAATTAATTTTTTTAATTTGTTATTCTAGTTTGACGAATGCATTTGATGGTAAATGCAGTATTTATTGACATCAGACGATTATCTTGCTTCTTCACTCTTAAGAATTAATCAGGTATATTAAACAGGTGCTATAGACACACCATTAATTGTATTAACAGCACTATATTGGTATATAGAAACACAGGTCAGGTAATTAGGTCAGATAAAATTTGGGTCATTGACCTTAACCATTAATTGGACCCATAAAATATGCACTGATTTGTTTCGCTCAAAAATATTTACACCAATATTTAGATTGTAACTAAATAAAATTAAACGTTGCACCATATATAATTTGCAAAATTAACATAAATTGTCCCAATTGACAAAAACATTATGTTATTATTATATTTCTTAGACATATAAAAATGTTACAAAACGATATTGCACTATGTATAAGTTAGTTTCTTATTTTTGCACAGCACAGAACAGGCGGTGACTGTATTTTAGTCTCGTTTCAGAATAAACAATATTTATGTTGTCATGGAAACGAATTTGAGCTGGATGCTTCGACGGATATTCTTAAACAAAATAATGTAACGCGGCTTTCATCAATATTAATGTAAATGAATAATGCGCGAAGAATGATACGGCGGCTGCACTGCGACTGATGGTGAGAGACGAGAGTAAAAGGTACTGTCGAGATGGAGCATAATGTGTACAGCATCTGCAAACAGCGTGCATATAAGGCCTCGTCCATACAATAGCCCAGCATCGGCAGGGGCGTCGCCAGCCGAAGGCCTAGGGAGGGGCAAATATTATGGAGAATGAGAAAAATGTGATTGCAACTTACACCATTTTTAGTCCCCGAGACGGTCAATATTAGGCCCGTCGCATATGGAGCTACTCAAAAAGAATTGGTTACAAACTCTAATTAGTAACGGGTAACTTGAGCGTCACCGCCCATACATTTACATATGCGGTTCGCACACGACGCGATTATTCACCAACACGTTGGTAACGCGTTGGCAACTAATCTCGTGGGATGCGTCGTGCTGGTCGCCGCGCTACCGGATATCCGAGTTTATCGAGAGTTTTGTTGGGAAAAATGAATGATCAAGCAATTAAATACTCAAACTATAGGAGATATAACTGTACCAAATTGAAATAGCTTTCCTTGGACATTCTATAGACTTCTATAATTTTTTAACAGTTTCACACAACTATTGAGCTGCAAATGATAATCAGCAGTTCATTTTCTTTCGAGTACATATACGAGTGAGCCCAAATCTTGCGAATATTCCATAATGATTACTCCTTGTTGCTTGGTGCTTTTGTACTTACATAGAAATAAAAGAAGTGACTGAAACCTTGCAATTTCAGTAGCGTCGTGTGGGAAGTACTATTTCTAATTGATATATATAATTTGAATTTGCTGATTAGTTCCATCAGGTTTGAGTAGCTCCGTGTGCGAAGGGGGTTATTGTACAATAGTATGGTATATGCAAAAAAATACCGTATAGTAGGTAAGCCAAGTCAAAGATTTTGGTTGCTTTACATTTGGCAATTTTTTTTATCTCCTGGGTGGGGCAGCTACCCCGACCTGCCCCCCCTTGGCGACGCCCTTGAGCATCGGCCACTAAAGGAGATAACGCGGCGGCTGGTCGGCTGACAGAGAAGACGCGCCATTAGGTGCGGAATATGTTGCTACGGATATTTCACCGATTTATCGGCCAATGTGAATGATATTTGGACTATTAGTAAAACGTCTAGATATGCCTTTAGGTTCAATGTGAATGAGCCTTAGACTTGTGGTGGCAATTAATGTGACACTTTTAATTTATAATGGCCTGGCATAGTGGCGGCATTGCACCTGATGGTAAGTGCTAATGCCGCCCAGGCAGAGTAGTATAGAAACAATTATGCCGGCCTGCTAAGGTGCCTCTTCACACTATGGCGGAAGGACCCAGGATTGTAGGAAGGAGGGAACACGCGAGAAGGCAAACAATTCCACAGCCTGACGGTGCGGCGTAAAAAGAATTTGAGAACCGTTTGGTTCGCGCCGGGATGGTGTGGACCGTCAAGCCATGGCTTCGCAAGCCAGCACGCGTGATTCTGATTAGGAATGGAGAGGAGAGGATCAAGTTGAACAATTCTTCGGAGCACTCACCGTGATACAGGCGGTAGAATACGCAACACACACACGGTAGAACAGTCACGAAAAAATAGTGAAAGAATATGAGTGAGTACTCAATATACATCATACATTTTATTATTATTATCACAAATGCAGTATTATTTTTGTTTTTATAAATACTGCTATAAAGATAACCAAAATTTTTTATATTAAAATGAGCGATATTAAAAGCCCTCTTTTATATACCGGGTATCTCAAGACTGCTACCGAAAACGAAGCCGGGTGGTAGTTTTAGGGGCTACAAACACAATGCAATTAAAAATTTCGCATAGAAACGCGACAATTATTTTTTATGATTTTTTAAATATCCTCATTTTTGGGTGGTAAATTCATAGTTTTTGCTAAAATAATAATTTAAACACTTTTATACCTTACATTGTTTATAAATAAAAGGGTATACACTATTATTTTAGGAAAAAATGTATTTACCACCCAAATATGGTCATAGGAAAAAAATAACAAAAAAAAAATTGACGCTTTTTTTTGCAATTTTTTCTGTTGCATTGTGTCTGAAGTTGCTTAAACTACCACCCGGCTTCGTTTTCGGTAGCAGTCTTGATATACCCTGTATAACATAAACTATTAAGCCAAGCACGTGTACTATTTAGTACCTTTGTTTTTTATGCATAGGTAATACACATGTATGCCGCCCAGAGAGTGTATATGTTATGGGCCAAGTGATTAATGCGGGCAGTATTCATAATGCCCGGGCAGTATGAATATTGCCGAGCCATATCGGGCCAAGTGATGAATTACAATCTAAACTTATCTATTTATCACATTGCCCGGGCATTATGAATATGCAGCGCCGGATCTAGGTATTTTTCGAGGCGGGGCAAAAACTGACAATGCCGCCCCCCCTCTCCTATATTTTTATCTTAATCATCATCATCATTTTTAGCAACCAGACGCCCACTCAACACAGGCCTTCGGGAAAGAACGTCATTTTACCACCATGTTAAACATTTTTACACGCTTTATATTAGCGTCACCTTTGAGGGTTAACGTCACACACGTCTGTAGACTTTGACTCTAGTTTCCCTACACGTGACCCCTGGGTAGTGCCAAATGAGTGACACAGTTCGTGGTGGTAGGACTTGAGTGTCCGTCTGGGTAGCGATCACCGTCCACGGGGCGTAAAGACCGTCATAGTGATCTGATAGTAATTTTGTACGTATTTTTGGTCGCTGTCGAAGGGAGGAGTGTTGACCCGCCGGCCAAAGAGACAGTACAGTACAAGAGTCCAATCGTGGCTAACCACCACGAGGGGCTGCCTCACCATATCGCACATAATCTTGGGTGAGTAAGTCGTGCCGGTTGGTGACCGGATGTGGCCGACCTTTAGCGACATGCCGACCCTTTCATGCCGGTTCCCATTCGGCCTACTTAATGCCCGGACTTTGGCTTCTCGATGCCTCTTCATCAAACCCATCCCTTCAACCTCATGACAGCGCGATTAAACAAAGCAGGTCTTTCAGCGGTGCATAACCCCACCATCGCGTTCACTATGGAGTTCACCAACATGCCGCGAACTCCAAACGACCTTAATGCCGTCCACCATCTCGAGACGCCCTAGTCTGTTTTGCTCTTCTTGATGGAGACGCGGAGTCGTTGTCCGGCCGAATATTCCTACCTGCTGTACCCCTGTTATTCGCTTGAAGAAAGCTTCAAGCCTAAAGACGGGGCATGCTTGTATGTATATTCGGTTGGACATCTACTGTCACCGTTTAAGCTGCATGGAGGGCCCCTCCTTCTCCGCTTTGTGTTTGCGCGTAAATCTTGGTTGCCTGAGCCGTATCGACGTGTGCCTTTACAGGTGTCACAACGGGGACGATGAGACTACTCGGCTGTTCAGGTATCTCAGCCATGTGGCTGATAACGGGCGGACGCAGTTCCCGTCGGCTAAAATGGTCTTGAGGGATTTCAATGCACATCACAAACCGTCGCTGGGCTCCTCCAAGGCTGGTTCAGTCGTACATTTATCCTGGGCTGTTTAAAAAAAACAATGGTGATTGTATCATTGAGATAAAACGACGTATAGCGATGGCTAGAGGGGCAATGGAGAAGCTCAGGAAAATATGGAGGAATCGTACTACTACAAAGGCTACTAAAGATTAAGCTTGTTCGAGCACTTTCTCGTATTTCTGTACGCCGCTGAAACATGGACGTTACGGGAGAAGAAAAATGTAGATTCCCTAGAGATGAGGTGTTGGAATGCTTGGAATATCAGGTCCGAATTCCACACAAACGTTTCAAGAACTCGGCATCAAGTAGCGTCTTTCCGAGATAGTATGGTCCCGTATACTTCGAATTAACGACTCCATAGAACGTCTTATGGTTAATAGGGCAGAGTAGACTGAAATAAACCTCGTGGTAGGACACCATACACATACATTTATATACATTATACATACGTACAGCGGCACAGATATTATGGCGGATATTATAAGGATAGCCTTGTCAGGCCTCAAAACTTCCAGGTCTGATTCAGACTCAATTTCCTAAAAACGGGGTGAATAAAATACCTTTTTTTTAAATCGATATCTACGAGGAGATCATAAGGTGCATGTCGGGGCCTCCAGCCTTTCAATCCGGCGCACGGGGACAATTATTGTCCGTACCGCATAGATTTTGCAGCTAGGCTGGATCCCCGAAAACATCTAAGAAGATTTTTTGCCGGCATACCGACTAAATCTCATGGTGACCATCGCAGGTATTATGGACGATAGGCGATGCGGATAAGCGAGTAGCACCTAGTTGACTCGCCGTGCCACCCGGCGCACTTCCTAATATGGCTCCTCACAACTTAGGTAGGCGTAGATTTTCTCTGCAACGGACGCCCTAACCGTGGGCGTCCGCTATGAAGCCACGAGTTCTGCCGCACATCTTACAGTTTGCCAGCAACTCCAATGACCCTATTAATCGCCTCTTACAACAGGCAAAGGAAACCGTGGAGGAATTTTGCCGCCCCTTGACCACTGGGTGCGTGAAAACAATAAATTACCAATTTAAAAAAATAAACAATGTTCTTAGCAAGGAACTCTAAAGACTAAAATCAATGTTAATAAGTGTTTTTTCACATTTAAGCAACATTTTTTTATAATTTTTGTATTACTATTGGAATATTTTATAATATCCAAGTATAGTTATTGAATAAAGTGTTTATTATTAAATTATCAACGTGACGTGGGAAAATATTACTGAAATATTTTAACTATTCTTAATTTTCAAATCCTATTTTTTCAGTATGTAAAATATTGCCTTTTATTATTTAACAAAATATTGGCCCAGATTCGCCCCTTAAAATCTGCCGCCCTAGGCTCCAGCCTACTCAGCCTACTAGTAAATTCGCCACTGCCTGTACCACATAAAAGACGTTCGTTCTTCGTTCGGTTAATCAACTAAAACTAATTAGTAAACACAAATTGGATATTTGAAACTAAACGTAATTGTTGAGATGGATAAATTACATTCCAAATATTTAGTTTTCATCTCTTTTTCACGCGCCCGTATCGCATAATCACTAATTCGCGCACGACGAAAAAAAAGTGTAAGTTGTGTTACGTTATTGATGAGTTTTGTACTTGTCTCCCAAGATTCAATATGCCGCCCCCTGAACTTGCCGCCCGGGGCACAGACAACCTCACTCTGTCCAATAGGCACTTATCATTATTCATAATGCCCGGGCAATGTGATAAATTGCCCGCCCTTATTGGGCATTATTCATATTGCCAGGGCATTATGAATAATGCCCGATTAATCACTTGGCCCATAACATACAGGGTATATCAAGACTGCTACCGAAAACGAAGCTGGGTGGTAGTTTAAGCGATTTCAGACACAATGTAACAGAAAAATTTGCAAAAATAAGCGTCAATTTTTTTTTTGTTATTTTTTTCCTATGACCATATTTGGGCAGTAAATACATTTTTTTACTAAAATAATAGTGTATACCCTTTTATTTATAAACACTATAAGTTATAAAACAGTTTTAATTATTATTTAAAAAAAATGGATTTACCACTCAAAAATGACGATATTGTAAAAATCATTAAAAATTATGTCACGTTTCTTTGCGAAATTTTTAGTTGCATTGTGTTTGTAGTCACTAAAAATACCACCCGGCTTTATGTTCGGTAACAGTCTTGATATACCCGGTATATATGATATTATTTCTATATAAGAGTACATCGCGCGAAATTCGATGATCAAACTCTTAATATCGTTATTTTTGTTCAAATTTTTTGAATGAATAATTGTTTTGGTGTGTAATTACACTATTAATACCTGATTATTTATACCAAGATATTTTCTTATTATAGAGAAGAAAAGCACAAAGAGCTAAAAAGAAAAAGAAATTGTGAACGTCAAAGAGAATATTATCAGCGGCAGAAAGATTTGAAGAAAACAAAAGTACCAAAAACAAATGCTGAAGGTCAAAGGGAATTACATCAACGTAAGAAAAAGAAAGTTGAATTAATATCAAAGAAAAACAAAGGAAAAAAACACACAGATAATGCCGTCTTTTATGCGTTATTCGTGAACCTAATCGTATTCAGAATGTCGATACTTATTACGCGGATTCCCGCTTCAACCCGCGCCCGCGCGCCGCGCACGACCCGTTGTCCGTTGATTTTCACTGTCAAAATACTTACACAAATATGCTCTGTAAAATTTCAGACATATCGAAAATGAGAAATTTTACTAAATTTAACGGTTAATGTTTAACATTTCATGATTCCAAATACTTTTCATGCATTTTCATATTTTTAAACACTATTTTTTCCCGTGGTTCTACTCGTTGGTTTAGAGTTCCTAGTTATTCAGTAATACCTACTTTTGCTATGAAACCATCCATACATCTTAAGTACGCGGGTAAAGTTTTTAGTTTACCCATTATTCCGATTTGCGTTTTACGCGACCGCCATTTCCGAGAGAGCGATGTGAGGGGCGCGGGGAACAGTTCCCCCGCAGTCCGCTTGGAGCTATGCGGACCGTGTCGCCGTTCGCGTCGTCCCTTCCCCCACAACCCGCACCCCGCGCGTGTCGACTCGACCCGAACGCGCTGATATTGAACACTCCCCTCGCACACCTCAGTCCTCACGCGTCAATGTTATAACAATATTTAGCGGTTATCATAAAAACATTACAACATTCTATATGGGAAGCCCTTCTGATTACACATAACCTCTATGCGTAGAAAAATGTTGTGAGTCATTTGGTGAAAAAAAAAAACAAGTCTGAAGAGAAACACAACCACAAAATCGGTAAATATGTTATTTTTATTTCACTTAAGGTTTAACTAGACTGTACTTTTGATTAACTTCATGATATATATATTTAATTTCGTGTAGAATGCTTTTTATTGACGATAAATTCAATGTTTTGGTTCCAGTATCACTAGTTACCACGATCCTACAACTCGAATCATTCTCGTATCGACTTGTAATGGTTATTTTATAGCGAAGACAATTAAATGACCTTTTTACCGTAGTCTTGAAATTAGGAATAAAATTATTATTGTATAGAGCGTCAATTATAAATTATTTCATCTTATCTATGATAAATGTACCACAATGTACACAAGAAAACTTAAGTCGAGTTATAGGTGACTTTAGAACTGATAGTTCTTTATAATGTCAAGCGCATCTTGTCAAAGCACAGATAACATATTTATTATTTTTGGCAAGTAGGTTTTAATTCTGCAACTTAGAATCGTCTGTTTGAACCAAGAAGCTTATACCCAAATGGTGATTGAATGAAAATGACTTTTTGTTAATTCATTGTCACTCGAAAGAAAAGGATAGCAATCAGTCGCAACGTCATTCGAGGTCAAATTTTTGTGCTTCACTTTTATATACGGAATGCAATCTCCATTTGGGTATAAGCTTCTTGGTTTGAACTTATTTATTCGATACAAATAAGCAATGATATATTTATAGCTTGGCAAAAAAGGGTAATTTTAAATCAAGGCGCTAAAATCAAATTTAATATTTACATGGCAACTTGATATGCTACGGTGGAAAATGTTAAGACGCTTGTTATTTTTATCAATAGTCTCTTTGTTTATTATAAATCACAAGAAAAACAAAATTCGTACGAAAATATATCTATTTAACTGTATACTTTAAACATATTCAATTAATTAATAATTAATATTAATCATGTATTTAACGAACGTAATGACATTTATAATTGTGTTGCCATAATTGTTTTTCTTTAATGCCAGGTTTCACCGCATCGTACTCTTTATTGCCAGGTTATATGTAATTTTCATTACCTATTAGTATTTTCTTGACTTCCTGAATATGGTTTTGTTTACAGAGATTTTAACTTTGTTTTAGGAATTTAATAATTTATGTAAAAGTATAGTATTTAATATAAAACACAAATAAGTATTTTCAAAATCGTTGCGAGGGTCGACTAAGTTCAGTAACGCTCCGCTAGAGTTGCACTGGAGCTCCGCACCACTTAATGTCCATATATTTAAATAATCAATGATAAGTAAGTCACTGATGGTAGGTCTCTCATATGTGAGAGGCCGCCTGGGTGGGTACCACCGCAATATCTATTTTTCCAGCCAAAAAGCAGCTTAAATGCACTGTTGTGTTTCGGATTGAAGGACACTGTAGCCAGAGTTACTGGACATATTGAGACTTTACATCTTATGTCTCAGTATGGCTAGCGCAGTGGGTTGCTATACATTGCTTTGTAATTCAAGGTGTTGTTTGGTTTTGCTACTATTCATGAGCGGTCGTATCACTTACCATCAGGCAAACAGTATGCTCGTCTCACCATGCATTGCAATAAAAAAAGTCATCGTAAGATGTTGTAACTTGTAAGACCAATTGGCTCGCGAGGCTGTGAGGTCATAAAAGGACATCCACCGACATCGTCGCCGCGTATGAGACTCAAGCAGACAGAAGAATGATCACCTCCAATCCGAGTGACAAGGGCCTGCCGCTCCATTGTCCATGCAGAACATTGCGTGAGAATGTGTGCAGCTGAGTTCTGGTCTCCACTATTGCAGTGGTTTCACGCCCAATCTTATTGAGATAATCACCGAAACATCCATGCCCGGTGATTACCTGAGTAAGTTGAATAGTGCACCTACTAGTCTCAGCATTTCTTCTTTAATGCCACGAAAAGTATTTTTTAGACTCGCCCGCCATAATGACAACACCACGCCTGATGGTAATCGCAAATGCCGTGCAGGCAGAGTATCGAATAACATCAAATGGCAGTCCCAAGGCATTTTATATAATTATGCCGGCTTGCTTAGATGTCTCTTTACACTACGGCAGAAGGACCCGGGATCATAGGAAGGAGGGAATACGCGTGACGGCAAACAATTCCACAGCTTGATGGTGCAGCACATAAAAGAATTTGCCAACCTTTTGGTTCGCGCTTAGATGGTTTTGCCCATCAAGCTATGACTTCGCAAGCAAGCACGCGTGGATCTGTTTAGGAATGGAGAGGAGGGGATTAAATTAAATAATTCTTCAGAAGATCCACCGTGATACAGACGGTAGAACATGCTTAGAGAGGCAACATTCCTCCGCAATTGTAGCGACTCTAAGTTGCTCGTAACGTCTGCATCATTCTCAATGCAGACACTGAAGCCTCATCGACTATCGTGAAGAAACCCTGAATTTTAAAATACGCCACTGCACAGGAGGCACACAATTATGAACTTCCCGCCGTTGGCACCGCGTTACGCTGTTCACTGATCACATTCTTAATTATTCATTAACTTAATTTTATGGGTCTTTAGTCTTTAATCTCCAGGGCTCAAAAATGTCAAGAGTTTTATTCATTAATAATATATTCCACTTATCGATGTAAATTTTACCATCATTTTATTTCCGTCCTGAACCGATTTGAGTACTTTTTTAAATATAATATCGCACCCCCGGTGCAACAATGTCACTTTTGCAAAAATGCAACTTTTCAGGAAAAACATTTGAAACTTTTACGTCGTATAAAAATATGATATTTCAAGACATAGACAAGTTGAACAGCTTCTATAACAATATAAACTTTTGATTTACCGTTAAAAAATTTATGACCACGTAATATTCTAAAAAATATAAGATTATTTCTTTATACCTTCCAACCATACAATTTTTGCATAAGTGACATTGTTGCACCGGGGGTGCGATATATCGTATTTTTCGGTGGTGTATTGTGATTTTGCAACGAACGGTCAGGCCAAAAATAAGTAGGGAGACGGATACAGAAGGAAAAAAAAGGTTTTCCTCCCAAGGCCAGATGCTATAAATCATTTTTATGTGAAGTTGTAGAATTGATTTTAATTCACTTTGAAAAGTGTGACCTACCATACAGGGTTTGCATTTTCTTTCAAGTGGAAAAACTATTTCGCTCCCTTTTCTGTACCCGGGGGAGGCAGTAAGGGGTATGTCAGTGTCGTTGGCCTTCGAACTCCGCATAATGCGTATGTTGTGGCCGAGCTGGGCCTCAAACAATACCTACGATAGCATACTGAATAAAAACTCCTCGATGACCGACACACGGATTTTGGGCAGCACCAGACATCGCGCGTGACCTTTGCTGGTCCTTCTATCATAGGGGACCTGGATTAACTCCAAGTATGCCTACTTTTGAACGCCCATAATAGAGACGAGGCTCTATCGTATGGAAATCTCATGGTTTAATATTCTCGTCTCCTCGTTTAACAGCCTGTTTCTAACCAATTGAGGCACCAAAATTGAAATAAATATAATATGGACATGGCGGAACGTGCGTTAAGTGTTCTGACGTAAGTGCAGTGTACTGTTAGTTGTTAGGATTAAAAAGTTGAAGTGGCAGCGGGCCGGGCACATAACGAGTAGAACTGATGGCAGGTGGGAGTGGAGACCACGTACAGGCAAATGAAATGTCGAACGCCTACAAGGTGGGCGGAGAATCTGGCAAGGTTGCGGGAAGCTGGATGCAGGCCGCTTCCAACAGATCGATGTGGATATCCTTGTAGGAGGCCTATGTTCAGCACTGGACTTCCCGTGATCCATCCATCCATCAGTGATAAATGATGATAATGATTTATAAGACTATGTCAATATTTCAGGTAGAAAAATGAAGAAAACTAAGAAAGAAAAGACGAAGTCGCCCAAAAACGGAAATTTAAAGCACTTGGAAGTAAAAGTTGAGGAAGAAGATGAAGATGATATCTTATTTGTGGCAGCCACCAATCCTTCAATACAACCAAGTAATAGAAATATTCATTATTAACATTATGCCTAATTATTTATTTTTATTTATTTATTTTAGCTCAAAGTGCGTGGTGGCCTCTTGGTAAACGGACTAGACGCGACTGTCAACATAGTTCGAATCTCGGGGCACACCTCTGACTTTTCAGAATCATATGTGTATTAATAGTCAATCACCATGCAATAAAACGGTGAAGGAAAACTTCGTGAGGAAACCTGCATATAATAGCAATTGATTAAAAATATCTATGGTATGTAAGTCCGCCAACCCGCACTAGGCCAGCATGGTGGACTATATGGCCTAACCACTCTCAATCGTACCGTCGATTGTTGAGGAGGCCCGTGCCTCATGCATCGCAATTACTTTCGTTTTGTCTGTCTTCCTGTAAGCCTTTATACATATATTAAAAAGTGATCCGTATATTTCCTTAATTCACAATTTAATTCCAGTATTAGTACATTTATTTCCGTTATTGAAGAAATGTCTTACCAAAATATTTATACCCCCTTGAAATTCTGCCTTATTCCACCATACTCCTTTTTTTTATTAGGTCTGTTTAACGGTAATATTGTTTTTATTATTTTATTTATTTAAATCTATATTGTATACATAAAAATAAAAACAAATACAAATAGCGGTCTTTAGCCGTAGTTCAGTGCGATACTAATTCGTTTTCTAACTTTGGTACTTTGACGCTTAGCAAATTAAGGCGACAACATCAAGAACGACTATAGTTGAGCGTTGATTTAGATCTTCAAATAAACTCAAATAAAAATTAACCCAAGTATGCAATTTTATTGAAATATCTTTATTATATTTTGACAATAGACAACCACGCATTCACACGCCTAAAGACCGTAGAATATCTCTATTACATTTTTTTCGTAGGTGAGACCTACGACTGTCCTTAGAATATTTATAATAAAGAGGAAGCGCTGGTACTTTAAAAATTTTGATAAAAATGGTGGTGCCGGCCCAACTTTTTCTGCCTTCCTATTGGCTGAAATTTGACAGGTTAACAAACATGCATGATTAACATGGAAAATAAAAATAAAAATGAATTGTTAAGGACTATTAATTTCCACTCATTTTTTTTAAAAGCGATAAAAGCTAAATATACTATTGTTTACAAAAGTAATTTATCGTAATTTGATGTTAAATAAATATTAAAATTTTTACTTGTATAAGAGTGCCACCAAAATTACGAACATTAAAATATCTACATTTTTGAAGATGCATATTATGTATGACAGCACTCCCTCTATATTAATAAATACTCTGGGGTGACAACATACTTTTTTATCAATCGAAATACCAAAAGACCCAAATAATAAACTAATAAACTACAATAAGAGGTTGGTAGTTACTTCTATTATTAACATGAATAATATGTTTATTACAGCTACATCGCAAGGAAGCAATAACGCAATAATTTGTCTCAAGCAATTGGAAAGTATCTGCATAGTATATACTACAAGACTTGATGATATGCACCTTTGCCCGCCACGCATTTTAGAACCACGTTCGTTCTTTGAAAAAATAATACATAAAAGTCGTCCTAAACTAACAAAAGATTCTTTTAAAAATCAAACACCACACGTTGCCAAG
Organism: Hyles vespertilio; assembly: GCA_009982885.2. Lineage (NCBI taxonomy): Eukaryota > Metazoa > Arthropoda > Insecta > Lepidoptera > Sphingidae > Hyles > Hyles vespertilio. The sequence continues at coordinate 13,854,198 of CM042823.1, forward strand.
CCAGAATCGTATATGCAATTAAAAAAAACAATTAATAATGTTAACAGAAAAATTCGTCTTAAGCTGCTTTCCAAAAAACGAAACAAGCAGCAATGTAACAATGCCCCCTTTGTCCCTCGTACTAACAACATGGAGGTCAAAAGGAACGTCAAAGGTACACATAATTTATGTAAAAAACCGTCACCTCAGATATTAACTTTACCACCCAATGAAAATAGGACACAGCAGCCACTTTCTACTATTGGGAAGAAGAGCATCAAATTTAACATATATTCCTACAGTTACCGCAGCAATTATTTAGTTCTAAGAAATACGAGCACGAAGAAAGCTGATGTTTATTATTTTAATGAGAATGGCGCGGTGACGCAACACTTCAATGCTTCTTCCACGCTGGAGAGTCTTTTCACGCCAACAATAAAGAATGCAGAGATACCCTACTGTTGTTGGTATCAACGCGAGGAATTGCTAACATTAATGGGAAGATATCTTCCCTCACCCACACTGAAGTATTTAAGAAAACCTCATCCATGCGAGATGTCTCAATGTACATGTTGCTGTAAAGAAAAAGTAGATAGTCGGGATGAAGCTGAGGAGTTTTTCGATAGTTCGCAAACACCCACAGACCCAACAGACAAAGGCATAGTAAAACTCACCGCGGAAAGAATGGTTGCTCCAAAAAAACTAAATGTTTTGATTGACGACATGCTGAATACGTGTTCGACAGGAACCCCACCAATTACATTAATTTCAAAAGCATTTTCATACCGTCCACAATTAACACAGGCATTAAGGCTGGGTTCAACTGGTTCGGGATTTGGTATAAACCGAAATTCAAATTATGATTATAATTTTTTTAATATATTTATGGACTACACAAATGGCGGAAACGAATACTACCGAATTGGATTGAATGGTGAGGTACGAGAGCATTTAAAAAACGTCAGTCAATGTTTTATACAAGAAGGTGCTGCCAATTACGAGAATTGTGAATGCGAAAAAATATGTTGTTGGCAGAATCGTGAATATTTTATTCAGAAACTAAAAGGCAGGAACATACTACCGAAACCGAAATACCTGATAAGCCCTCACAAATGTCCTACTGATAATTGCATATGTTGTTGCAAGCCATTGCGAAATCCTCAAATAATAGATAATTTAAAAGAAATTAATTTACCCAAGGTCCCAAATTATTCTGAAAATCCTTACAACAAAATCCCCCCTCTTAAATTTGTTTTTGCAAATAATGAACCCATTATACCAAACCATTTAATAAATGAACTAGAAGAGAGCTTACCGTCTTCTTCGAAAGATAAGACTGATCTTTCGGCGGAGAAAAATCTTACATTGCTTAATAGTGAGTATAAACTCATTTGTGAAAATGCGAAGTATTTAGTGGAATCCAAAATAAGTAAATTCAAAGAAACATGTATCTTTGTTAACGATAAGGGAAAAGTTACTGCCTCACTCAATTATCCAGTGACTAAATTAGCTACTAATGAGCTTAAAACCCTTAGTGGCATACTAAGTCAAGCGCAGCGTAGTGTTGATTTACTTAAAAAAGCGAATAATAATAAATCTAATATAATATTAAATAACACAGCGATACCGAAGCAACCCGAAGCTGAAGCCGCGCTGAAGGAGCGGATTCCAATGTCGCAATCTAAAACACCACCATTAGACCCAACTAAACCTCATATGTACACACTAATGTCCATCTTGTCTGAAATGCAGGATGATAGTTACGAGAAAGCCATGACATCGTTCTTTCGTATTCAGAATTTATATAATATAGGTAAGTCAAGAAAACGAAAGAGGCAGAAGGAAATATATTTGGGGAAGATTGACAATATAAATACAATACCAAAAAATCAAAGGGCACGATACCTAAAAGACACCCAACAGGCAAACATGCCAGACCTCATAGAACCTGATATAGAAGCTGGCTCTCTTGATGGCACGAATGACGAAAGCGTAGATCCTCTTGCATTTAATAATGACAATCTTACGACATCTTTCATTAAAAGCCCGTTGTTAAACGCAAACACAGAGGATACCACAGCTATTCCTGTAACTATAATTACGAAGGATGCTACAAAACTGCCGGTGGCATGCATACGAACTGTCCCCTCAAATCCGACATCAGTGTTTTTTAATTCTACTGTTACTGATTTAGAAGAAGAGATCCCTGTTACTTCAATCGTTAACCCCAACGTTAAAGAGGAACCCCAAATTTTGACTGAAAATAGTGATTGTATATTAGGCGTGTAAAACGTTGTAACTTGTTTAACCCAATTGCTACCTATGTAAAAAGCTGTGATTGTTTCGACACATTGTTACACGTAAAAAATAACATAATTATCCAAATCAAATTTTATTTATACAGTGTCATAAACTTGGAAAATATCGAAATACGCATTTTTCATAATTATTGCTGTGGATGGATAGTTTTCTTTATTTTCTCTAAATAATATTGGAATGCCGATAATTGCATCTCCAATAAAAAAAAATGCAAATTCTAAAACGCATTGTTTGACATATACCGGGTATATCAAGACTGCTACCGAAAACGAAGCGGGGTGGTAGTTTTAGTGACTACAAATACAATGCACCTAAAATTTTCGCAAAGAAACGCGACATTGATTTTTAATGGTTTTTTAAATATCGTCATTTCTGGGTGGTAAATCCATAGTTTTTGCTAAAATAATAATTTAAACTGTTTTATACCTTAGAGTATTTATAAATAAAAGGGTATACACTATTATTTTAGAAAAAAACTGTATTTACCACCCATCTATGGCCATTTTCTGTTGCATTGTGTCTGAAATCGCTTAAACTGCCACCCAGCTTCGTTTTCGGTAGCAGTCTTGATATACCCTGTATATTCATAATTTAAAAAACAATCATTTATATTTTTGTAATCTAATAGTATTTTTATCATCTACAGTATAATAAAATGTTCCTATTATTTAACAACAGAATAACAACAACGTATTCCGACGTTAAAAAAATGCAGACAATCTATAATAATAATATTTACGAATAATTAATATTCACAATAAAATCTATTAATCCAAATTCGTCATAACATTTATTATATTGCTTTAATTAAAATATTTTAGTAGAAATACCTTTTCGACTGCAGCTCACATTTTAATAGTTTTCAGTGATTTTAGACCACTATAATTATTGGTACAATGTGTAATATTTTAAATGTATAATTACAATAATTAATCAAGATTAAAATTAATGAGGCATACATTTAGAGTAATAGTAATATGTAAATAAAACGCATTATAAAAAAATTATAAATCTATTTTTGCACAAAAAATATGTATTGTTAAATAGTGTATAGAATACTGTAAACGTATTATCTGTTCCTTAAAACATTTTGTTCTTATTTACTGTCTTAGTTATATGTAGACGATACTTTTTATTGTTGTATAAATACATTTTAAATTCTGGTTACGCTTATTATAATTGTTTAGTAACCACTCTCAATCGTACTTTCGATTGTAGAGGAGGCCCGTGCCCTGCAGTGGGACGCATATGGGCTGATACAATACAATAAATAAAATTGTTTAGTAAATGTTTGTATTATAGAGCAATAATCTGGTTATTAAGCACTTGTCTAGTACTATGAGTTCTGAATTGTGAAAGTCGGAGCAACTTCAATATTGTGTTTGCGAAGCATCTCCCGGGATGGCGATGTATTCTGTGCTAAAACCAGCAACATGAAGAGTAGAAGAAGTATAGCAACAACCCAAAAATTCTACCTAAGTATATAGAAAAACGAATGGCGTTAGTGGCGCAAAAGATATAACGCGAATATAGCAGTGTTAGCTCTACCTACCACTGCTATGTTCGCGTGAAGTGTAATGACTGATTGGGTACAATATTTAATATATTTCCGTATATTGATGATATTGATGATGATAATTCACTTACGAGAATAATAAAGTCTGTACCGTAATATAACTTTTAAGAACTATTGAATCAAAATACTCGTAAGATTTGTTCGGTGAAAAGTCGTTCAAGTAGACTTATCACTTATGACTTTTAGTGGTTTCTTTCAAAAGTACACTTTTGCTACAGTAGCATTTATCGAATTTCATAAAAATCTTTTGAAAGAAAGTTTCATACAGAGACTATCCTAGTTACACGATGCATGATTAAAAATCGTTGTATACCTAAAAAGTATTGAATTGCGCGTGTGTATTTTTTTTTCTGTACTAAAGTGTGTTTATAGAAGAAAACCATTCTTGTGATCGCATCTTTAAAGACTCTAAATGTTGATAAATAATTTTTGTTACGAAGGTAAATGTTAAGTTTAAATTTCTTAATAAAGAACAAATAAAAATAAAGTTTTTGTTTAATTTGAGAAAAATCTTACATTGCTTAATAGTGAGTATAAACTCATTTGTGAAAATGCGAAGTATTTAGTGGAATCCAAAATAAGTAAATTCAAAGAAACATGTATCTTTGTTAACGATAAGGGAAAAGTTACTGCCTCACTCAATTATCCAGTGACTAAATTAGCTACTAATGAGCTTAAAACCCTTAGTGGCATACTAAGTCAAGCGCAGCGTAGTGTTGATTTACTTAAAAAAGCGAATAATAATAAATCTAATATAATATTAAATAACACAGCGATACCGAAGCAACCCGAAGCTGAAGCCGCGCTGAAGGAGCGGATTCCAATGTCGCAATCTAAAACACCACCATTAGACCCAACTAAACCTCATATGTACACACTAATGTCCATCTTGTCTGAAATGCAGGATGATAGTTACGAGAAAGCCATGACATCGTTCTTTCGTATTCAGAATTTATATAATATAGGTAAGTCAAGAAAACGAAAGAGGCAGAAGGAAATATATTTGGGGAAGATTGACAATATAAATACAATACCAAAAAATCAAAGGGCACGATACCTAAAAGACACCCAACAGGCAAACATGCCAGACCTCATAGAACCTGATATAGAAGCTGGCTCTCTTGATGGCACGAATGACGAAAGCGTAGATCCTCTTGCATTTAATAATGACAATCTTACGACATCTTTCATTAAAAGCCCGTTGTTAAACGCAAACACAGAGGATACCACAGCTATTCCTGTAACTATAATTACGAAGGATGCTACAAAACTGCCGGTGGCATGCATACGAACTGTCCCCTCAAATCCGACATCAGTGTTTTTTAATTCTACTGTTACTGATTTAGAAGAAGAGATCCCTGTTACTTCAATCGTTAACCCCAACGTTAAAGAGGAACCCCAAATTTTGACTGAAAATAGTGATTGTATATTAGGCGTGTAAAACGTTGTAACTTGTTTAACCCAATTGCTACCTATGTAAAAAGCTGTGATTGTTTCGACACATTGTTACACGTAAAAAATAACATAATTATCCAAATCAAATTTTATTTATACAGTGTCATAAACTTGGAAAATATCGAAATACGCATTTTTCATAATTATTGCTGTGGATGGATAGTTTTCTTTATTTTCTCTAAATAATATTGGAATGCCGATAATTGCATCTCCAATAAAAAAAAATGCAAATTCTAAAACGCATTGTATTATCTGTTCCTTAAAACATTTTGTTCTTATTTACTGTCTTAGTTATATGTAGACGATACTTTTTATTGTTGTATAAATACATTTTAAATTCTGGTTACGCTTATTATAATTGTTTAGTAACCACTCTCAATCGTACTTTCGATTGTAGAGGAGGCCCGTGCCCTGCAGTGGGACGCATATGGGCTGATACAATACAATAAATAAAATTGTTTAGTAAATGTTTGTATTATAGAGCAATAATCTGGTTATTAAGCACTTGTCTAGTACTATGAGTTCTGAATTGTGAAAGTCGGAGCAACTTCAATATTGTGTTTGCGAAGCATCTCCCGGGATGGCGATGTATTCTGTGCTAAAACCAGCAACATGAAGAGTAGAAGAAGTATAGCAACAACCCAAAAATTCTACCTAAGTATATAGAAAAACGAATGGCGTTAGTGGCGCAAAAGATATAACGCGAATATAGCAGTGTTAGCTCTACCTACCACTGCTATGTTCGCGTGAAGTGTAATGACTGATTGGGTACAATATTTAATATATTTCCGTATATTGATGATATTGATGATGATAATTCACTTACGAGAATAATAAAGTCTATACCGTAATATAACTTTTAAGAACTATTGAATCAAAATACTCGTAAGATTTGTTCGGTGAAAAGTCGTTCAAGTAGACTTATCACTTATGACTTTTAGTGGTTTCTTTCAAAAGTACACTTTTGCTACAGTAGCATTTATCGAATTTCATAAAAATCTTTTGAAAGAAAGTTTCATACAGAGACGATCCTAGTTACACGATGCATGATTAAAAATCGTTGTATACCTAAAAAGTATTGAATTGCGCGTGTGTATTTTTTTTTTCTGTACTAAAGTGTGTTTATAGAAGAAAACCATTCTTGTGATCGCATCTTTAAAGACTCTAAATGTTGATAAATAATTTTTGTTACGAAGGTAAATGTTAAGTTTAAATTTCTTAATAAAGAACAAATAAAAATAAAGTTTTTGTTTAATTTGCTGCAAGCATGTTTTTTGATATTCACATAGAACTAGGGTATTGTCTCCACAGTCAATGATTTTTTTATTTATTTGCAGGTTTGATAAATATATTTTTGAAGTTAGATGTGATATCAAAAATAAAGATAATCTATACATATAAATAAAATTGAAGTGTCTGTTTGTAAAGTTAAAATTAAAGAAAATGTCCAACTAGATATCGTTATATGTATACACGACACCTGTAACGAAAATGACCTTAGAATTTTTTTTTGTCTGTTTGTTCCGGTTAATCTCAGAAATGGCTGGACCGATTTTGACGGAACTTTTGTAGTCAGGCAGCTAATATAATAAGGAGTAATTTAGGCTATAATACATTTTTTTTAGAAAAAAAATCTTTTATTTTAGAAAAATAAAGTTTTTCGACGAAGTCGTGGGCACAGCTAGTGAATAAATAATAATGATTTTGGAATTGGCTTGTAGAGTTATATCATAACCATCTTTATACTCCGATGACAGATCGCACACGTTCCTGACTTACAGCTGCTGTAATCTTTCAATCCAAAATAATAATATATTAATGTATCCACTTGTTAGTCTAAGGAGCAAAGACTCGCCTAACCTAACCGATAAACCTAATTTCAACAGTTTGAATTTCGCGGGAAAGTACGCGATCTCATTCTGTAATAGGTGAATGACCTTGCTGTTTGAGGAATGACGGGCGCTTCACGCTTGTTGCGTGTAAAAGCGCGGGACGTTCGAGAAAATGGCGCACGAAGTCAGGCGATAACTCGGATCAAAGGATTTTTACGTGGTAAGGTATTAAAAACCTCAAAGACTCCAATCGTAAATGTATTATTTTTCAACGATTGATTGTTGATGTTTCGCACACGTGAGACCTTAGCCCCTAGCAATAATTTTGACGAAGGGTCATAACGCTTAACGGTTCCAGGTCGCCATTTAAATACCTATATGAATGGTGCTATTTAAATGCAGTCTCCGGCTTCCCCACACGCTGCGCCGCGCCGCGCTGGACCGGAAGGCCGGTACTGTGCCGCGTTCTCCTCAGCTTCGGGTATGCGAGAAAGGAGCGAAATCACTTGTCAATGAAAAAATATCTAAGTATAAAGCAAACTATGATATTTTACAGGAAAAGAAAAGTTTATTATTTAATTGTGTATAGGTACTGTGTTTTATCATTGTAAGTAGGTAGTCCATATTATATTCAAATTAATAAATAAATAAATAACACCCAACAGTCACATACATAGTCCTGACCCCACATTAAGATCGAGTCTTGTGTCGTGGGTATCAGGAACTACGAGAGACTTTTCGGTCTCACAAACACCCAGACCCGAGAGAAATATTTGTGGGCCGCACAAACATTTCTCTCGGTGCGGGGACCGAACCCGCAGCCTCTCGTTTCACAGGCGGCGTCTTACCGCCTGCGCCACGGAAGCTGTCAAAATAAAAACACATTTTAATAAAATGAATTGTGTAAGTACTTAGGTACTTTTATTTTAATGTATAACAAACCAGTAATATAAAACATAAGAATGTAATTACAAACATTCAATTAAATAACTATACACGGTGATATATTTAAACCTGATTCCTGTGCTTTTACTTACCTATTTCAAGGAAAAGTTATATTAAAACGTAACATAACTACACAAACCTACTTCAAGAGGTGATTGAACTCGGAGTCTGTTCATAGGACAGGGGTAGCAAACTATTTATAGACATAAACGCGGTGCTGCGTATAAACTATAAAATGTTTGGGTACATAACATTTCAACTTTATTTAAAACTTCAGAGCATAATCAATGCTAACAGAGAATCAAATATTTTGTTTTTAAAATATACGTAATAGGTGTAAGTACCCACCATAATATTTTGAGTGTTAAAAAACAAAGAAAGATCTATCAACTATTCCAGCACAGACCCTTTTATAATAAGCTTGAAAACTCTCTTGATACAATTTTCATTTAAGACGTGAAAATGTAATTTTAAATCGTTTTGATTACGTAGGTATTATCTCCAATTGCTGTCGTGTTCGACTTATCGTGTCGCGTGCCAGTGGTCCGCTATCGCTGGCTTAACTGTGTTTATTTCAATCGGTACCTACTGCCCGACAGAATAAGAACTTAACAATGTCATATTATATCAACATAATAATATTATATTATATATCCTCCTATATATATTACATTTATCCTCTATTGTTTAATTTGGGCCACGTATACGTTTGAAATAGTTTAAAACTTACTACGACGCTAACATTATCTAATTAATAAATGAAAATAATTAAATTGAATATATTTTCACAAACACATTTTAACACATATAGATTGATTTAAATTTGAAATCTATTTCTAACAATTATGTTTCCTTTATGGATGTTTTTTGTGTGATATTGACGAAGCAACCTGAAATCATAGCATTTAAGCAAAGTAAAATTACTTCACTAATCACCACGCACTAAAACGGTGAAGGAAAACACTGTGAGGAAGAAACCTGCATACCATAGCGATTTATAAAATTTCTATGGTATATAAGTCCGCCAACCCGCTCTAGGCAAGGCTGGTGGACTATATGACCTAACCACTCTCAATCGTACTCTCGATTGTATAGGAGGCCCGTGCCCTGCAGTGGGACGTATATGGGCTGATACAGAAAATTAATTGCTTTAAGATGTTCACATTTTCACAAACGGTAATTATATTATGTAGTAAAAAAACATTAGGGATTTAGAATCAGTCTCTTAACTCTTATTCGCTATTGAAAGCAGAGCTCTCGAAATGTCTAGAGACCGCCTAAATGAACAAAGGTACCTACTTGATATATTATTTGGCGGCTTTTATCATGATAAAGATTTTACCTGGAAGGTGTAAAATTGTCTTTATTTGTTGTTAAGAAACACCTTACTTTTACCTAATATCCCCATTATAAGATTTATTGAAAAAAAAAAAACATGCAATAAATAGATCTTGTAAGAACATAATCGCTAACAAACGGGTTCTACTTCACGACCGAATGTCGATGCCACGTTTTTTCATTCCGTTCGGATGACGTCCTTGAGCGCCCATATTACGTACACAATTTGTAACCTTATTCCACGCCCGTACGTCACATTTTCGCTTGTAGGTATATTATTTGGGTTATTTATACGACCCAGTTTATACAAACAATACCTAAACGTAAAAGATTATTAATTCAAATAATGCCGCGTAAAAAAGAAGAAATTGCGATTATGATTAGGAAATGCTAAAAGAAAATACCCTTACGAACAGGGGTACTATACAACGCTAATTATAATGAGCTATTTGTGAATACTACAACCCTAAAAGTTTATGATAATATTATGTTAAAATCATGTATGCAGTTGCAGGCATGCTTTATTTCAGGAAAATGACTCATCATTAATATTTGAAGTTGTCATTCAACCGTAAAATCCGTCCGTCGTCCGCAAAGTCTCTCATACAAATGAAATAACGATCCCAATCATTTGCCCCGCATGCGCCTCCGGCGTTGCTATGGCGGTGCTAGAGCGAGACAGCGTATCATCTTATTCCCTCGCACGCGCGGCGCCATTGCCATGTCAGTTGTGTTCGTGTACGGAGGTGTGTATTCGCCATTTTGTGTTCGAGAGTCGACGAAATATGAACAGTGGCCGTGAATTTGTGTTAAATAAGTTTTGTTGTTTCTTATATAAATATATTTTCGTGTTAAAGTGATTTTATCATAATCCACGAAAATGGACAAAAAAGCAGGTAAATATAGCATCGGCAGTCATTTTGGTTGTGACCGTTAGTGGGTGCAGACGTATAACCTTCTGTTTTGTAATACAAGTAGAAGCATCCGGCGATGCCTTTCAATTATTTGGTACAAATAATTTCGTGTTCTTTTTATTATGGTATATACATAATTATACTTACTTACCAAAAATACTATTATGAGCGTATTTATGTGTTTGGCGTATTAACCTTTTCACTATTAAACTGCGTCAATATTATAAATAAAAATAAATATTGATAATTGATGTTGTTAGTATATTATTATTTATTTTAAGGATATTTTGCCAATACTTATAATAAGTTAATGAATATTCTAAAATAGTGTTGTTTTTAAACCAATATATTTTTATATTATTTTTATTGCTGACATAATTAAAACCAATTGATATGAATACCGATTTATTATGTCATGAATTTTCCAGTGATAAATTCATTCTTCATTAAAATGCGTTTATTAATCAATATGTACACATTAAATACATAAAGAAAGCAATGAAACAGTAATAATTATTTCCATTATCAAAATTACGACGCGATGTAAAATAGATCGCTTTTCCGCTCGCCTTTTTTGAGAAATTTTATCTTTAAATTAAGCGTTTTTATTTAATTGAATCAATACTACCGGACTAATAGGGATGTAGATACTCCTATTTAAATACTTATACCAATTTTCTTATAATTTCAATTATTCGTTGTTTATTAATAGATTTAGTTTCATTGCTAAGATGCGCCCGCTCCGAATGGTTTCCGTGCCTCAATTGACTTAGCAGTATAATGTACATACTTTTTGCATTGCGTGGCACGACGCGACGCAACAACAATTCAGGATGTTTAGTGTTGCCATACCTAAAAAATAATAAACTATATTATTCAATACTTTTAATAAAAATAAAATAATTTACGGATTGTTTCGATAAAAATAATGTGATGCATCAAGTAACTTAATTAAATTGTGAGAACTGATTTTGTGTCGTTTATTGATACTTTTTATATTTCGTAAAATAAAGTTATTTTTATGGCACAGTTAAATGTGCTGGTAGAGAATAAGACAGTGGTTTTTTAGCGTAAAAAAAAATATATATTGCTAAGTTACTTTATCGGGACACCTGCGTATATATTTTATGTATGCTCTTTATTGCATTTCATGTTACATATTGATTATATATAACAAATAAAATGAAAACAGTCCACTACAACGGGTATGTTTTGTAGTTTAATATGTTTTTTTACAAAGTATATTTTACTCGAAATCATATTAAATTATTAACTTTGACTTTGAATAGCATACAAGTTTCAAAAGAAATTATCTACAAATATCATGTTCTATGTGAAATGTGGCTTAACCCCGTCAATATTTTGTTTTACCAAATTATTTGCCGAATTGATACCAATGACTTAAACGTAATTAATTTTCGATGAATGCATGTTTTCTTGGAAAATATACAAGCGCTATAATGTGTCGCATCGGTTAGTGTTGCCATGCTTAAAAATATGCCGATATTCGGATTTTGACTCTTATTGAGGTTTACAAACTTTGTTCTGGTTCATGTTATATAAAGGTAAAATTATATATTTTAAACAGTTTTAATTACCTTTTTATTAATATAATGATTGATCTCTTGAAACAATACCTGTTGAATGTAATAGTTGCACACTATTACTCAGTATAGGTTGTAGTGAGGAACTAGAAACTTATTTGTGTTTCTTGAAAATTAAAAATAATGGGTATAACAAGACTGCTTCGGAAATCAAACCGTGTGGTAATGTTAGTGACTATAGGTCTACCAGAATCTCATGGCATTTTGGGAAATTTGAATTTGCGCATCGCAACACTGGGGTAATTGGATGAACATATTTTAATACTTTCAATAATTGTAATTTATTATTATTTCAAATTAACATGATTTTTTTTAGTAAAACTTTGTAAATAAAGTAAATAATGTTTTAAGTATAAATATATAGGTTATTTAAACATTAAAATGACTTGGAACAGTCACATACATAGTCCTGACCCTACACTAAGATCGAGTCTTGTGTCGTGGGTATCAGGAACTACAAGAGACTTTTCGGTCTCACAAACACCCAAACCCGGAAGAAATATTTGTGGGCCGCACAAACATTTCACTCGGTGCGGGGATCGAACCCGCGGCCTCTCGTTTCACAGGCAGCGTCTAACCAACTGCGCCACAGAGGCTGTCATTTTAAAAGGCTGTCAAATTACAATATAAATACGTGCCTTACGGGTATGTATAATATAGAGGGAACGCTGGTATTTCCAAAACGTAGATAAAAATGACAGTACCGCTACCAAGCCACCAGTTTCGTTTAAATGCTCTCTTCTTATTAATTCTCACTTAAACTAACAACTTTCAATTTCTAAATTGTACGTAGTTTGATTATGAGTCGTTTTTATTTACATAAATATTAGATTCCAAAAATGTTATAAGTTATATCAACACTTTAGGCAGAGCTTACTTCTAAATACTCTTCCTGTAAATCTTCTGATGAAGACTATGAAGATAAAGTATTAATAATAAACCGTTCCTTATCTAAAAACTCTGGAAACTCCTGAAAATAGGTATTCAATCCATTACTGTTTAGTTTCAAAACATGATAACAAAGTAAATACGACATAACACATGTACAAATCTAAAACTAACCAAAAAACATGAAGTATCAAAACTATTCACTCCGAATTATTTGTTAAAACGACGTCGATTTTAAAATCGACGATTTTGTATAAATTTGGCCAATTTATTCACGGATCTGGCGATAAACCTTGTAAACAATGTGTCGCACTTGTGATCGTAGAACTAATTTATATATTTTCGTTAAGGAAGTATAGAAATCTTATAATATTCTCATCAATTGACATAACTCAAGTTTTGAAACAGCTGTTGACTGATGGTATTGCCATATAAAAGTCATTGTTTGTTTTTAATTTTATGCTATGAGATTCTGGTAGACCTATACAACAATGCAATTTAAAATTTTCGCAAATAACACGATTTTGTGGTGTTTTAAATATCGTGTTTGGGCGATAAATCCATAGTTTTTGTTAAAAATAATTATTTAAACTCCGGCGTGCCATAGCGTCTTGAAAAATAAAAGGCTGTACACTATTATTTTAGGAAAAACGATGTACATATTTGCCACCCAAATAAGAAGAAATGAAAAGTCATCACGTTTTTTTAGCAAAAAATTTAGTTTCATTGTGTCATTAAGTCACTAAAACTACCATCCGGCTTCGTTTTCGGTAGCAGTCTTAATTATCACGTGGTGTTATTTTTCCTCTTTGCCAGTGTTGATTAAACATCATAAGTATAATTGATAATTTTGTTGAGGAAGAGACATGTATAGATTATTTATTCCGTTAATATTTATTTCCACGCCAACATTTTTTGAATATGGGTATGTATTCTCAGCTTCTAAAAGTCCTTCTTCTTCAAGTCTTATTTATATCGCAAAATCATTTTTTTTATTATATACGACGCAACGGATTATAGACAGCAGCAAAACCAAACAGTACCGTAAATTATAAAGCAATATTTGGCATTCCTCTGCGCTCACCATCTTGAGATATAAGATATAAGTGTCAATATATCCAGTAGTTACTTTGGCTACCCTCTCCCTCAAACTGGAACACAATAGTGCTCTTCCACTGCTGTTTGGCGGGAGATATAGATATGGCGGTGGTACCTACGCAGGCGACCTCTTACATATGAGAGATCTACCATCAGTAAATTGTTTATTTTGACTTCTGTTAGTATGAGTTGGCTCAATCGTGATGTTACCATTGTCCTTTAGAAAATCTATGTTAAGGAAGACTATTAGTTCGTGTCTCACTCGATGAGTTAGATTATTGGATACGTAAAACCCTTCCTTCTGTCTTTTTCTTTACTCTCCCATTTTTATTGGCCATTTTAGTAACTTACAAATTGTAGGTAATTTTTGTAGGGTAGTAATTCCGTCACTTTGAGATTGCCGGATACGCAATACCCCTTTAGTCTTCCCATCCTTTTTCCTTCCCGCTCCTTTCTCGATTCGATGTGCTAGCAACACATTTATGATAGAAGCGTTGAGACTTGAGAGTATCGGTATTGATCACTTACCATCAGGTGATCTGTTCGCTCGTTTGCCGGACCTTTCACTGGTGGTAGGTCTCTCATATGTGAGAGGCCATCTGGGTAGGTACCACCGCAATGTCTATTTCTCCCGTGAAACAACACTGCGTAAATGCACTGTTGTGTTTCGGATTGAAGGACATTGTAGCCAGAGTAACTACTGGACATATTGAGACTTAACATTTTATGTCTCAGGATGGCGAGCGCAGTGGAATGTTACTACTGTTTATGAGCGGTCGTATCGCTTACCATCAGGCGAACGGCTTGCTCGTCGCGTCATTCATTACAATAAAAAAAAAAACCTAAGATATATAAAAAAATAAAATAAGTTATCCTGACCATTTTGAAACCAGATGACATACGATACATTTATACTTTCGACTGCAATGTTGGGTAGATTTAATTATTCAGTAACAAGACACCACGGACGATCCATTCGCTATCTACAATTGTGGCGTATGCTGTTATGCCGTATGATACATAATTATCTGTACCAAAACATTAGTCATCATGTTACTGTAAATAAATATGCTTCTGCAGTTTGTCAAAGCGCATTACAGGCAGGGGACGTATGAATGTAATCTCAAAATAATTTCTGTTTATTTTATTTTGCTGTGGCTCTAAATTAATTTACGTTCTACATAACTTATCTCAAGGCTATCCTTCAATTTCTACGTAAAAAGGAACTGATTTCCATGCAAACAATTGTACATTATGTGCAAAGAATCATGTTAAATCCTTGCTACATCACAGTCATAAATAAAGATAAAAATTTTGTCATTTGCAATATTAATAAGAACTATTGGTACAAAACTACCCACATTACCAGGCTTACATTTTTATCAGGTTAAGTTTCGCATGAAGACACGATCTAATGATATGTCGACAATACTTATGGTCTATCCTTTGCTGATCGACGGTACGTAAATAGATGTAAAGGTTACAATTTAGAATGAAACAACCCACATTTATTCAAATTCAATTTTTATTTGATAAAGCTTTGCATTCACAATCCAAAAATCTAATAGCTTAAATACAATGAAGCTTTGCTAACTTAATGCCCAAACATTATAGTAAATGCTTTATCCCATCAAAAACATCCTTTAAAAAAATTCCAAGTCTCACAGCTCAGGTTTTCTACCGCAAAAAGTTGTTTAGATGCATGTAATACCAAGTCGATTAATTTATTTAGTCCTTGCTTAAGGGATCTTTTGTATAAAGTAATTACGTAAGTTATTATCATATCAATATAAAAATAATCTTTACGTTTTAAATAAATAGATCAACTTGGCCATCGCATGAAAATATAATGTATCGTACAATTTATACATAATGCTGCTGGCCATGTCGATCTATTAATTTAAAACGTAAAGAATTTTTTAATATTGGTATGATAATAACTTACGTAATTACTTTATACAGAAGGTCCCTTAAGCAAGGACTAAATAAATTAATCGACTTGGTATTACATGCATTTTTTTTATTGCAGTGATTGGCAAGGCGAGCATGCCGTTCGCCTGATGGTAAGCGATGCGACCGCTCATGAACAGTAGCAAAACCAAACATCTTGAATTACAAAGCAATGCTTGGCATTCCACTGCGCTCGCCATCCTGAGACATAAGATGTTAAGTCTCAATATGTCCAGTAGTTACTCTGGCTACAATGTCCTTCAATCCGAAACACAAGAGTGCATTTAAACTGCTGTTTGACGGGAGAAATAGACATTGCGGTGGTACCCACCCAGGCAGCCTCTCACATATGAGAGACCTACCACCAGTAAAACATCTCACAACATCATCTCACAACTTTTTGCGGTAGGAAACCTGAGCTGCGAGACTTGGATTTTTTTTACAGGATGTTTTTGATGGGATCTCACGTCTTTTTGTAGAGTCCTACTTTTTTCCTTTTCGATGCTTTTTACTTCTAGAACATCACAAACGATTTTTCTTAAAGCCTCTGTCTTATGGTTTTTGCTTATTTGTTGTTGGTATCAATTTATCACATATATAGCGGATTTGATTATTAATGTTCTTTCTTTTATGGTAATTGATATTTCCGGGCTATTTAGTCTATTTATTTGCAAGTTTTTATTCGTCATGTTTTTCCAGAGGAATGTTGTACAGTTTAATGGACTGAATACACCTTTTCCCTCTCTATACCCACTCCTGATATGCCTCATATATATAGATACCTATCTACAACTATTGTCCGTTGCGTAGTTTTAAAGATTTAAGACAGAGAAAGCGACTTTGTTTTATACTATGTAGTGATACCACTATGAAGCACGGTGGTTGTGAAATGAAATTCTTATGATATAATTTAAAAAGGTATTCTAAATAATTTAAAAAGATATTATTATTATAATATCAAATGTGGTTGCTAAAGGAGAATGCCCATTTTACTATGAAACTTAGTATCGATGCGAACATTTTTGTGCGATGATTAAACCTACTTTTTTGTATAAGCAAAATACATATTTTCAAATAATATAAACATAATTGCGATCCAGGCCCGGAGTTCTAGTAGAACATTTAAGTCTAATAAAAAGTATATTTTTGTCGTCAGCTCTGTGAACAAAATGTAAAATGTGATGTTAATTAATTTATGTTATAAAAAACTGTCGTCTGGGATAAAACAGGAAAACGTTTATGGACAAGCCATAAAAAATGCTATGATTAATTTTAACACGTTGAACGCCACGCGGCCCACCGGTGGGCGATTCAAGCAAACCCGTTCGGGCCAAGTGGAAATCATCAATTCCATCATTTTTCGCTAAAGTTAATATCAACACAAAACAATAAAAAAATACTAAATTTGCATATTTAATTTGATTAAAACAATTTTTCGTGATATTTTCTTAAGAAAATACCACGAAACAAGCCGTTCAGCGTGTTAAGCAGTATCGGGATTAACAATATTTTTACCAATACTATGCATGGGCACTTTCCTTTTTATCAGTTGCTATGCGATGTATTACCAGTTACATAACCTTCGGTATTCTCCACAATTGAAACGTAATAGCATAGTTGCTCACGTCACTTATATGACACGTGAGTACTAATTATAAACAAAGGCTTGTCAATGGAATCGTACTTTTGTCGAGCTGCGGCATAACTTTCTCTCTTAAATGTAATAACAGGGTTTCATCATCATCATCATCTCAGCCACAGGAAGTCCACTGCTGAACATAGGCTTCCCTTAAGAATCTCCTTATCGACCTGGATTTAACAGGGCTTATAACTTATGGCTTATGACATAACAAGTGTCGTTTTCATGGAAAAATGAGTTTAAAACTTAAAATTCAAAATATGCCCAAGCCATCCTGGTGGATATTTGATTGTGTGGCAACAAATAGGTGTCAATAACCTTGAATATTCTATAGGTACTGTCGATCACGGAACCATTATTTAGATTTCGACTGGAATACACCGTGCTAAAGTTGTTGAACCACATCGTAAAAGACGAGCATTTTTTATAATGGCAACAATTCATTTATTTATACATTCCCTCCAAAATTATTGGATGTTGGTAGATTACAACGCCTAAAAAAAATTTATGATTTGTGAGGATTGCATGGAATATGGGTTTAAATTATTTGATAAATGTAAGGCCATTATAGTGATGACGTCATTGCATGTTCGAGATATTATGTACGCATCGTTGAAGCGTTCGAGTTACTGTATTCAGGTTAGCAGGAGATTATTTTTTAAGTATAATAAATAATAAAATTAACACTATACACGTCCGGGTTTGACAACGTCACAAATTGATATGAAAAAAAAATGTTTACAAAAAAAACATGTGTGAGGGTAGTTCCTTAATTCAATTCATTACAAACTTTAAGCCCCGCATCACACATCCGAAATATATATTTGAATTCATTCCGGAATTCAGAACGCTCGACAGTATCAGTCTTACAGTTAAATCTGAGAAATCCATAATCTGAAAAAATATGAATGTGTGTGGTTTATTAATATTATATGGTATTGAACAGGGATGTTGCGAATATTCGCATTCGCATCCGCAAATGCGGAGCTTCCGCATAGATTTGGACATCTGCATCCGCATCCGCAATAATCCGCAATAATAATGCGGATGTAATACAAAATGTCGAGTCGAGTCGAGAAATACCAGAAAATGGCAGCATCAGAATTTCTTTCTTACCCCATTAAAAAATTTGAAAGTTTGAAAATCCTCTTAAGTGGTGTTTATCGAGAGGAATTACAGATATTATTTCCGATAGCAAAAAGATTTTTATCCACTCCAATAGGTAGTGATCCTAGCGAACAATTATTTGCAGCGTGGGTTTAATTTACGAACCTCTTCCTAACCGCCTTGTTATCAGAAAAGGCGGCGCGGCGTTATACTTAATAAATGAAACGGTGTTCTTTTGCGAGCTCTTGGGGCTACTCAAAACGAAGGTAATGCATTTAATTATCAATAGAGAAGATGGCTAGAACCTTGCACAAGCATGGGATCGAATTCTACACTTAATTATATCGGAACCCAAAGAACAACTGGCTGACATCAAGACACAGTGAGCTTCTTCTGCGTAGACTGAAATGCAAAAACAGATTAACGTTTCAAATTAACTTTTTAATTTAATAATTATAAATTACGGGTAGTTAAATTCCGCCCCTAATGCCATCAAACCTTTAAAGTAATCGAAATATCGGGAATTTAACAAATATAAAAAATTAACATAGATAAATCAATAAATATTAGTAAACGATAAAATCCGTAAATAATAGTTTAATTTCAATATTCATTCATATAGGTACTATATTTATATAAGATCTTAAACATCCGCATCCGCGGATGTAAGCCTTTGGAAATCCGCATCCGCGGATGTGAAAAAATCGACATCCGCAACATACCTAGTATTGAAGATCGATTTTCGAATTGAAGATTCATGATTTTGTGTAGATTTAATTGCCTAACACATACTTCGGTACTATATTATCTTGATAAATAATCTTGAACAAGAAAAATGATACACTTAATTAAATAAGATGATGCCATAAATTTCACTTTAGTTTAGTAATGTCATTTATATTTGCTGTGTTATCAGTTCGTAAACTGAATATTTGTTATCTGACTCGACGGTCATCCACCCATAAGATCACTAACGACCTAATTAAGGTCGCAAGAAGCATAATCACGATAAAAGACAATTTTCAATAGATAGCTGTGAACTCCTCTCAAAACCTACTCTCGATTGTAGAGGAGGCCTGTGCTTCGCAGTGGGACGTATAAGAGCTGAAGCAGATACATCTGTGGTATTCTTGAGGAAGCTTTTGATCTTTGTTCTGTGGCTTTGCGTGGCTGAAGATGCTGAACCATAGAATAGCGAATTAAAATGATTCCTTAATTCGTAATAGGCTATTAGACCCTGTATCAGCCCTTATACCTCTGCATTACAGGGTACGAGTCTCCTCTGCAATCGAGAGTACCTACAATTGAGATTGGTTAGGCCATAATATAGTCCACCAACATCTTAGAGTCCACCACGCTAGCTTAGTGCGGGTTGCCAAATTTTACATGCCATAGAAATTCATATAAATCGCTATAATATGCAGATTTCCAGGGAATTAGACTCAATTTGTTATATTGTATTTATCAAAAGGTATCCATATCCAAAATCTAGCATACAAAGAATTTAGTAAATCCATTCTCAACGAAACAAGTTAGAGACGTTTTAAATTTTATTATTTTAAATGTTTTACATTTTATAGTGGATGTAAAAGAAAAGGGATGCATACAAAACCAGTGACGTCACTAGTCTTAATATGCATTACAGGTGCGGGTGTGAAAGAGACAGTAAGATAACTACGCTACGCCCCACTCTTTGATTAAATATAATTATTAATATTCGCCTCATTTTAAAAGGTACCTACACTAATACTGCTTTGATTGAAATGATTTATTTTAACTCTATGTTTGTACGCCCAATAATAAAAAAAATCAGTAAAATGCCCTATTGGTACAGTCATGACGTAATATTAGTTTTATCATGAAATTAAGCTACATATATGAATAGCTTTACTGCTTGGTTTATTCAATCAGTGATATTATCATTGACTTATATTCTACCGATAGACGAGGCGCGTCATAGAAACTATTTGTCCCGTATTTGTCAAAAGCTCAATAGCGACATCTAGTACGTTTACTTGAATATTACAAATTATGATCAAAGATTATTAGACAGATAAGACAGTTCATGTCAATAATAGCTTTGCCTAAGATACTGCCTAAGTATAAATACCGTCATAGCAATAATATATTTGCAATGTTTTTTTTTTATTTACGTGAATAATTAATGGAAATGATGTAAATGAAATTAAATACTCTTACAAGTGTACAAGTCTGTCAAGCAGTCAATCAGTGTACAATCAGTCTGACATTTATTATAATAACATTTATGAATTTTTAACAAGCTGATACAAAAATGACTACCGCATTTGGAATATCTGAAATCTTCGTGTCGAAAATAAATTGAACAAATATAGGTATGTTCTAATGGCAGCCACTTATATCCATTCCAATAATTCTGGACAAATATTATAGAGATCTCCTTTTTTCGTAACCGACGCGGAAGAATATAAAACAATTTTAAATGGTATTAGTCTTCAATAACAATGGGTTCGAATAGCCCATTAAGTAATTCATATTAAGAAATGGGGTCTAAATACTATCCACTGTTTCAAAACATACATACAACACACATATTTTGAGTTATTAATTAACAACATATGATTAAAATAAAATACTGAAATCAATTTGCAACTACATCCTTCCTACATATTTGTATTTGTAATGTATTCGAATAGTTTATGCCTATTTGGTCCACTGATATGAATGGCCCTTGAATAATCTATATCTTACATAGTTCGTCTCTCTCACTCGACGGGCAATTTTTATGCGCGGAAATGAGATACACGATTAAGGAGCTCACCTTGTATTTTAACGAGCTCTAAAATATATTTAATCCATTAATAAATAAAAGATCTGTATTATCTGCATTATTCTGCAACATTATATCACTTACGTTGTATTCTTTAATTATATTGTAACTTAAGAAAATTTCGCTGTCGGTTTGACGGGGAAAAGTCAAAATAAATTACTTATAAATATAAACAAAGAGGCATACTATTGCGCGGCCGTCACGCGGCAGACTGATTCGTGTGCGGTGCATGCACCGCACTTGGGTGGGACACGTTTGTTACAAAGAACGTCTTATCTAGTGTAACATTGATATCGATGGATATTATTGACTGATAACCCCCTTCCCCCTCCCTTCTCTCGCCTGCTACACCCTTTTACGGACGTCCATTCGTAGCGCTTCATAGAATTGAAGCGTTCACAATTCCCAGAATTTAAGTTACAAATAGGTCAGAACAGGTAACCATTTGTAAAATCAATAAATGAGAACTGTGTCATGGTCCACGGAGATTCGATGTACGCATCTAGTTTTTTTTTTATTAAGAGGTAGATTGCAATACTCATGGAAGAGAGAAAATAAATAGGAATGATACGAATACACGCGCCTTGTCGCCATATTATGCGCTTATCCATCGATCGCTTATGATTCAAATTTCAACTTTATTGTATTGACATAAGATAGTTTTTAGTTTATCTTTTCGGTGAAGCAGGTCTGTTTTAGGCAAATTAAATAAAACATTGCTATACTCCACTATTAGACACATTTTTATATGCACGTCGCTTGGTTAAGAGCAACTGGGTGAAAAGTTTAGTTGAAAAGTTAGAGCGCATAATATTGCCACAGGACACGTTCAGGGGGGTTACTCTATGATCCGACACCAAGTTAGAATGTTCGGACGTCGTACGTAAAACATCACTAATGTGCCTAAATACTCCACTAAATGTTCGAATTTTCTATCGTCTGTCGTAACCATAGACTGAGTTCGGAGAAAATGAAAAGTATCATAGATAATAATAGTATTGAGTTTTAGAAGTGGAAAATTCATATTTTACTTCGGACGTCGAACATTCCAACTTCCACTTGTTTTCTCTCTTACGTGGTAATATATATATATATATATATATATATATATATATATATATATATATTTACTGTATATATAGACAGTATAGCTATTTCCCTCGTTCTTGTGACACTGGATAATTAAGGTTACTTTATGATCCGAAACGTAGTTCGAATGTTCGAACACTGAACGTAAACCTGTAATATTGTGCCTAGATACATACATAGACACTCGACAAAATATTCGAATCCTCTATCGTAAGTCGTAACCATAGACTAAGCCCGGAGTGAATGATAAGTCATAGAATATATGTATATTTATATAGTAATGATTTTTAGAAGTGGACATTTTTGAATATGCCTTAGACGTCGATCGTTCGAGCATTCGAATTTCATTTCGGATCTTAGAGTGATAGGGACCCACAAGACACGAACCTTAAGTAGGGAGTGAATTAATTAACCGACTTGGTATTACATGGATCACAACTTTTAACGGTACAAGGACCGAGTTGCGAGAATTGGGTTTTTACAAGTTTTGTTTTAATGGGATCTCATTACTTTTTGTAGATTAAACGTATACATATACACTGATTCAATAAGAGCATGATGTACTCATAACTTAGTGATCCTATATATTTATATGGGGAAACAAAATTATTTATGAAGTTGGTGTTACTTAATAAACAGAACCGAAATTGCAAAATATGTTAGTTTTTCCTTGGTTCATACACTAAACACTAAAAGTATTCTCAATTTGAAGTTTCTATGTCTGCTAGAAGTGCCTTAGAGTTTTGATAACCTGTCAGTCAGTGAGTGACAAAACTTTGACTAGTTTTAATTCTTAAGCTACTGCTTCAAATTGAGTTAAATTTGAAAAATACCGTGTTTATACTAAGCCGGCTTGGTTACTAAAAATTCAGGCTTCTAATTTTATCCACGACGAAGTTATGTAGGGTCGAAAATGGTCATAATTGCTTCGAGAAAAGGATGTTACGACCGTGCTCCATTTTTGCTCGACTTGGCGGGGGCACTGCCGTGCCACCATATTTTGGCAGTGAGCGTGGCACAGTTACTTAGACGCCGGCTATCAATGAGCGGCCACTAGTTCGATCCCCGCACCGAGACAAATGTTTGATTGAACCACAAATAATTGTTTCGGGTCAGGGTGTTTGTGAGACCGAAAAATCGCTTATAGTTACTGATACCCACGACACAACCGGTGGTAGGTTTCTCATCTGTGAGAGTCCATCTGGGTGGGTACCACAGCAATGTCTATTTCTGCCGCTAAACAGTAGTTTAAATGCACTGTTGTGTTTCGTGTTGAAGGACATTGTAGCCAGAGTAACTACTGGACATATTGAGACTTAACATCTTATGTCTCAGGATGGCGAGCGCAGTGGAATGCCTAGCATTGCTTTGTTATTCAAGGTGTTTTTTGGTATTACTACTGTTCATGAGTGGTCGCATCGCTTACCATGAGGCGAACGCCATTCCCGTCTCGCCATTCAAGACAATAAAAAAAAATGTCTGTAGACCAGACGTTAATGTTGGATCAGGCCTGTAAATGTGACTGTTGGGTGTATTTATAAGTTTATTAATTTACATGCATATATAAGCTCACGCCTTTTTTCCAGAAAGGGTAGATAAAGGTGCCAGGACACCACATTTCGCCTTGTATATTTCGTCCAACAATGTGATAGATGGGGAGCCTATCGCCATATCGGGCAAAAATTCCTAACTCTGGGCTGATAAATGAATAGAAAAATCCAATATCAATTCAGTTAACAGTCAGTTTATTAATTTATCATAGTCACTAAAACATGCTAAAATTTAACAGAAGCGTTCGGTATGACGGAGCTAGACAAGTTCAAGAGGCGGATGATAAGATCTGTGGCAGGGATGCTGATCCAACAGAAGATGCCCGAAGATGTCGTGTGGAAGGAAATGAAAAAAGTCATGGGATACGATTGTAAAATACTATGGTGAGTTTTGGCTTTTCATCGTACCGTACCTAAACATGATCAATCGATCAATCTATCAGCTTTTTTCGTAAAGGCATCTGGTCTATTGAAGGTGATGGATGTCCGAATTAAGCTTTTATAGCTCCGAGACGATTGAGGTTATGATTTTGAATTTATTTTCGCACTAAACCTATTCTCCTCCTGTTAAAGGTCTGCAAGTGTACCGTAATTTTCTCTTCAGGTTTAACTTTAGGTGACAAGATCGTAATGGTTTGTGTTTCAACATCCATTGAACTGTATACAAATTAACTGTTACTGCCTTGAGTGCCACTTACTAAAAAGCATTGCAGGTATAGCTTGAGGATTTAGATTTTAAATGGTAGACAGTTGATTCCGTTTGTATTAGAAATAGTACATCAAGATTTTAAACTATAATTCACGAGCCTGTCTATTCTCACGCCAAACTTTGAAGCTAAAACATACATACATACACACATACGTAAACTCACGCCTAAATCTGAGAATGGGTAGGCAGAGGTGCCAGGACATCCACATTTCGCCTTGTACGTTCCGTCCCACAATGTGATAGGTGGCAATCCTCTCGTCATATCGGGCACAAATTCCTGACTGGGCTGAAGCTAAAAAACAATAAATATTCCTTGGCAGGGACCGCATGAAGTCTCTAACAATAAAGAAGCTGAAGCGTCTGTTGGCAGCAGACGATAGAACTGAGTTCATACCGGCGGTGGCCCGGATGACCCTCACTGATTGGCAGCTGTACGACCAGATATTGGTTCATGAAGACGTCGATGTCATTGGATCGGTGAGTAAATAAAAGGTTTAAAATATACTGGGTGGAATCGCTTATCGTCCGGAAAATTTAATAGTGTATTGTTTATGTGAAATTAACGTTATATACGAGATTTATCATTAAAAACTACAAACTACCCCATAAACAACATCAGTACAAGATATCCCCAAAACGCATATTATCTAAATCACCCTACACTTAAAAGTGCAACGACATGTCAATACTCAGGCGCGCGAGTGTATGAGTCACGCCACACAACAGCTGACTGTCGCGCATCGACCTTGAACTTACTTTGCGCCTATTTATCGGTATTATTACTCTAAATATTACCATATAACATTTTGATTTATTTAGAATTTTAGTGTGTTAGGATCATTTAAGTAAATTTAGTTGTTGGTAAGTTGTTAAGATTTACATTATTATTTTCATAACGTACCTACTATCTTAGAAAAAGCTGCATATGTTTTTATTTAAACGTTTTAATAAAGTCGAGAATAGACGACTTCGCTGTCGTAGGTCACGGATTCTTGCATGATTAGGAAGTCTGAACTTACCATGATCGAGTAGCCTCGGATAAGTCGTTAAAATAGTTCTTGTACTGGGAACTCGTGGATTCATCATTCATGATACCATTCCTACGCAAAGACTGCAGATGTTCTGGATCTGCATACATCCTTCTTGCATGACCCAAGTTTTCATTGGATCGAATATAGCATGTCATTATTGTCACATACTCACTGTTCGTGTAATCACTCATTTTGACCGCAAGAAACTAACCAATAACCAAAATAATTTCGTACAACGTCACTCGGTACCGAATTTCGCACGACTGAGGAAGTGGCAAGATCCCTGTTTGGTGTCGGCGGCGCGGGAGCGGGCGGCGCGGCGCGGCGGCACGCTTTGTACTTGCGCTTGCGGCGGCGCGGCGGTGAGGGCGGCGCGATCAAAGGATTTTATTACATAGATTTAGAAGTTTCTACTCGAATTCATATTGTATAAAGTAGGGTAACAATAATGTGTATTTATGAAGATTTTTTTCATTTATGTCATCTTTCTCTAAACAACGTTGTTTTATGAATAACTTATTCTAAATTAGTAACTAATAGTGGTAAATTAATTTTACACTACATAAACAAAAACATAAAAAAATTAAAATAAGTATGCCAAAGTGTTCTAAATCATGTACTTGCCATGCACAATTTTTTTCGTGACGATAAGCGATTCCACCCAGTATAAGTATGATAGTGACACCAAATTTTCGGTCCAAAGATGAGGAAGAGAAACAGATTGGAGTATATTATTATAGCTGAATAGGGTGATTCATGGGGTATAATTGAGACTTAACATCTTGTATGTCAGGATGGCGTGCACAGTGGAATGCCAAGCATTGCGTTGTAATTCAAAGTGTTGTATGGTTTTTCTACTGTAAGCAGACATTCATCAGGCGAACGGCAAGTTCGTCTCGCCATTGATTTCAATAAAATAAAATAAAGATGTACGGATGGGTCAGTCGTCAGCTCAACAAAGATCCATGAGCTAAATATAACGTTTTGTTACCAGGACACCATGACACCTAACAAGTCAGACAGCAAGGTTCTGATTGACTTGTTCGCGCTAGTGCAACGGTTCGACATCGAAATGACTATTGGAGACACTCTCACCGAAGCTTGGACTGATGCCACGCTGTATTATAACTCCAAGTAAGTAATAAATAAATAATAAATAACACCCAACAGTGACATACATAGTCCTGACACTAAGATCAAGTCTTGCGTCGTGGGTATCAGGAACTACGAGAGACTTCTTGGTCTCACAAACACCCAGACCCGAAAGAAATATTTATTGGCCGCACAAATATTTCAGAATTATAAATCTTTATATAATCTACTTGCAATTGGTGCAATTAAACAAAAATCATGCTTTTCAGTTTCGATACTTCACGTAGGGAGCGTCGAAACATAAAATGACTTTATATTTCTCGTTTCCATCCACAGAGGGCACCAGTGTTCCCCGATGCTCCTACAGAAGCGATGGCATCAGCTCAAGTCGGAGACTCGGAGGCGGTTCTACAGCTACTGGAACACGTATAGAGGCAGCAAGAGATTCGTGGCATTAGCCGAGCGGCACAAACCCACTATACTGATGAGGGCACTGGCTAAACGGTAAGTTGATCATCTAAATAATTTTTAAACTAACATGTTAAGGGTAGTTGAATTGTAACAGTCATAGAGCGGATGACTTTGTCCGCTCCGTGACCACGAAAGCTGTAAAATAATCGAAATGTCACCGGGAAGTCAAAACTGTAAAAATTAAACCATCACTTAAACGATTTTTATTAACTTCGCCTGTATACAGATACAGGATACATACACAGGTATGTAATGGAATCTTTGTAGTAGATTTTGGATTTCAATACTTCGGATTTTACATTATTTTAAACGGAACATTAAGAATTATATACTTTTTGAAAAAATATCCTCCCGCATTAGTTTTCTTCGTTCTTAATACACCCTGTATAAATGTTAAAAATAATATAATAAATAATACTTATTCCAGGTTCCCGGAGGTGATCACACATAAGTTTCCAGACTGGGAGACCAGCATCAAAGACAGTCTTGTAATTTTACCCGATGACTTCGTAAGTGTTATTTATTTATCCTTTTTTGCACCATACATAGAACTAGTTGAAGAAATGACATTATAAAAAAGTACAAAAGACAAATTTATCGCACTGAGAAATCTCTGCAAGTCAACCTTGGAATGGATATAATAAATAGGAGTATGAGAAGACAGTCTTACGCCCGAATACTGGAATGCAACTTAAATATAAGTTGCGCTTAACTACGTTAATCCCGATTAAATGTACTGGCTAAGCGGGCCGTGCGCTGTTAAGAGCAACTTATTATTTGAATGGCGTTCCAGTATTCGGGCATTAGTGTTGAATATTCTTTTGTCCATTTATAAAAATACACCCAACAGTCACATACATAGTCCTAACACCACATTCAGATCGAGTCTTGTGTCGTGGGGATCAGAACCTACGAAAAACTTTTCGGTCCCACAAACAGCCATACCCGAGGCAAATAACTGTTGTGGGGATCGAACCCGCGGCCTCTCGTTTCACAGCCGGCCTCTAACCAACTGCCGCATAGAGGCTGTCATACTAAGTTTGATAGTCTTCGTCGCTAAGAAGTCGGCTGTGGAATGAGGTGCCGCGGGTTCGATCCCCGCAACGAAAACACTTAAGTGATCCATAAACATTTTTGGTTATGAGTTTTGTAATACCAAAAAGTCTCTTGTAATTTCTAGTAGTCATGACAGAAATCTTGTATTATTGTCGTAATTTCTGTCATGAATATTGTGCCTTTTGCGTGTTTTACATTTTAGAGTTAATAATATATAAATAAGTGTGTGTATAATAAGTGGGTGGCCTGTTGGTAAACGGACTAGACGCGGCTGCCCACATGTTCACGGTGGTCGCGGGTTCGAATCCCAGGGCACACCTCTGACTTTTCGGAGTCATGTGTGTATTGATAATCAATCACCACGCACTAAAACGGTGAAGGAAAACATCGTGAGGAAACCTGCATACCATAGCGATTTATAAGAATTCCTATGGTATGTAAGTCCGCCAACCCGCACTAGGCCAGCGTGGTGGACTATATGGCCTAACCACTAGAGTACACACAGTAGAGTAGGCCCGTGCCCTGCAGTGGGACGTATATGGGCTGATACAATATATAAATATGAAGTATATACATACATTTTTATAAATAGTAAAGGAAAAGTATATTATATGAATATTTCATTTATTTTCAGCAAAGGATCAAATGGAATAAAAGCAAGCGGTCCAAAAAACGTATGAGTGGTAAGTAAGCTTTATTTGTCTTATATATAGTTTCTCCGTATTCTCAACCTGTAGTTATGTATTTTTTATGGCGAGACGAGCATGCCGTTTTCCTGATAGTAATGTGACCGCTCATGGACAGTAACAAAATCAAACACCATGAATTACAAAGCAATGCTTGACGTTCCAATACGCTCGCTATCCTGAGACAAAAGTCTCAAAACATATGTATTAATTACTCTGGCTACAACTTCCTTCAAACCGGTATACAATAGTAAATTTGCACTGCTGTTTGGCAGGAGAAATATACATTGCGGTAGTACCTAACCAGGCCGGCTCTCACATATGGGAGACCTAACATCAGTACTGTATTTTACCAGCCCATAAACGTCCTGTTATTTGTGTATTTTTTTTGTAAAATAATTACTGCGTTAATTACAGATAATACGCCTGACATAGTAGTCGTGGAGCCGGTTATCGAAACAATAGATCTTCTGCATGAATCTGATACAGAACAAGATGCTAGTCAAGGTAAAAACGTAGATGTAAGTGAAAAAGACGATGCAGTGACCAGAGTAAAGATTAAAGTAGAACCAGAGGATACACCCGCAGATTACATTGCACCAGTTGAAAAACCAAGCAAAACTAGCACAGTGATAGCACAAATACAAGAAGAAGAGTCTCTCGTCGATAATATTAATGCTGATATCGACAGTCTTAAAGCAGCTGAAAATAGTTTGATTCATTTAGCTATAGATTACGAATCTAAATTGAGAGACGTGGACGAAGAAATAGAAGTCGAAGATAACGAAAATACTACGGATAATATTCCTAAAATCACAAATGTTTTTGGCAACGCCCCAATGACGGATGAAACTTTATCTATGATTGAAAATTTGGCGAAGCAAAGTGTAACTTCTGCTGTAGAAACAGAAGTTATGCCGGCGGGACAAACAGAAGAAGAAATCAATAAAATAGATACAAATAAGTCAACTCGTGTCGATCTTGATGATTCTAGCAACGAATCTGATAGTGACGTGATAAAAACAGGAACGGCTACTAATACAGAGGACTTGGAAACGGGAGATAAAAATGATGTGATCGTGACAGGAGTAGAGAATGAGGCAAATCAAAATGCTAGTTCAAATCTGTCACAACTAAATCAAGGGAATATAGATTTGTCGTCGTTCGGTGAAATACCAGATAATTTACATTTTGCTGATGATGGCGTTGAATGTTTTGATAGCGGTGTGGAGATTAAAGAAGAAGTGGATCTGAAAGTAGAAATAGGTTCGTATGTAATTAAATCTATGCTAGATGCTTATATTACCGAAGTAATGGAATCGAGTTTCTTAAAGGTATCCTATTGGCTTCTTAGATAAAACAATTATTTTAGGATTTTATCGAGGATTTGGTTTAATTATTATTATTTTAGTCTTGTCGAAGTTAGTCTGCCCCGTGACCATTAAAACTGTAAAATGATCGAGACGTCGGGAAGTCAAAAAATTTTAAAATTAAACCAATCCGCGATAAAATCCGTACATAATATTTTTATTTCAATGTACCCTATTGGCGTTGAATTTGGCTATATCGCCCAACTTATTTCTAAAATATGGAATAAAATAGAGGAGTTTTACCTACCATTAAAACTCATATTATGTCCAGAGCCTTATTCGAGGCCTTTAAACAATATTTGAGATGGCGTTCTTCCGTTTCCTGCCGAATTCCATAGTAATGGGCGGTAATTCCGTTAGATGGCGCTACGTTTGCAGTGTTTACCAGGTTTTGCGCTCGCCCATATTCTTCATTGTGTCTCAAATTAATATATTGATCATAAAATATACATGAATACGCATATGTAATATATAGTACAGTAATACCAGGCAGAACTTACTGTAAGGCCTCGAATAAGGCTCTGGACATAATATGAGTTTTAATGGTAGGTAAAACTCCTCTATTATGTCCTTCCGCCGTTATTCGAGGCCTTTAAACAATATTTGAGACATTGTTTGTTTTCGCCTGGTAAACAAGACGCCAATGTGATAAGGAGTAAATATAACTATATAATAAATTGTAACACAAATTAAATTTTTTATTATATTTTACAACAAAGGTGTAAAAAAAAATAATAATAATATGATGAAATTATAATTAAGCAATTAATATACATATTATACAAAAATAAACATATCGATTACACAGCTTTTACAGTAAATAATATGAGTATAAAAAATTATATATCTATCGTAACGGTTCAAAATGCTTCGTCAAAGAAAAATTTTGTGACTTATTTGAATTTGATATAATTTCTTTTCTATAGAAATTTTTAAATGTATTTTCAGACCTCCAATTAGCTCTAGCTAATATTTTATCTATAGGTTCCCTATCTAACCACTCTCTGGAGGCAACAGCAGATCTGATGCTTCCAGGTGTTGCTTCTACGTCGGCTTCTTTTAATAGTGATTTTACCCACCCCGCAATTACGGTTCTAGATGCAGCCATAGCTGTACCTCGCGCTGTGATAAATAAATTATCTAACTTTGTCTGAGATCTTCTAACATTACTAACTTCTACTAATTTTCTGACCCAGAACACGGGATCAATATTTTGACATTCTAAATTTGGAAACAATTTCCATCCTGACTGGACATAAGATTCAGAGTCGGTTTTGGAGCCATATTTGGGCCAAAAAATCAAACAATTATCTTTTTGGTTGTTAATAAAGGAATCCTCTGAAACAGATAAAAGGGTTAAATCATGAACTCGTCTACCTGAACATAGCAACAACAGTACAGCACAACGACGTGATACATCCCATAAATTGTGCTCATTAATTTTGGTCTTTATTAAATAATCAATCAATATTTTAGTATCCCAAATGGGTTTCGGATATATTTGTGGTTTAAAATTAGCTATCGATTTTAGAATTTGCCTAACTAGAATATGTGAACTCAGTTTTACTTCACCTGCGCTGCAAAGAGTCGAAACAACAGATTTATGTACTAGGATGGTTCTATAAGATAGTTTTTCGACTAGATGAAGGTCAGCCAAAAATTTTGCCAATTCTGAACCCGAGGGATTCGTAACTTGAACGTTGAACTTTTCACACCACTTAATCCATCGTCCCCAAGCGGGTTTATAAGTGTTCAAGGTAGATTTTCTCCACCCTGACCGCAACAGGGTTTTTTGTTGTTCTGACCATGATTCTACTGCTTCCGACCACCCCCACATTTCCAAATTTCCAGAGTTAAGTCTTTGACTTTCGGCGGTGGAAGCAGAGTTGATAGGTCCATCAATCTGGATTCCAGATTGTAAATCGTGAACGGTGGTGCTATCGCCCGACTCTTTAGATCCGCCCTCCAAAAGGCTTGCGGCCATTTGGGTGCTACGATCAGAAAAGTACCTTTGGCCCGATTGAGGTGCATCAGCACTCGTGGCATCAGCGTTGGGGGAGGAAAGACCCAAGCTAGATCGAAGTCCCAATCCCAAGCGAACGCGTTGTGTCTCCATGCTGCTTGGTCTTTTTGATCCAAGCTCACATACTTGTTCACTACATGGGCTCTGGCCGATGCGAACAGATCTACTTCCGGGACACCCCATTTTATAAATATTCTGTGGGTCAACTCTGGCAATAAGTGCCATTCTGGAAGCTTCGACTTCCGTGATAATCGATCGGCTACAATGTTGTATCTGCCCGGAATGTGATGAGCTACTAGGTGAATGTCGAATTTGTCCAGAATCTGAAAAATCTCGTAAGTAAGATTCATTAGATCTGGAGATCGACATCCTCCTTCGTTTCTTAAGTATGCTACCACGGATTTGTTGTCGCATTGCAGAAGAATCGATGATCGTTTCAGAGACGGACCGAATTCGTATAGGCATTTCAGAACTGTGAGCATCTCTTTGTGGTTCGAGTGAAGATGCTCTTCCTCTTTTAACCAATGGCCTCTCAGTTGGACCCCATTCAACTCCGCTCCCCAGCCCGTATCGGCTGCATCTGTTGTAAGGAAGTGTGTTGTTAATGGGTGGTGAAGCCGAGAGTGTTTGGTGCAGTTCACCATCCACCATCTGAGTTCCTCTATTACCTGTAATGGTATTGGAAACTTTTGGAAGGGTGTGCGAAGCAGACTCTTGCAAAATATTAACAGGCAACGAAAGTTGATGCGGCCTTGAGGAACAACTAGCCGAGCGAAATTCAAAGTTCCAACAAGGCTCTGAATTTCTTGAAGGGCCGCCGATTGACACTTTAATAGATTTGCTATCATTACTTGAATGCCCTGCACTTTCTTTACTGGTAGGTATTTTCGGTTTTGCCATGTGTCCCAAACTAAACCGAGATATTGCAGTGATGTTTGGGGAACCAGAATGGATTTCTCCAGATTTAATTTCCATCCCAACTCGCGCAGCGTTTGGAGTACAATTTGTACTTGGGATAGCAATTTTGACCTGTCTTGGCAAGCAATCAAATAATCGTCCAGGAATGCTACTATACGGATACCCTGCTCGCGTAGTATTTCCGCGGTCCAATTGGAAAGGGACGCAAAAACTTTGGGTGCTGTGGCAAGCCCAAATGGCAAACAGGTCATTTGTAATAGTTGATTTCTGTAAATCAACCTGAGGAAACACCGATGAGTTGATGTGACAGGAACGTGGTAGTACGCCTGTGTCAGGTCGATTTTTACCATCCAATCGTTTGGTTGTAAGAATTCCGGAATGCGATGGACCGGAATTAGTCGAAACTTCGTTATTTTTACGAATTGATTCAATCTTTTTAAATTGAATACTGGGCGCATGGAACCATCGCTTTTGGGTGTTAAGAAAAGAGTTGAAAGAAAACTCGGTGTTTCGGGGGCATATTCTAAAGTGTTCTCCAATAACATTGTGTTTATAATTTGGTCCATTTGGATAGAAGGAAAAGTTACGTAGTGACCTTTGACTAGACGAGGCAGAACTAAGGGCGGTTTCTTTTGGAAGGGGATTTTGTAACCTTTCAATATTTGCAATAAAACACTTGGTGCACCTTTGCTTGACCAAACGTTTACGTACTTCGTTAACCTCCCCCCTCGAAATGGCTCCGAGTCAAAATTTCCTTTCTCCTCTGCCACTGCCACGAGATGTGGAAGGCTGATTAAATTGCCCTGATCTATAGAATTTTCTACTGGAAAACGTTGAGGCTTGTTGTGACAAAGGGCCAGGTGCGCCTTTATTTGTGGGCAATCGTGGTTTAAATTGAGATCGAAAAAACTGTTCCCTATTTTTGTGGGCCATATAGTCATAACTTGGACCTGTGTGTCTAAAATCATTGGTATCAAACGGTGCCATGGAGCGACCGGTTTGAACATAATGGTTATAACCACTACTACTTCTGAGTCCAGGTTGCGCAGCCCGAGACCCAGGTACTCTCTTCTCTTGCGCAGAGAAGGAGGTCTTACTAAAAGAAAATATTTTATTTACTCCCCCGTTAGTTTTCAGAAATTCAGAAAATTTTTCTTTTTCAAATAATAATTCACAAGATGGAGGTACTTTCTTTAAACTATTTTTCATAAACTTATCTTTTACTAGATTCAAAAGTAATCTCTCCTTTGTTCAATTACATCCGCCCTACGACCACAGATCAATTGCAAACAATCAAGAGAGATTTTCTGAAAATCTCCCGAAAAAATATCTTTGATTTTTGTTAACAATACATCCTTGTTAATGGTTTCACTATCTTGACAAAATTGTAACAAATCGTTTACGCCTTTTTTCATAGCATCACTTTGCATTATAATAGCACGTGTTATTGCACCTAGCGATTTATCGTTTGCCACTAAACTACTGTGTTTTTCCAAATGTTTTATTTCGTCGTTAATCTCCAAATCGATAAAACCTGGTCGAGCGTTGTACAATTTTTGAATTTCAGCATATCGAACGTTTGTCCAGTTTTCGGAATTAAAATATTGTAGGGTATTTAATAGTTTCAAATGTTCTGGCGAAGCATTTGAAAACGTAGGCTCCTTGACGTGGGTAGCCAAATTGAAATCAAAGGACGAAGCCGTCGCGGCGGGCACCTCCTTATTAAAACCGTCATCGCAATGATAATTGTCAGGAGTTAGACTAGGAGCACTTTCTTCAGGCGGATACCACCCTGGTGGTGGGTACACGTTAGCCAAAAAGTTTTGGATTTCACTGACCTGTTCGAAAAGGTATTTCAAACCTTTTTTGTCCTTACGTGACCGCTTGCGATGCACAGCCTTGTTTGAAGCACGTGTATGTTTTCGTTTCTTGGTGGTTCCCTCGCATGCCGCAGGGTCGGCAGGCACATCCTCGCAGCTCGATGTCGATGAAGATGAACCAGAATATTCCGAACTACTATCGTCACTCATTTTCTAATCGAGAATTACTTTTAATATATTCGACAAGTAGGTATTTTTTAATTAATACTTTTTAAATTTATATTTAATTACAAAAATTAAATACTTTCGAACGCTAACAGCGTTAGATGATTTCGGTACGAAACTTAAGACGCCAATGAAGAATATGGGCGAGCGCAAAACCTGGTAAACACTGCAAACGTAGCGCCATCTAACGGAATTACCGCCCATTACTATGGAATTCGGCAGGAAACGGAAGAACGCCATCTCAAATATTGTTTAAAGGCCTCGAATAACGGCGGAAGGACATAATATATACTACTTTCAATATGTCATATTTCATAAACTAATAGATTGGCTACTATTCGCCCTGGTTTAATTATACAAACTCTGTTTGCCTTTTGCTGCAGATTGACATTTTAAGCAAGATTCTCTATTTGATACGGAATCAATTTTTTAAAACGTTGTATAATTCTTGCTATTTCAGGAGAAGAAGAAGATAGGAAAATTGAAATAAAAATTGAACACATTGACCAAGCTACAACCCCGGGCGACAATCCCAACCCCCAAGAATTCAAGTTGGACGAGAAACTTTTCTTAGATCCAGTTGTGTATACGCAAAAACTCGATGACATGTGCGTTCTTAAGGATAAACCATTCGAATCGGTCAATGACAAAATATTAATAAAGAAAATTATTGACGAGAGTAAACCGGTCAGCGCTCGCAGTGTGGACGCTGAGAAGGCATGGATTGATAAACACAAAGTATCTGTTACAAGTTATATGTTCAAAAAACCAAAACATCGTGATTACAATCCAATTGCGCTATGTAAAAATCCCGATTTCAATACAAGACTTAAAAGGTTAACGGCTGGTTTTCTTAGTTCCTCGCAAAATAGGGCATATCTCAAAGCATGTATGCCTCTTACTATAGACCTAACCAAAGCGTTCGAGTCAAAGATAATCAACAATACAGTTTATTTGAAGAAACCAGACAACACTCGTATCATTAAAATTGAAGAGGATGATACTAAAACAGTAACTGTGATACCATCAGCAAATCCGATCCAAAGTATAATACATAACACTCCAACGACTGACGATATGAAAAATACAAACAGTGGCAGTCAACCCACAACATCGGGAGTAGGGGATAATGCGGGAAGATACAAGACAATCCATCTCCCGGATATAATACAAATCCGGCGAATAAATCAAACTTTACTTACCGCTGAAATCAGTCCAATGCCTATACAAAGGAAAAATAGTTATCAAGATTCTCAGGACGTACGTTCTAGAGAAACTTCTTTACAAATGGACCTCTTTTCCGAAACTGATAATAGCACATCACCCACAGTTGGTAATTATGTTAAAACTAATATTAACGTTAATGAAGCTGTAATAAATATTAGTCATGACGCAAGCGAACCCGCTATGTTACCTAACTTGCTGCAATCTCCTAGAAATGTACCCAACGCCCCTTCTCAAAACGATCAGTCGAATAGATCTGATAACATTAATGTAATGCAGCCTCTTGCAAGTGAAACTCAAGCCAAAAAGAGGCCACCAATACGAATACCTTGGAGACCTGTATACAACAGTTCGACGATTGATCAGTGGTGGAATAAAAATCTTAAAAACTCCAAATATTACGACGAATTCCTGATCACTAAGGACACACTTGACAAAATGTTGTGCTTATTCAACGGAGAAGTTCCTGATGATTCTCAACAAAAAGCTAAAAAGAAACGGGTCGGCAGGCCAATTATACGTACAGATATAGAAAATAAAAAAGCAAAGTCCGATGTGCCGAAAATAAGTCAAGATGTACCACCGCCACTTATACCAATTATTAGGAAAAAATTGTCAAAGCTTGAAAAAGAAGCACGGAAAAAGAAAGGAAATGCAGAATCAACTGACAATCGGACACCAAATGTTGTAACAAGAATTTGCACGCCAGACAACGCAGATAATACTAAAAATAACCAATACTGTTGTTGGGCGCGAGAAACATTAGTTCTTAAACAAACGAACCCTAATAAACGAGGAAGAATCCACCCCTGTCTATATATGAAGTGTACTTGTTGTTGTACCACAGAACTTGGTGATTACCGTATAGAAAAAATGACAAATAAAAAACCAAGATCGCACCAACGATCAGTACCTAAACCTACGTCGACAGAAACTAAAGATGCTGAAGCACAAACTATTGAGGACGAATCGAATGTTGACAACACAATGGCTGTTTTAGAAACAGTTGTTCTAGAAAATGATTGCGCAGACGTCGTTGTGGATGAAAATACCACAAGCACACCCATTGAAGGAGATAGTGCAAACACTAACCTGGAAGGTGTTGATGTAACTAAACGTAGTTATACAGAAACAAACGCTACACTGAATATAGTTACAAAACCAAAAGAACCCGAAGTAAGTGTTTCTCCTTCACGCGTTGAAGAAATTGTCAGTAACGATATGGATGTTGTAGAAACAGTGGTCACGGATAATGTTATTTCACAATCGTCTCCATTGGAAGATGTCACTGTACCTACTATTTCCAACGTCTTTAGTCTGCAGTCGTTGGTGAATAAGCCCACCATTACCATACCAGCAACTTCATCTGTTGGCTCTCCAGTACCGATTGCAAATATAGTAGTTACTATAACTAAAACAGATGGTCCGGCTGAAAATAAACCATTACATAGGAATAATATTATTCAGCTGTCTTCAGCTCCATCGCAGAAACGGAACCGAAAAAGCTTTACCAAAAAAATTAAAGCTTCCGGATTACAATCAAACCCTAAACGCATAAACAGTGAATTTCTTAAAGTAACAGCGGGCCCAAATAATAAAGGCAGAATATTAGTTTTAAACGACAGAAAGACCGTCCCGATCAGCTGCCCAGTTTACTTGGGTCGTAATAAAATTCTACTGACTAATATTAAGTTCCCTGACTACATTACAAAAGAATCACAATCGTTGCTGAAAACTCAGCAACATAATACCGGTCCTCAAATACCAAAGGGCGTGCAATTGTTATTACTAGCTGATGGAAAATTGAAATACCTCGCAACTTCTGGATATGAATTTAATTCAGAAGCTGGTAGTATAACAACACCTTTCATTTCTACAGCCCAACAATCAATGGCTACACTAAGTGCTAATACTTCTACTAAAATATCTTCTGTTGACGGGGAAGTAGTCGATATATCCGACGATGAAACGATGCTTAACGTTGAAGAATCCCATGGCACTGACGGTTCTGTTTATTCCATTAAAGATGCACCTGGTACTAGCGAAGAATTGCTAAAATCGATTTGTACCGACAAGAAAAAAGATGAAAAGAATTCAAACAATATTTTAAATTCCAATGAAAAAGTTATAGAATTAGATGATGATAATGAACCTGCAAATAATTCAGATGGGGGTGCATCCAATTCTGAAATCATTCATAACTCCACTAATATAGAGGATTCGGAAACCACAGATCAAAATAAAGATATAACGGCAGTTGAAGATACAAACTCTACTAATACAGAAACTACGTTAGAAAAACAAACAGCTGTTACTGAAAATGTAAGTAGTACTAATCCCAGTGCAATGGACGCGGGCGATAATGATGAGGCATATATTTCTGATAATGTTGAAAAACTGGAAGCGGATAATGAAAACACGCTCATTTTGAAAAAAACTATACTGTCTGATTTAATGGAAATGTCTGGCATATCGCCGGAGGATGCGGCACCTGTACAAGTCCAATCAAGCCAAGTTGATGTAACTCCAGTACCAGATGAACAAAACGTAAATACTCCTGTTCCACCTACTATTATTGTACCTGATACACATAGCCCCGTCCCTGTAACAACAACAGCAACAGTGAATCAATCAAACAGCCCCGTCCAACTTATACATGAATTAAGTACAGTAACTTCATTCCCAGAACTACGATATGCATGTGAAAAAGGTGGAGTGTTCTTTAAACTAGATTTCGAAACCGGTGTCGTCTCACCTATACAAGTAACATTTAAGAGAAGTCCAAGACCGATGGAAACTACCAAGCATATACGCATCGTGTCTAAAGACACGATCGATCTCACTGAGGAAGTTGATGTTACAAGCCTGTCTCAGAATATTCAGCCGGAGAAGACAGACGTGTCAAACCGGAAATCCAATAAACACATAACCATATTTAAGTCAGTGCAAAGGCCGCGTATATTAAGGCTTCCTGATATGCAACAGTACCAAACATCATTCGTCATGCGAAATAATGTTGATAATGTAGAGTACAAAGTTACCACGAGCCCAAAATTGGTGCAGTATCCACCTGAACGTGCTAAAAGAAAGAATGTGCACGTTCAGGTTTTAAGTGAATCTTCCGACGAGGAACCACTAAGTGTAAAAGCTAAAAGGAAAAGAAATGAGCAGGCAGGACAACATGCCCAAAATACCACAGGCGTTTATGAAGTTGAAAAAGATTCTACAGTTACAGCCGAAAATGGCAATCACTTATCAGAACATAACCTACCTAATCAAGAGGAAAATGCGACATCAGAACAAACTGAATTAAGCCAAATTAACATCCAAATATCAACATCACAAGATACAGAATCAGTAGGTCAGAATCAAATAGAAAGCGAGGATGGTAACCAAGTGCTGGACATTACTCCGATTCCAGAAAGCTTAATCATGGCAAATGATGATGCTTCGCCGAACTCATCACCGATGCCAGTTTTGCAATACGAACCGGGGTCTGATGATGATGACAATGGAGATTGCATTCTGGGTGTTTAAAAATTTCTGTGCGTTTTTTGCTTGATATGAGTTTTAGGACATTGAGGAACTCTCTTTATAGTTGACTAAAGTCGTAACTCGTAAGGATTGGTTGTATGGTATAATATATTGGATACAATCTATGGAAAATTGCTCTAAGCATTGTGATTATATATACGAGAGGTGATGTAAATAGTTATAATTGCATACTTTTTAGTTGTATGGTATTATGTTATTTAAATATTCTGTTTATTGTAATATTAATATTTGATATAGTTACCAGTGTAAATATGGACTATTATACCGGGTATATCAAGAGTGCTACCGAAAACGAAGCCGGGTGGTAGTTTTAGTGACTACAAACACAATGTAACTAAAAATTACGCAAAGAAATGCGACATTTTTTTTTTATTATTATTTAAATGTCGTCGCGTTTGGGTGGTAAATCCATAGTTTTTGCTAAAATAATAATTTAAAGTGTTGCGTCTTTTAAAATAAAAGGGTGTACACTATTATTAAAGAAAAAACTGTATATTACCACCCTAATACGACGACAGAAAAAAAAAACTTTTTGCTGGTGGTAGGTCTCTCATATGTGAGAGGCTGCCTGGGTGGGTACCACCGCAATGTCTATTTCTCCCGTCAAACAGCAGTTTAAATGCACTGTTGTGTTTCGGATTGAAGGATATTGTAGCCAGAGTAACTACTGGACATATTGAGACTAAACATCTATATGTCTCAGGATGGCGAGCGCAGTGGAATGTCAAGCATTGCTTTGTAATTCAAGGTGTTGTTTGGTTTTACTACTGTTCATGAGCGGTCGCATCGCTTACCATCAGGCGAACGGCATGCTCGTCTCGTCATTAACAGCAATAAAAAAAAACTTCGCAATATTTTGCACAAAATTGAGTTGCATTGTGTCTGAAGTCACTGAAACTACCACCCAGCTTCGTTTTCGGTAGCACTCTTGATATTCCCTGTATGTAGTTAATATGTTTTGAATTTTATAGTTAATTTCGTTTTGAAAAATATATGTATGTAGATAAGATTTCTGGTTCCTTAAAAAATGCTATTATATAACTGATGACAAGGTTTATGAAAACATTCTTAAATACACTTTGAAAGTAAATATTGTGTACATATTAATATTTCACCTGAAACCGAATTTAAAATATTTATATATTGTAGTGCCACTTAAATTAGTTGTAATGATTTGCCTGCACATATGAAATATATTTGTCTCGTGTATATAAAAAGAACCTGATTAGCTGTATCTTAAATCTAAATACAAGTCAATATTGTATCGACTTTTACAATCATTTTAAGTGCGGGTAGTTTGCTACTTTCTGCGTATACTATTTTGCCGTATTAGCTTAATTAAGTGACACATATTGTTCTTGTATGTGTAGAAAAGTAGTACTCATACGAGGATCCTAGCGTCCAAATTCGGTGTATCATAAATGTCAAAACGCTTCTAAAGTATTAAGTAGGTAAGTCAAAATTGCTCATCTTTTCCTTATGTCTAATTTGAGTATGTTTTCAGAGTAGATACAAAATTGGTTGTGCATTTTATTAACTGAATTGCTTTAAGTATTATTTAGACGCGAAAAAATGCAGTCTATCTTGGCAGGCATAATTTTGGATGGTACGCACATTATCATTTAAGCCATCACGTGCAGATTTTTGAAATGGAAATAAACATTCTAGATGCAATATAGAGAATTTAAATTCCTTCTAAAGGCATATAAACTATGGCTGGTGAATTCAGAAAACAAATAAGCACTAAGGAGATTTTTTACCGGATTGAACATATTAATTTGTTTTCATTTCCGATATTTTTAATGGTTGCGAAATCATCATCTGTATTTTTTCCTACCTACATTCAAAACACGATATCCAATTTACTTTTATAAATAAATACATCCCACATGTACATAGTCCTGACCGCTTATTATGATACCAAGTCTTGTGTTGTGTTTACTCCCTGTACCATTGCGGGGTTCGAAAATCGAACGCGCAGCCTATTATTCTACAACCTGTTTTCGGCCTTACAACTATGTTTCCAATTATTTTTTTGTTACCTACACGTAAATATTAGTATGGGTATATTAATTTACATTATATTTTTCATCTTGGTTATTGTGTATGTTAAAAAACTATAATTGACCTAGGGCCGAATACTGGAACGCAACTTAATTATAAGTTGCACTTAACTACTTTAATCCCTTAAATGTACTGGCTAAGTGGGCCGTGCGCTATTAAGAACAACTTATTACTTGAATGGCGTTCCAGTATTCGGGCGCTATTGTTGCTCCTCACTGTATATATTTACGGTCTTCTTCGCTATAACTGAATTCTAAAGTGGTGCGAAAGGGACAAATTCGATTACTAAAATAGGTTTTAAAACTGTATGAAGAAGGACTTTTATTGTAAAGAATCTTTATGAAGACTTGTAAGACTGCGTAAATAAATTTATTATTAAGAATGAACAGAACGACGCCTTTATATCTATTGTCATTCAAATATATATTCGGCACTGTAATTTGGTCACTTTTTAGAAATCTATTTACCTATTTGAACTCTGGTTCAGACACATATGTCTTTCGTCCGCAATGCTTGTATGGCACAGACCAATAAGATGATGATACATATGTAAAAAAAATAGGTAAAAATATGTAGTTGTATGGGCTATGGCTACTGGCAATGAGAGTTTAGATATGTTATTTTATTCATAATACGCTCAAGTTCTAAAGAATCGTTGGTAGTTTTAACCCTTCATTGAATGTAAAATTAATTGCTTATTTTAATAGAACTTGTAATATTCGGACTGTTAAACATTGAGTCTTTTTACTTATTGCCAACGAACATTTAGTTTATCTATAAATACCGGGTATCTCAAGACTGCTACCGAA
Organism: Hyles vespertilio; assembly: GCA_009982885.2. NCBI lineage: Eukaryota > Metazoa > Arthropoda > Insecta > Lepidoptera > Sphingidae > Hyles > Hyles vespertilio. The sequence goes on from CM042823.1 coordinate 13,897,343, forward strand.
AACGAAGCCGGGTGGTAGTTTTAGTGGCTACAAACACAATGCAATTAAAAATTTCGCCTAGAAACGCGACAGTATTTTTTTATGATTTTTTAAATATCGTCATTTTTGGGTGGTAAAACCATAGTTTTTGCTAAAATAATAATTTAAACTCTTTTATACCTTAGAGTATTTATAAATAAAAGGGTATATACTATTATTTTAGGAAAAAATGTATTTACCACCCAAATATGGCCATAGGAAAAAAATAACAAAAAAAAAATTGTCGCTTTTTTTTGCAACTTTTTCTGTTGCATTGTGTCGGAAGTCGCTTAAACTACCACCCGGCTTCGTTTTCGGTAGCAGTCTTGATATACCCTGTATATTTTATTATGATCATTACAAAACTCTTTGTAACTATGATGTGATATTTTAATGTATCTTCCGTGAAGATTTGTTTAGATTAAGATGATTGATTTAAATAAATGTGAATAAAAAGATGTTTTTTTTATTCCAAGTACTATGAATAATATAAATAAATAAATACAACCAACAGTTACAAATATTCCTGACTCCACACTAAGACTGGGTCTTTTGATGTATAAGAATATATAGGTCTACCAGAATCTCATGGCATTTTGGGAAATTTGAATTTACGCATTGCAACACTAGGGTAATTGGATGAACATATTTTGATACTTTCAATAATTGTAATTAATTATTATTTCAAATTTACATTATTTTTTTAGTACAACTTTGTAAATAAAGTACATAATGTTTTAATTAAAAAGATATAGGTTATTTAAACATTAAAATTACTTCAAAATTGTACTTTTAGATTAATAGCCAATTAAAATAGGCAAATAAGATTTTTTCAGTTTTAAATTATAATATACATACACAGAGGGAGCGCTGGTACTTTCAAAACGTAGATAAAAACGGTGGTACCGAGCCACCAGTTTCGTTTTAATTTTCTCTTCTTATTAGTTCTCACTTAATCAAACAACTTTCAATTTCCAAATTGTAAATAGTTTGATTATGAGTCGGTTTTATTTAAATAATTATTAGATTCGATAAATGTTATACGAAAGATGCAAGATTGTAAAATAAAAACGTATAATTTTATTTTCAGTCTTCTTTATTTCATTAACACTTTAGTCAGAGCTTCTTCTAATGAAGACGATGAAGATAAAGGAATAATAATAAACCGTTCCTTATCTAAAATCTCTGGAAACTCCTGTAAATAGGTTTTTAATACATTACTGTTTAGTTTCAAATAATTATATCAAAGTATATACGATAAAATAGACTACAAGCCCGTGGCAAAAAGCGATGGGTCAAATGAACCACCAGGAGACCTATTTAGTAAGATACAGGGGCATAAAATAATAATATTCAGCACTATGCCGTCACTTGTAAACTGTCCGTCTCAGTGCAGATGAGACTTCAAAAGCATCAAGGAGAGGGGTTCATTTGGGTCATTTATTTTTGTACGGCATTCCTACCATCGAATACGTCCATGAAAAATACTAAAAGAACACGTAGTGCCGTACAAAAATAGTGCGTCACTAAGTCGGAAGAACGTTAGATATTCCGGCAAATTTGTCGGTAAATTTGGTCATTTGATTTTAAACGGCATCGGTTCCATACAGTCGCAATACCTCTTCTAAACCATTATTCCGCAACGCCGTACAAAAACCATGCGACAAGGGAGAAAAATCAGCGGTTGCAACCCACTCCCCTTCAGTGGTCCGGGAGGTGATTTGAAAAAATACGTCATAGGTTTCATAACATTACGTAGCACTCAAAATTACTGTTCCAAAAAAAGCCGTTACTAAATTATTGTTAATTTGAATGTATACATAAATTTCTCATAGATTTAACTTTTAAAGCTGAAAGGTCATTTGATACTGTACGGCAACCTATTTTTTAACATGATATTGCTAAATACAATTGTTATATAGTATTGCCATTCAATAAAAAATGTTTAAAAAGAAATTGAGAGGAAAATAAAATATGAGTTTTCTCAAATCATTTCAAAAGTTTAAATTATCGTAGATCAGTGACATACAGCAACTTCCTAAATATTGTTGTTGTTTTAAATAGTTCTCACGTAAACGAATGAAGAAAAAATTATGCCGTACTTTTTAATGCAGAATATAATTTTTGGCTGATTAAAATGGCAGTATCATTTCAGGAGTACTTTATGGTCATGTGATACTACACGGCACTAACATATTTTTGAAGAGAATAATTGATAATATGTATAAATCATTATGCCAGCTTTTAAAGTGAAACTGAGTGTATATTATATCCAAAAATTGAAAACTATCAGTATTAGTATTTTTGTAAACTTTTCGATGTCATATACTTCAAACATGGACATATTTTTTTAATTGTGTTACTAAATATACTAAATGATTTATTATATACAAAAATGAAAAAATAGGTAGGTATGTCTTTCAAATTTTCATTAAATATCTGAATTAGCGACTGAGTCAGTATCGGAATCAACGTCTTCATCGACGTCTGAATCATTTTCTCGATCACCTTCTGAAACATGATTATGCGTCATCTTATTTAGCGGACAAATAAAATTAAAACAAGGAATTAATAATTATAAGTTTTTGTTATTTTTATTACCTTTTATCAATGTGAACCTTCAGATATGTACGGCATTGACTTTTTATAGACGATTGCATTAAATACAAATACAGTGTCTAAATGCTGTACAGTAAATATCATACTAAATATTATCACCCTAAATTATGTTTTGTTACATGGATTATTTGAGAGTTATTTTCCGCTCTACAGACCTTTGTATCACAAAAAAATGTACGGCATGTGAAAAAATGTTATCTATGTCTAAAATACTTTCAAAATAAATTAATCTCATGTTGTGTCAAATCACCTCCCGGACCACTGAAGGGGAGTGGGTTGCAACCGCTGATTTTTCTCTCTTGTCGCATGGTTTTTGTACGGCGTTGCGGAATAATGGTTTAGAAGAGGTATTGCGACTGTATGGAACCGATGCCGTTTAAAATCAAATGACCAAATTTACCGACAAATTTGCCGGAATATCTAACGTTCTTCCGACTTAGTGACGCACTATTTTTGTACGGCACTACGTGTTCTTTTAGTATTTTTCATGGACCTATTCGATGGTAGGAAAGCCGTACAAAAATAAATGACCCAAATGAACCCCTCTCCTTGATGCTTTTGAAGTCTCATCTGCACTGAGACGGACAGCTTACAAGTGACGGCATAGTGCTGAATATTATTATTTTATGCCCCTGTATCTTACTAAATAGGTCTCCTGGTGGTTCATTTGACCCATCGCTTTTTGCCACGGGCTTGTAGTCTAAAACACATGCACATATTTAACACTAACCAAAAAAAAATGAAGTATCAAAACTATTCACTCCAACTTACTTGATGAAACGACGTCGATTTTAAAATCGACGATTTTGTTTAAATTTGACCAAATTATTCACGGATCTGGCGATAAACCTTGTAAACGATGTGTCGCACTTGTGATCGTAGAACTAATTTGTATGTTTTCGCTAAGGAAGTACAGAAATCTTAAAATATTCACATCGAATGACATAACTCAAGATTTGAATCAGCTGTTGACCGATGGTATTGCCATATAAAAATCATTATGTTTGTTTTTAATTTTATGCCATGGATTCTGGTAGACCTATACGAGAGATTTCGATCTCACAAACAGCCAGACCCGGAACAAATACCTGTGGTTCACACAAATATTTCGTCTCGGTGCGGGGATCTAACCCGCGGCATCTTGCTTTACAGCCGGCGTTTGGCCAACTGCGCTATGGCAACTGTCAGATAATAAAAATACATACATAAACTCACGCCTTTTGGGGAAAAAGGTAGGCGGAGGTGCCAGGACACCCACATTTCGCCTTGTCTGTTCCGTTCCACGATGTGATGAGCGGCGAGCCTATCGCCATATCGGGCAAAAATCTCTCTGACTCTGGGCTGATAATGAATAGAAAAATCCAATATCACTTTGCCCAACCCGGGATTAGAACCCGAGACCTCAGTTTTGTAACCGTACCCTCGTAAAACTACGCCACTGAGGCAGTCAAAAATACATATTTATGTAATAATACACATTCCATTTACAACATTTATTGTTCAATTTATCTAATAACAACGCTGAAATTATCGACTATAGACTTCTCAATCTGTTTGTGCACCTCATTCACCTCCGCTTGTGTGAGGGTCCGTTCCAAATGCCTGTACACTATGCTGTAACACAAGCTGTGTTTCTTCGACTTGGGGTGTACAAACTTGTCTTTAAGTCTCACCTGAAATAATAAAAAAAGGTTTTTTGTTTTTTGGTTATTTTCCATTTTTCTGGTAATGTAATGATTTGCAAAATTAATTGATATTTTGCTCTGTATTGTAGGTACCTATATAAATTAAGATATTTTTAATTGATTGTTCTGTTCTATTTTTAATTTATAATTTCATTTTTTTATGTCGAGTTGTCTGTACCTATATTTATGTTTTGTTTTAATTATTTTACTTCTTTTAATTTTATATTTAGTTGTTTTATGATGTCTAATTGTAACAGCAATTTTACTTATTTTTATAGATTCAAAATTGTATGTTAAGTTGGCGATCCTAAATGCTAAAATAAAATAAAGAGGGGCATGTTTTCATGCCTAATTAATAGAAATAGGTACAATTATTTCAAATCTATTTCATAATTAACATCACATAAGTAGGTACACAAGAAACCCATAATCTGGAAATAGGCCTCCCCTAAAATTCCCTGTACAATAAAAAGGGGATTAGGATATTGCGAGGGCTTCTTAAAGAAGTTTTTCCAGTGTGGGTGATACTAAGCTCTAAGATTCACATTGTCCTTAAAAACCCTCAAACATGACAATGTTTAATTCTAGAACAACTGACTAATCTACAAATAGAAGTATATACCTACCTGTTCAACAATGTCACCTCCCACATCTCTAACTAGGTCATAAAAGTCGTTACTAACAAATGTGTCAATAGTACAACTCGGTGGAAGCCAAAACGAAATATCATTAACACATTGGGGATACACCGATACTGGCTTATATGTTATTTTCGCATTAATATTCTTATTTTCAAATTGGGTCAAAAATCCAGAATCTGTACTCCACATTAGTCTTATATCTGGAATTTTGTATAAAGCCATTGCTAATCTTTCCAATCCCAGGCCAAATGCATAGGCTATGGTATTATTGGGTCCAGCGTTAGCAAGGATTTCATTCCGTACTATACCACAACCAAGAATTTCCATCCATTTGTTTTCATAGTATATTTCTAACTCCCATGACGGGTGAGTGAAAGGAAAATACTCATCCACCCATCTGTGTTTAATATTTTCACCAAATAAAGCTTTTACAAGCCCAATGAGATGGTTTTTCAGTTGCATTTCCATTAGTTTTGTTGCTTCTAAGGTATGGCAGCTCTGTTTCATAGGATCTTCAATAGAGTTAACAAATCCATGTGGGTTCTTTGGATCAAATGATGGCTCAAATATTTCTAGGTCTGGTTTGTCATGGAACAATTCATCTTTCCGCTGAGACCTTACCGCATCAACCTGAAATGGAATAAAGGATCTTTATTAGTAGTATTTGCTACATACAAAGACAGAAACGTGATATATTTTCAGCATATTTACATTAATAAAACTTGCTAAAGAAAATTACAGTAGATAAAAGTATGACTGATAAAACAAAGGTTGGTAAGAATTTAATTAATTGCCAACTTTACCAATAAAAATATTTTATTTCAGTAATCAGCTGAAAATTCTTATTAGACAAAGTATATATACTGCATCTAATAAGTAAATCAATATATCTGTCTGTAACACATACCAACCTGGTGAAAAATAGGGAAATGTGTAGAATCTATCTCGTCTCTTCTGTATACATCTCCAATCATCAGAAAATTGTCCAAACCAGACTTGAGCAATTCGCTTTGATGCGCAGTCATATGCGCCCGTAACAAAGTATCTTTATTGACGTAATAACAATCTGATTTAGATCTGCTTGGATGGTCGGCAGGAATTAGTAAATCATCAAAATTCTGCTTGGTCGAAACAATAGGGGACAGATTGTCGTACACACTGAATGTAGGATTACCTCTGTGTGTAAATGATGAGTAAAAATAATTCACAATTCTTTGTCTCACTATTGATAGAGGGTTGTTTTTTTGTAAATGCAGGTTCCGACCTAGATATGAGAGAATTTTTGGTGTTACATTTGTGTAATCATCTGTTGGATAATTTTTATCGTTTATACACACTGTTGCGACTGATTTTGGCGCTGTACTGTACTTATATTTCGATAAAATCACCGAAAATATACGGTTTGGTTTTAAAAATAATTTCGTCATGATCAACAAATTTTTGATGCCTTTCTTTTGACTTTTTCAATAACTTTCTTTTATAAGACTAGAAAACATTGCCAGCGATACAATATTTTTATTTATTTAATTAAATACTGTATTGCTGAAATGATTTTTAGGTTATTCAAAATATTGTCGCAATTTGACATTTAACAGCTGATGTTTTTTTTTTTACTTTCGGCTTTATGATATGGGTAATTGGTTTATGGAGTCATATTAATCTGGATAAAGTGACTTTTTTAGATATATATAATAATGGCGTATAATAATGGCTAGGGTATAATTTCTGCTGTAAAAGTAATTAAAACGTTAGTATGTAGTTTCATGATTAGATATATAACGTTATATCTTAACGAAAGATTTATTATATTTATAATGTCTTTTAAAAGAGTAATTTGACATCAAGGTTGTCAAATATAATATATTATTTCGATCAAATATATTTGAAAACATAATAATATTATTGCTTTTTATATTTTATAGATTGGTTAGGTTAGGTTAGGACCGTACGACTTTATTCTTTTTCTTGTCGGTGGTTTTAAAAAAAAAGGTAGCTGTCAATAAAAGATTTACATAACCTATAAACTCTTATTAATTTTCCTATTTTTTTCTCTAATTTATTTATAAACAAGTGTTAAGTTAATTCTGTTGACGTGTAATAAAAAGTTTACTGTTTCAAAGAATTAGAAAATAATGTTTCGGAAGAAAGTTTTGTATTTAGCTCAATTGAGCGCTGTTGGCCTTACCGGATACTATTTGGGTCAAAATAAAAGGAACAGTGATGATTGTTTGGTGGTAGATGGAAGGCATATAAGCAGCATGCCAGGACTGCCAATTTTTGGCACAGTTTCGGCAGCAGCGCCTTTTTCTGAGTCGACTTCCGACGGGAGTAGAGTAAGTGCTTGCGTAGAATATTATTTCAATTTTAAACTATCGTCATATGATTTTATTTCAAAGGAGACTCTAAAATATACAGTGTGATTCGCACCTCAATTATTCTAATCAAAATGAGCCCTTAATTGTATCAAATTATTCATTAATTTCGTTTTTTATTATGAAGAAATTTTCTTATAAAGACTCGCATTAATTCTATTATCATTGCTCCATTGAATAATATACATGTTTTAAATATCAAAGTATTTATAAATACATTGAAAGAAAATTATCTTTAGGAAAATTTAATTTTTATTTAGATCATTATTTTGACACAAAAAATTATCTTGTCTAGATATCTCAAATCATGAAATACGGGTTTCCTGGGCTTGACCATGTCCGTTCCTATGATGATTATGTGCTGTCATATGATCGCCGGACCAGAGTACCTCACTGGGTGTTTGAGCATTTAACAAAGGAGCATATAAAGAAGAATGATCAGGTGGACAGGAGTAAATGCGACTTTATGCCAGATGAGAGCATCCATCCGTTTTTTAGGTTTGTATTTTCATTATCTTCTTGTAAAGACCTAAACCCATTCATGACTTGACTTGATGTAATTGATTTCTGCTATTCAAAGTTTAATAGTCACAGTCTTATATTTATGATTTTTGGTATGGCCAAAAATAGAATAGTAATAGTAAAATTAGTTCATACCAACTACATTTTGGTGAATAATTATGCCTGAAATTATTTACATGATTTTCTAAATCGGTATCAGTCTGGATTGAAGTGTAATATCAGGTGTTTAGCAGACACTTAGATTGCTGTGCCAGTTCAAAAGTAACAAATTGAAATACCCCTAACTTAACCCCTTGATTACTAAGAAATATACTGATATGACTGATAAAACATATTTTAATTTCGTTTATTTTTCAGTTAAAAATATTTTTTTTACAGGTCATTGAATAGTGATTACAAAGGTTCAGGATTTGACCGGGGCCACATGGCAGCCGCTGGTAATCACAGACTTGCCCAAAAGCATGTGGAGCAGACTTTCTACTTAACAAATATGGCACCACAGGTAAAGTACCACAATATTTATATATACTATTGGTTTCATTCTTAACTGAAAATTTTGCAAATATTAAGGCAGAGAATTGCACGGAGAACAATATTTAATGAGTTCTCTACTTTTGGTTGGTTTTTATACGCACATGGTGTTCAGAAATGAGCGAATCAATATGCTGCTGTACTGTATCAGCCCTTAATCATCAAGCATCTGAGCACAAAACTCCAGTACAACCGAGAGAATATAATGATTATATATTATTAATCCATAGTCCACTTTCTGATCTAGTTTGAAAAGGGCAGCACTAGAGTGTCTTGCCTGTTATTCACTAGTGGTAACAACCTTGTAAACCAAGTTATAGAATGAAAAGGGAAAAAAGATTCAAAAAAAATATCTATAAAGTATTTTTATTTAACCAATTTCAATATTATTAAAATCTCTTTAGTATATAGATTTCCTTACAATCCTATATAAGTAATAAATAATTTATTTTAGGTAGGAGAAGGTTTTAACAGACATGCATGGAACAGACTAGAGAAACATGTGAGGAAACTAACTAATGTTTACACCAATGTTTATTGTTGTACCGGACCCCTGTATCTTCCAAGGTAAATATTTTATATGAATTCTATAAATTATTGCGTACATTATTTTTCATCCTAGTGGTACATTTATACATATAAATAAAATGAAAGTGGTTGTTAATTTTAATTAATTTTATTTTGGCTGTCACTCTGTTTGTAATTGCTAATCTCGAGAACGGCTGGACCAATTTTGACAAGATTTTAACTGACAGATAGCTAATTCTTGCGGGAGTAACTTATGCAAATTGTTGATTAAAAGTTAGTGTCAGAATATCGGGTTTTTAAAATATGAACTTCAACAATAATTGTATTTGTATCTCTTCATCACAATTAAATAATGAGGTTACTCATGGTTTTTTTATATTATCCACATTTCAGAGACAGGATTTTTTTAAATTATTGCTATGAAATAATCGTCTCGCCATTCAGTGCTATATAAAAAAAGATAATTGCCTGGTACATTTTGGTTAATTACTTGTATTAAGAACATCACCATTGAAAATATTTTCACAAGTAGATGATAATTTTATCATTTTTAGGAAGGAATCTGACGGCAAATCGTACGTGAAATATCAAGTGATAGGAGCAAACACTGTAGCGGTGCCCACGCATTTCTACAAGGTGGTGGTGGGCGAAGCACCCGACGGCTCGCTCGACATGGAGGCCTACGTCATGCCAAACCAGAAGATACCGGACGAAACACCCGTATCTATGTTCATGGTGAGTATTGACGTAATATATAGGGTCTATCATATGTGAGAGGCTGCCTGGGTAAATAGAGTCCTCGCCCGGTAAGACTGCGCGCGGAGAAAATTTGAACTGATGGTGACGTCATGGAATGTTGCCGACTTAGTGGATTTACCCATAGAATGATAATAGGCTATTTGACTGTATAAAAAATATTGACTTATTTGTTTCCATCCGTGTACATAATTTAATTTTGAAACATATTTCATTATCATACATTAAAAATATTGTTTATTTTGGCTAAAAAACACAATTATAATTTAATTTATTTTGAGTTCGCGCCACGTGATCGTAAACGATTTTGATTGGCTATGACGTCATGCGTTTGTATGAACTACTCACATACAGGAAATGAATGGGATTGATAACGGCATAGATGCAAATTAAATATTAAAAATACCTTTAAAACGAGTTATTTGACATTAATACCCGTGAATTAATAATATTATCATGTCCAATGTAATAAAATGTGAAGAAAGAAATATCATTCTAATTTTTTTTTGACAAAAACTCGTTGAGGTATACAACTGGAGGGGATCTAGACCAAATAATTTGGAACATTTGCAAGGGTACATGTACCCTTACGCTGACAGTTGGCTATGACAGTTGTCATTTATGCTATTTATTCTAATTGCTTTAAAAATACCGTACTCCCAACTGAAGACATATAAAAACCATTCCAGTTCACTTGAAAAAAAATATAGAATTTAATTCCATACGTAAATTAACGATAATTTGAATAAATAAAGCAAAAACATTAATAAATTAGATTATGTACCAAAGCCGTTTTGACAAATGTCATATTTTAACAAAATTATAGAATAAGATTAATGTTACGGACAAATAGGTAAATATTGAAAAATTCGTTTATTTATTTTATTTAATATATTTATTATCAGATACATTGGATATTGTAAATATATTTTTTTACTATCCATATTTTTGACACAAAAGTATTTTTTAGTAGGATAACTCAATACGCTATTTGACTATTTTCTGAAAACCATAACACATTATGAAGTGGAGTCTATAGACCTTACAGATAAAGGTTATTTTTAATTACTATATATATATCATTTAAAAATAAATTTACAAAATACACTGAATAATTACATTGTCAAAACGCTCTGTCTGGCAATGTGGCATTCAGTTCGTAAACATCCATTCCAGAGATTCGTTCGCATGTCACCCACTCTCTAATCAACCCTTAGAGTATGTACCGCTTATTGGAACAGGTTGTGCAACATACACAAATTATTTGAAAAAATAATTAAAAATAAATAGTTTAGGTCTATTTAATTCCACTCAAACTCGTTTTAAAAGGATAATAGTTAAATATAATTTCGGCTAATAAAGGAATTTATAGAAATTTATTGCTACATTGTTAATTCAATTTCTACTAATATAGGTGCGCTACCAACGTACGTATCGTATCTACGTTTTTCAAATCGCGAATGTATGACAGCGCTCCCTCTATATATAAATACTCTAAGAATCAACCATAGATCAATCAATCAATCAATAGACCGAATGAGGTTTTGTTAAAAAAAATAGTTTTTTTTTCTTTCTTCATATTTTATTACATTGGACATGATAATATTATTAATTCACGGGTACAAATGACAAATAACGCGTTTTAAAGGTATTTTTAATATTTAATTTGCATCTATGCCGTTATCAATCCCATTCATTTCCTGTACGTGAGTAGTTCATACTAATGCATGACGTCATAGCCAATCAAAATCGTTTACGATCACGTGGCGCGAACTCAAAATAAATTAAATTATTATTGTGGTTTTTAGACAAAATATACAATATTTTTAATGAATGATAATGAAATATGTTTAAAATTAAATTATTTACACGGATGGAAACAAATAAGTCAATATTTTTATACAGTCAAATAGCCTATTATAGGTTTTGTTGTTTTTAAAATCTATATAATAATGTAGCTTTATAAGTTATTAAAAATGTATGATTATATTGGGCTTTTATATTTCGTTTTACTTTATTCTGAAACATTAGGTAAAAAATGTAACAAATATATGAAGTGTCGTATCTGCAGCAATGCTGACTTGATCTATAATATAATCCGCTCCAGTTGTAATACCTCAATGCAAAAACTCATTCGGACGATTGACTGATTGATTGATCTATGGATGATTTAAGAATGAGTGATATATGCGAACGAATCTGTGGAACGGATGTTTACGAACTAAACGCCACATTGTCAGACAGAGCGTTTTGACAGTGTAATTTTTCAGTGTATTTTGTAAATTTATTTTCAAATGATATAGATATAGTAATTAAAAATAACCTTCATTTGTAAGGTCTATAGACCCCACTTCATAATGTGGTATGGTTTTCAGAAATTAGTCAAATAGCCTATTAATAATCAATATTTCATTTTTAATGCAATGTTACCGGAAAATGCATTCTAAAATTTACAGCTTCTCTATTAAATTATGTACCATTCTTCGTTAATAAAAACTATTTCACACGATCAACAATTAATATTACATTTCGAAACGAAAAATTACGTTGCAAAAGTATTAAAATCAATTCATTTATAATTTTTTTAATATTCAAAAATAAAAGTAATTCAATAAATGCCAATTTTGATAATCTCAATATGTCTTTTATAGACATTTTTTTCCAATTTTGTGTCAATTAAAAAAAAGTACGTTTGTTTAACAGTTTGTTGTTTACTATATATGAAATGAAACTAAAACATATTAAACCTATGTCAGTCAGATTATTAAAATATATAAAATTCATACATTAAAAGTTATATAAGTTATAAGTTATCATCATCATCATCATCATATCAGCCACAGGAAGTCCACTGCTGAACATAGGCTTCCCCAATGATCTCCACAATGACCTGTTGGAAGCGGCCTGCATCCAGCGACATCCTGCGACCTTAGTCAGATCGTCCCTCCACCTTGTAGGCGGGCGTCCGACATTTCGCTTGCCTGTACGTGGCCTCCACTCGAGAACCTTTCGGCCCCAAAGGCCATTGGTTATAAGTTATAAGTTAACAACAACTTGTTAAGTTAACAAGTTAGTTGTTAACTTAACAAGTTATAAGTTAGCTATAAGTTATTAAGTGCGTGGTGGCCTGTTGGTAAACGGACTAGACGCGACTGCCAACATCTTCACGGTGGTCGCGGGTTCGAATCCCAGGGTACACCTCTGACTTTTCGGAGTCATGTGTGTATTGATAGTCAATCACCACGCACTAAAACGGTGAAGGAAAACATCGTGAGGAAACCTGCATACCATAGCGATTTATAAAAATTCTATGGTATGTAAGTCCACCAACCCGCACTAGGCCAGCGTGGTGGACTATATGGCCTAACCACTCTCAATCGGTAGTCGATTGTAGAGGAGGCCAGTGCCCTGCAGTGGGACGTATATGGGCTGATACAGAATACATTAAAAAGGCCCAAAGTAGCCCTTACTTCCTAATAACGAACTACTACCTGAAATATTTGAATGTTTAACGTTTTATCAAAATTAGGTCATTACACTATAAAATTCCAAAACTTTTTATCAATCTTTTAATATATGACGATACAAATCCACGTATTTAAAAAAAAACTCGTATATTGCTAATTGCGAAATAACAAAGTTACCTCAATTGACTATAGGTACCACAATTCCCATTTTTTGTGGGGTTTTTAATTTAATCTCCGTCGCGCGCACAGTTATCTGGCGAGGAGTCATTATCATCATCATATCAGCCACAGGAAGTCCACTGCTGAACATAGGCCTCCCCCAATGATCTCCACAATGACCTGTTGGAAGCGGCCTGCATCCAGCGACTTCCTGCGACCTTAGTCAGATCGTCCGTCCACCTTGTAGGCGGGCGTCCAACACTTCGCTTGCCTGTACGTGGCCTCCACTCGAGAACCTTTCGGCCCCAACGGCCATCGGTTCTACGAGCTATGTGCCCGGCCCACTGCCACTTCAACTTGCCAATCCTATGGGCTATGTCGGTAACCTTGGTTCTCCTACGAATCTCCTCATTTCTGATTCGATCTCGTAGGGAAACACCGAGCATAGCCCGCTCCATGGCTCGTTGAGTGACTTTGAGCCTTTTAATGAGGCCCACAGTGAGAGGCCACGTCTCGGTGCCGTATGTCATCACTGGTAACACACAACTATCGAAGACTTTCGATTTTAGGCACTGAGGTATTTTGGACGAGAAGACGTCGCGAAGTTTCCCGAACGCTGCCCAACCGAGTTGGATTCGCCGATTGACCTCTCTCTCGAAGTTGGACCTGCCTAACCGGACCACTTGTCCTAAATAGACATATTCGTCTAACAACTTCGAGAGTCGAGCCCCCAACTCCAATGGGGGTGGGCACAACATGGATATTCGACATGATCTTCGTTTTATCCATGTTCATTTTAAGACCCACCTGTTGGGAAACTCGATTAAGGTCTTCGAGCATAGTGTTAAGGTCTTCCAGCGATTCTGCCAAGACTACAATATCGTCGGCAAATCGAAGGTGAGTAATATACTCGCCGTTGATGTTGATGCCGAATCCTTTTCACTGCAAGAGCTTGAAGGCATTTTGCAGCGCGGCAGTGAACAGTTTCGGAGATATGACATCTCCCTTTCTCACGCCTCTCTGTAGTGGAATAGCCTTCGTGCTCTGATCCTGTACTCGGACCGACATGGTGGCGTTGTTGTATATACACCTCAACACTTCGATGTACCGATAGTCTATGTGGCACCGCTGAAGAGACTGTAGCACAGCCCAGGTCTCGATCGAATCAAAGGCTTTCTCATAGTCCACAAACGCTAAACAAAGCGGCAAGTTATACTCCTCGGTTTTTTGTATAACCTGCCGTAGCGTATGAATATGGTCTATGGTACTAAAGCCTTTTCGGAAACCGGCTTGTTCGGGAGGCTGGAAGTCATCAAACCTGCCTTCGAGACGATTTGTGATGACCCTTGAAAACAACTTATAGACATGGCTCAGGAGCGAGATGGGCCTGTAGTTCTTCAGCAAAGTGTTATCACCTTTTTTGAAGAACAGTACCACCACGCTCCTGCTCCATGCCTCTGGCGTTGAGCCCTCGAGGAGAACGGAATTGAAGAGCCTCTGAAGGACTTTCAGTACCGGCGTTCCGCCCGCTTTCAGAAGCTCTGAAGTGATTCCGTCCGCACCCGGTGCCTTGTTGTTTTTAAGTTGTTTGAGGGCCATCTCAAGGCGAGGAGTATACCACCGCAATGTCTATTTCTCCCGTCAAACAGCAGTGTAAATTCACTGTTGTGTCTCAGTTTGAAGGGTATAGCAGCCAGATTAACTACTGGACATATTGAGACATCTTATGTCTCAGGATAGCGAGCGCAGTGGAATGCCAAGCATTGCTTTTTAATTCTGGGTGTTGTTAGGTTTTGCTACTGTTCATGAGCGGTAGTATCGCCTACCATCAGGCGAACGGCATGCTCGTCCCGCCATTCATAGCAATAAAATAAATATATGCTGCTCAACTGCCTCTCTTGAGATTTTTCATGAGCTGTAAAAGAGGGTTTTCATAGTTTCTGGTTTTGGTATATTTGGTTTTGTCTATGCGTTTATGATTTTTTTTAGCTTTTTTTTAACAATTTGAAACTTTCACATCATATAAGAATATATGATATTTCAACACATAGACAAGTTGAACAGCTTCTATCACAATATCGACTTTTAATTTACCGTTAAAAAAATATGACCACGTAATATTCTAAAAAATATATTATTTAATTATCGCCCAAATACTGGAACGCCATTCAAATAATAAGTTACTCTTAACAGCGCACGGCCCACTTAGCCAGTACATTAAATCAGGATTAACGTAGTTAAGCGCAAGTTATATTTAAGTTGCGTTCCAGTATTTGATAAAATAATTATAAAATATGTATACACGACTTATACATAAAATTACCCTAAGAGATGCAATAAAAAAAAACGTTTTTTTGTAATGGTGAAATGAAGGTAGTCGTTGAACTGCGTATGACTACCTCAGTCCGTCGGGTCACCTTGTCACGTAACGTTGGTGAGTGTTATAAATCAAAATCGCGAGAAATTAGTTAATTACGTCTTATTTCTAGAAATTACAAAAAAAGTTTAGTTGTTATAAATGTTAGTACCGCAAGGCGAGTTCAAAAGTAACTCTTTTCAACTGCTATTAGGCGCCATTTTATTATGGCGGTGTGAGCGGCAAAGATACGAGGTGACAAAGTTGAAATTAGGAAAAACCACATAGAATCTATAAGTTTGCCTATTTCAGGTAAACCCTATAATGCAATGAATGTTATTATAATTTGAAAATCGTTTGCAGGTATCCCCAGAAACTATCGAGAGGGCAGCCGGGCTTTTATTCTTCGACAAATTACATAGAAGTAAATTGAACAGAATTAATGGAAAGAAACCTTAATTATGTAGAAATGTTATGTACGTAAATTATAGATGTGACAATTAAATCTCATACCAAATGTTATTTAGTTTAAAATTTATGTTGAATATCTAATCAAATGTATATTTTGTATATAAATAAAATATTGTGTGTACATTTATAATTTTATTTCGCCTGATTTGTGAGGGAATGTCGGGCTTTCATTGCGAACTGTGTCATGTGTGTAATAATTATTATGGATATTCGGATTAAACATAAAATTTTACAAGGTGTATAAAGTGGGTAGTTCGTTTGTTTTTTCTTTCGCAAGATGTAATTTTTTGTAAAAAATTTATTCGGGGCTGTATTAGGCTGATTAATGATTGAATTGGCCGGTGTATTGAATTAAACACTAGCACTCCGATCGGGCTTCGCCCTTCTTTATTCCGCACGAGATTCTCATTTTCATGGTAACGCTATGCAATTCGTATAAACTAAGAAACGAGGAGAGATTATCTAACCAATTATGTATTATGCATGTCTAACCAATCATAAAAAGCCTGGTCAAACAAACATTCACACAAATCATGAAAAAACCACACACACGTAATAGGATTTTACACAAGCCCAAAATTTTAGAAAAGGAATTGGAGCGCATTTAACTGTAGGTAGGATGTAACTCAACGACTGCAGCGAACAACGGACGCCGCAGTTCTGACTGATGGCATGAGTGCCTGGTACTCGAAGCCACGCCTCCAGAGCGAGACAGCGCATACTGCACGCATTCCCTCTCGCTTCAAAACCACGCCCACACGCTTTTAGAAAGTAAATACCTTCTCCACTAATACGATTGCCTAGTACAAATGGAGAGCCTGGGCGTTAACGGATGCTCAACCATCAGAATTAAACACGACTACTAAAAAAATTCTTTCAAGAGTGCACAACTACGAAAGACACTGCAAATGGATCACAATCTGCAAAGCGAAACTGTCAGAATTAAAGCAAAATGTTACAAAAAGTACTAGGAGTGCATAACAGTGTAGGAGTTAGTTCAGCCTGGTATTCGATGGACCGCCCCAAGAGCGAGACAGCATACCTATAGTGCACGCATTTCGTCTCGCTCCAATACCACGCCCACCTGTCCCGCCCATAGGCTTATCGCAGTGAGATACCTCCCCCACTATTCTGATTGCCTGGTACAAGTATTAGGGTCGCGAGATATTTGAGCCGAAATGAAACAATAAAAAAATATCGCCATACCCCACATTTCACTTTCTTGGTTAATTTTTAGATAGATGTTTTAATTGATAAAAGGTATTAGTTATAGTTTATCACTAATGACTAATTAGTTTAATTGTGAATTAAATTAAATTCATGGATCACGACAAAGTAGTCAAGGATTCTTCATCTTTCATCGTGAATGATAAATTGATTGAACATAATTAAGTATCTAAATCGCTGGATGTAGGTCTTTTTCAACTGGTCGCTATAAAAATTCTATGACTTGAGGGAGAAAGAGTGCATTTGCCGAAATAAAAATTAAAAATTATATTATTCCTATTATGAGGTTTCTCTAACAATACATATATAAAGTGGAGTGTCTGACCTGGGTTTCGATTCTAGGATCCCATGTTGCACTGTTTATGCATGTTGCACCTAAACCAATCAGGCGACAGAGAGAAAAATCTTTCATATGCGTGACCTAAGAGATGCAAAAAATTTAGCTTTCGTCAGAACTCTTTGTTAGTCTAACAGCTTTAATGGCCGTGGATTTGATCCTAGCATTGAGAAAAATGTTTGTTTTTCCACTTGTTAGAGTAACACCAAAATATATATTATTTTCTGATATATTCAAGACTTGGTTTCACACTGTGCCAGGTCTGTTTTTGTAGCTGTACTCTGTAGGATTTTATAGTACTGTTATGTATGTCATGCAAATATGTTAATAAAACGCAGATAGTATAAAACCGGTGTATATTATAGCAGTAACATGACATTTGCGGTTTGTATAATATATACGATATATATAGTTTAGTTTTCTTCGTCCTCGTCTGAGGCGCCATTTTGTTGAGGTTCTTCCATCGGTGCGTCGCCCATACCTGAAATATAATATTTTATCAATTGAATACTATATTCTTATCTCTTATCTCTAGATAAAAAATTACAATGGGGTCCACAAATTGAGAGATTATTTTTTTTACTTTATTGGTTTATCAGCAGTTGTTACAATATTACATGATTGCTGTACATTATTCCACTTATGGGTCATACATACGCATGTTCAGAATGAATATTATCTTCAAATTTCTGGATTGATTCTCTGACTTAATTTTGGTAAATGACTTACAAGTATTACTATTAAGACATATACCAAATAATGAATTATCTTCAGTAATGATTAATATAACAACAAAAATTTCCTCAAATGTCCCCTTCTGTGGACTGTTCGTAAACGCACTTGGCATATTTTGATAGATATTTCTCATACTTGATATGCGTTATCTATTTAAGTTATATTAAATATCATTAGTATATATACTGACTATTAAAATTTTACTGAGTAAATTAATATATGTTAAAGTGACTCCACAAAAATTTCAATAAACTGTTGGTTACACGGTACTGCGACTTTTCTGTGGACCTTAAATTCAACCGAATAAATTGGCCTGAATAAAATACTATTTTACAAAAATAAAAATTAAACTGGCCACACTGACGGGTGGCATCGGTCACGTTGGATTTAATGACTGAGCCCAGCGTAGGTTGTTCATTAAGATATTGAGATCTTTAATAGTGTTATTGTCAAAGATCGGTGCTTCTTTTCTGTTCCTTGTGTACTTGAGTAAATAATTATTAGTTTTATTAATTCACATGCTGCCGAAATAGCTTAAGGGGAGTAGTTGTGGAATAAATTTACCTACTTGGCTATCCTCAAAACTAAATTAGCATTGCTAATTTTTTTAAAGAATGTCCTTTCTGTGGACATCTTTTCTGTGGATTTATAAGTCCACACGAAAGACAATGTCTACAGAAAAAATTAAGTAATAATGATTTAACAAGTAAAGCAGTATTTTGCTTGCCTGTAAACGTAGACGTGGAGTGCTGTGGGCTCGATAGTAATGTATTTAGCTTATAATAATATTAAATTATTACTCAGTATCGGAATAAAACCATGTTCCATATGATAGCGAATTATGTGATGTCCGTTCATCATTCTTTAACTTTAGTGATTCAGATAACTCAATTGCACCATCGAAAAAACAAAAAATAAATTCAGCGATGGAGACACTTGCTTTGTAACTATTTTTGATATGTTTGTTCTTTTGTGTAAACTCAAGACCCTTCTGTGCTCGAAAAAAAAATATTATAATTTCATTTTTAGCCTAATCGAGGAAACGATCTTGTTTTATGTTTTAATTTTAATATTCTGATAATATCATATTAAATGAGACTGATTTTGTAAAAATCCCGACCATGTTTTTTTATACAATTTTTCGCTTCGTTTTGTGTATGACCCATATATATGTAACATATATTTATATTTCTAATTGTACAACTATTTAAGATAAACACGACATGCATAAGGTGTAGTCAAGTTAACAATGTAAAAAAAGAACTATATTAAAAAAAATGGGTAAATACAAAAAGAAAAGAACAAGTGATATTCAAAATTAATAATAAAGAAAAAGTAGTGTACAAATAATAGTAATAATAGGATTATGATCATGTTATTATGTTGTTTACACTGAATGGCTTATACATTGACAAATCAGTGCTAATGATATGAAAGGTTTCGTAGTCGCAATATGATTTTCCGAAACGTATGCTCATTAGTGAAAAATAGATCTAAGTCATTACTGCAGTTGTTATACAGTCTGCATAGTCGTGGAATCGGTGAGCTACGACCTATGACGGTCCTATATTTTGGCGGTGATAGAATATTTTTAATAACTTTACGTGGGTAGTTAAATGGGACACTAAGTTTGAATTCCTTTAGATTATCAGCTAAACTTAGCAGCGCAGCGTTCGCGGTCCGAAAAATAAGACAACTAACTGACGTTGCAACGGCTAGATTGGTATATTTTGCTTATTTTCATAGTATAATGTCATACGGCATTATTTTATGGGGATCAGCGGCTGATATCGAATCCATATTCATCTTACAAAAAAGAGCAGTCCGTGCTATTTATAATCTAGGGAGCCGCGATTCTTTGCGATCTGTTTTTAAGGAAAGCAATATACTAACCGTGTCATCTGAATACATCTTTCAGAATATAATGCACGTTCATAAAAATATTAACAAGTTTTATAAGGTCAGTGACACCCACACTATTAATACGCGGAATAAAAATAAACTTGCAATACCCTCGTTTAGACTAGAAAAGTCAAAAAAATCTTTCTTTGGTAGTTGTATTAAATTTTATAATAAACTTCCCAATAGGATAACGCAGCTACCGGATAAACTATTTAGGGCACGTATTAAAAACAAATTTATGACTAGGGGTTATTATAATATTAAGGAATATATTGAGGATAAAAAAGCCTGGGATTAGATGTTCTCTTGCACATTGCGACCTCCTGGGGCCCTGCACTATTCACTCATTACATCCCCTATTTTAAATAATTAAAATTTTTAAACTTAAAAATTGATCAATATACAATTAAATTAATCAATTAAATTATAACTAAATATATAATGATTAATTAATGCGAATTAAAATCATATGACGACCGATCGAGAAAACAAATAAAAATAATAATATGGCAAATCTTTGTAAGACAAGTCACAAATATTTATTTTAGTAAATTGACCAAAACCAAGTCCACTGAGTTTGACTCGCTGGATCTACTCAGAAATGGGTCGCGCCGCGTAGTATCCAGTAGTAAAGTAAAGCCCGCTGAGTTTGTTCGCCGGGTCTTCTCAGTCATGGCCGCGTTGGATCCGGCAGTAAGCCTAAACATACGGGACGTTTCGGAAATACTTATGGTCGTTGTCTTAAATTGGACCCAAAACAAGCCCACTGAGTCTTATTCGCTGGATATACTCAGGATTGGGTCGCGTCGCGTAGTTCCAGTGGTAATGTAAGCACTGAGTTTGTTTCGCCGGGTCTTCTCAGGAAGGGCCGCGTTGGATCCGGTGGTAACAATAAACCGCTACGCACCGTTGTAATAATATTCATGGTCCGTTAATTAATTAATTTAATTTAATTTAATTTGACCAACGTACATATTGTATTTCTTTGAAAAATAAATTACCATAAAGTCATAACTAATACTTTAAATAAAATAAGAATAAAAAGGAAACAAATAAATAAAACTAATGCTAAATAAAAATAAAATTAATTTAAAATAAATAAATTACATAAATTAATTAATTAAACCAAGAAATTAAAATAAGTAATACTAAGTATAGGAAATATATTGTTTATAGAGATTAAGTTCTATGTGTATTGACTTGTCATAAGAGCTTTTAAATTGCCTACGTGACCAATAAATACATTTCATTTCATTTCATTTATTTTTCATAATACACTCATTTGCAAAAAAAAAACGGGCGGTTTTGATTTTAATTCTTCGTTAAAAAAATACGGTACCAAAATGATTTCAATCATTTGTACATGTTACTGGTCGGTTTTAAAAAGGCCGTGGTGTTTAAAACAGTACGTTCTAAATTCAAATTTTCGTTTGATGCTCGTTTTTACAGAAAACCACTTTTTATCCTACATTTTTGGTGCGAAGTTCCAAAAGATAATATCGGTTGTCATAACTTTTAGTCAATTTTTATGAATTTATTTCATATTCTTAATTGTCAAAGCTTCATTTATTGTTTAGCTGTCTCAATAATGTTAGAGAAAGTGGTAGAAGCTACCAAAATTATTGCGCTGCTCGAAGAGGGTTGCAGCCAATGCTTCGTGGCTCAGAGGCTAAGTGTGAGTCGCTCGACGGTTCAAAGGACCTGGCAGCGGTATCAAGACACCGGTTCCGTCGAGAGAAGGCCTGGTTCTAGAAGAAAACCATGTACCCAACCACGGGATGATCGTTTTCTTTTGAGTCGAGCATTGAGAAATCGCAAGTCTTCGTATGTGGACCTTAAGAACAACCTCGAAGAAGTAAGAAATGTGCATATTAGTCTATGGACGGTCAGGAGGCTTCTCGCGGCCAATATACGCAGTCACCGCCCGGCCCGCGGCCCTAAGTTACTCCGTGAGCACAGAGTTGCCAGGCTTAGGTTTGCTCGAAATTGTGAGTCATGGACTCAAGAAGACTGGAATAGGGTATTGTTTTCCGATGAAGCCAGGATATCTCTGTTCGGTGAAGATCGACGTCGGCGAGTGCTACGAAGACAAGGAGAACGCTTTGCAGAGGCTTGTTTTGAAGAAATCACACCTTATGGTGGGGGCTCTGTTATGTTTTGGGCAGGAATAAATTCAATGGATCGTGCAGAGTTAGTCTTCATTGAAAACGGCTCACTGACTGGACATCGATACATAACGGAAGTTCTAATTCCGGTCTAGCGATGTGGAAGCGTTATGCCACTCTCAATCGTACTCTCGATTGTAGAGGAGGCCCGTGCCCTGCAGTGGGACGTATATGGGCTGATACAGATGTGGAAGCGTATGTGCAAGAGGTCGGCATTCGTCGTTTGGATTGGCCAGCTCGAAGTCCCGACCTCAATCCTATAGAGCATGTCTGGGACGTTCTGAAACGACGCGTGAGATCAGTACAACCGGCTCCACAGACCATCAGAGAGCTGAAGAATGTGATTACCGCGGATTGGGAACGTATTCCGCAAGCAAGTATCCGGGATATCCTCGCTAGCATACCCAGACGAATTCAAGCTGTGATTTCAGCTAGAGGGGGTCACACTCGATACTAAACATTTATCTGATTTTACTTTATTAAAGAAAAAACCAACAAAAATCTTTGTTAACTTTTACTTCACGAGCATATGCACTACTAGCGAGCATACACTACTAGTGAACTTTAGCATTAAAACCCATAAATTTTATCAAAATTGTATGATAATACTGACGAAAACGATTATTTGCTTATTAATTTACAAAATTGTGAAAGTAAAATTACCTATATTTATCAAACAAACCAATAATAACATTTGAAATGGTTCATTGCTTAGGTGCCCGTTTTTTTTGCAAATGAGTTTATTATCAGGATGAGAATTTAAAGTTTATTATAGCTTGGCATAACAGAGTACATGAGTTGACAATTGGCATTACAGAAAAATAATTATGGCGACTCTATTAAAAATGACATTCTGTTCGCTGAATAATTTTATACGTAAATATATTTATACATTTTCTTATGGTTATTATTTGTTTAGTAATTTAAACATTTTTATTTTTTCACATCTCTGCTGTTGTTACTTTGCCTATTACTGGAATCAAGAATAACAGCTCACATAATAATAATTTGATCCATGGTCCTTAAAGTTGGCTTCTCCGGCAGTAAAAGTTTTTTTGCGAGGTTATTTACCTATTTAGTTCATTGTTTTGTCACCTGCTTTGCACGGAGGGAAGTGGACAATAATTTATTTCCAACTCCTATTAATTTAACTTTCTGATTGATTTCGTTGCGGGTTAAAGACAAGTTAGACATCCCCGGACACTCAGCGAGCTTCAATGCTCGGTGTCATTACATTGCGTGTCTGTTGATTCTGGCTTGCAGGAGTTACAGTGGTGGGTGTGAGGGTGGGACATTCTCGTGTCTGCTGTATTGAACATAGTTTTGGGTCTGTTGACTGCAGTTTAAAGTTCTTTATGGATGATGGATGAGGCCTACAAGCCCTGAAGTTTTTGTTTATCATATTTTTTTATATTATAGGGGGCAAATAAGGTAAAGTCACCAATGC
This sequence comes from Hyles vespertilio, assembly GCA_009982885.2. Lineage (NCBI taxonomy): Eukaryota > Metazoa > Arthropoda > Insecta > Lepidoptera > Sphingidae > Hyles > Hyles vespertilio. The sequence continues at coordinate 13,921,281 of CM042823.1, forward strand.
CAGACAGTGACCTAAAGGATGACACCTACGAAGAAATGTTCATGTATTAAAAACAATTTTAGTAAATAACTCTTATTACAATATCATAGGACACCTAGCACCATCTATGAATTGTTCTCAAAAACTCCCAATCAGATTCTGAACGAAATTTCAAAATGTCGTCAGTCCTTGTCAATTATATCAGCGAGTGAGCCCGCATCCCGCCTTTTCTTATTTTTTAGGTTAAGGACGCCAAAATTTTAAGGTGAGTTTTGAATCGATATTTGTTTATGAATGTACTTTTACTCATTTGTCAATGTATCAATGATTAGTTGAGTTTGTGATAAACGTGTTTTTCTTGTGTTTGCTAATATTTTTCTGACAAATTATGACATGTCTACTATTGGTATAAAAAAATATTGAAAATCCAATAGATGGCAGGCGTGTCATCCATTGGTGTTTCAAGATATTTAACTCTTATGTCAGATTCGGTTTGATTTTGAACTCTATTCCCAATGAAAAGATTACTGTAGAGATATTAACAACTTTGGATCACTTTAACTAAAGGTAGACATGGTGTCTATTATTGGGGTATACATGATGTCAATTATTGGTTCTATTGTTCCAGACTCATAAGTATGCCACCAATAAAAGGACAAATGTTTCGTTACTCTGAGGCTCATATGCAAGCCGCTATTCAAGAATGCAGACGAGGAGTTCCGACGTCAACTGCGGCAAAAAAATTTGGGGTACCTAGGGTAACTTTGCTGAATAAAGTAAAGGGTAAGACACCCATTAAACGAAAAATGGGAAGAACATGCTACATCTCAGATGATACTGAAGCTTTGCTTGTAAAGTGGGCTAAAACAATGGTGAAACTAGGTTTCCCAATACGCAAAGAGAACTTACAAGACAGTGTGAAAAAAATTGTTGATGATTTGAATTTAGAAACTCCTTTTAAAGATGGTAGGCCTGGTAAAAAATGGTACAACAGTTTTTTAAGACGGCACCCAGAGCTTATCTCTAGGCAGCCTCAAAATTTAACTTCATCCAGAGCTTCAGTCACAACGTCACAGTTAATGAATTGGTTTGAAGAAGTGAGCACGTATCTTGAAGAAAACAATTACTTAAATATTTTGGCTGAACCTCATCGAATTTTTAACATGGATGAGACTGCATTTTTCTTGAATCCAAAAGGGAACAAGGTACTAGCAGCTAAAGGCCAAAAATTGGTGTACCAGCAAATTAACTCGGACGAAAAAGAATGTTTCACAGTGCTTTTAGGTGGTAATGCTGCTGGTCAAGTTCTACCGCCCATGGTTGTTTTTAAGTATCTACGAATACCAAGAGAATTAAGTTTGTCTATTCCTGTAACTTGGGGTATTGGACGGTCTGACAGTGGTTGGATGACGATGGAGACATTCTATGAATATATCTGCAATATATTTGATAAATGGTTGAATGATAATGGTATTCAAAAACCAGTCATACTTTTTATGGATGGGCACACATCACACATGTCATTCCACGTGAGCAAGTTTTGTTCGGAAAATGGGATAATCCTAATTGCTCTCTTTCCTAATGCCACTCATCTCTTACAGCCCATGGATGTAGCTATTTTCAGAAGCTTAAAGTGCGCTTGGAAAACTGCTGTGCAGTCTTGGCGTTTAGAACACATTGATTTCCCCATTTTGAGAAAAGTTCATTTTTGTCCATTGCTAAACAAAGTACTTAAAAACACATTATCCCCTGAGATGTTTCAAAACGGGTTTCGTAAATGTGGACTCTCACCCTGGAATCCTGATGCAGTGTGCTGTGCATCAGAACAACCAACAGATGAATTCATGGCATTACAAAAAATTGCGAAAGTTAAAGAACTGGAAATGGGCCTTAATTTCCTAGACAAATATATTGAAGAAAAAATTGACGAAAATATTACATTGTTTCAATTTTATAAAAATATTGAAGACATGCTAACAAAAACTAAAGAAGTCTTACCACCTACCGAAAATCTCTCTACCTTGAATAATTCTACATCAGATCAAGGCATTACAACTCAAATATTACCACCGCTTAATACAGACCCGAGTAGCAATCCATTGACAATGCCATCCACATCACAAGCTACAAATTTGGATTTTCCGTTCCAATATTTACCCCTAAATGGAAACCCTAAAACTCCCTGCAAAGAAGTCCAAGAAAGCAGTACTCAAAATCTTGAAGGCACCATAAACACAGAATCATTGATAGAACCACCTATATCATGTCATTATAGGCCACAAGAAAGTTGTTCAAACGATTCAGATAATATGGTAATACTTAGTCCATTTAAAAGAGCATTGTTTTGGCCAACTCCTAAACAAAACTCTACAGGAAGAAAGAAAGATAAGGTTCCATCTGTTGTATCATCTTTGGAATGGCAAAAATACCATGAAAACAAAGAGAAGAAAAAGACTGAATTAGAGAATGAGAAAAAAAGAAGAGCCGAGGAAAGGAAAAAAAAGAAAGTAGAGACTGAAAAAGCACGAAAACTTAAGACTAACAAGAAGTTATTAAAGAAAAATAAAAATATTATAAAAAACAAACTTAAAAATACTGACTATAATAGCTCAACTACTGAAGAAGAATGGGTAGAATCTGGAAACAGCGCGGATGATATTTCTGATGAAGATACTGATGAGGAAAACAAAGGAAAAATCAATGAGGAAGGAAGAAATGAGGAAGAAAGTAGAATTAAGCGAGGTGACTATGTCATCGTTAAGTTTCCTGGCAAAAAGAAATATTATAAATATGTTTGTATTGTCCAAAAAGTAACTAAAACTGAAATTGAAGTTATGGCAATGGTAGCTTGTGATGAGTCCAAAACAGTATTCAAAGAAAATGATAGGGATATCAGTGCTATAATTGAATCTCAAATAATTAAAGTCCTTGACGTACCAAATATGATTATAACTGGTGATAGAATTAAGTACAAATTTGATAGTACCTTAGAGGTTGATGGATAAGTAATTATTATTGTAAGTTAATTAAGTATATCGAGCACACTGATGCCCTTAAAACTCCAACTGCATTAACTAAACATAATGTCAACTATTAGGGCATATGACTGTCTACTTTTGGTGATTTTCTTTTTTTTTGATGTTATCTATTGGTACTTAAGACAATGTATATTTTTTTTTAAATAATAATTAAAAGTATGTTGATTTATAGAAATTTTATTACTTATAAATATTCGCTAAGATACACTTCATTTATTTAAAAAAAGCTGTGATTGTTTTATTTGATAAATATATAATTATTTTCATATAAACATAGTGTTTTCATTAAATTGTCGAGCATTGGTGACTTTACCTTAAGCGGTTCACCTGATGGTAAGTGAACACCGCTCGTGGACACGTGCAACACCGTAGGGCATGGGGGTGCGTTGAAGTTAGATCTCCATCTCCCTTCCATCTTACTCCTAAGAAGTTCGTAAGGTTATGGAGATGCGTTGAAGGGGGATGGAGGAAGAGGTTTTTACCTTGGTCCTCGTCCTCCTCTGCGGAGTCCCCGGCGACCTCCGCGTTCTCGGCCTCGGCGCGTTCCATCTGCCGCGCCAATTCCGCCTCGTCTGTAGCCGTCACCACTTTAGGCTGTGGATAGATGTTTACATAATTTAATATCTGTGTTAATCGTTGATATCAATGTTACATTAGACAAGACGTTCTTTGTGAAAAACGTGTCCTACTAGGTGCGGTGCATGTAAAATGAAAACGAAAATAATTTATTGAATCCATTAAAGTGTTCAACATGATTTAGATTTAGACATTTTTTTATCTACCACACGGTTCGGAAAGCGGTTTTCACTAGAGAAGAACGGGCAAGACAATACAGTGATTATACAGAATTTGCAATTCAGAGCAGTTCATAAATATTTTATAATAATAAATAATTGATAATTATACTGTACGGCTGAGTCAATGAGTTTCAATGTTACATTAGATAAGATGTTCTTTGTGAAAAATGTGTCCTACTAGGTGCGGTATACTGTACACGGATCAGTCAAAAAAGGATAAGCGCCATGAAATTCACGACGCTTTTAAATTTTGGTCGCGAGAAAACTACATTTTAAAAACCGTCTAGCGCCGCATGATTATACTGTTTGGTTAGACGTCAAATTTTTTTTATTAATTTGTTTCACAGTTCAGCAATTTAGTTTCAACTTTTACCAAAATGAAACAAGACATTTGTATGGGATAGCTTTTTTATATGTATTAATATATCTCAATGAAGTTAACCCATATACGTCCCACTGCAGGTCACGGGCCTCCTCTGCTATGAAAAGTACTTATGAGACGGGTTGGGCCACATAGTACACTATGTTGGCCTACTTTTGTGGCTATACTGTAGAAATTCTAATAATACGCTATGGTATGCAAGTTTTCAAGATCTTTTCCTTCACCGTTATAATGCTTGGTGACGGACAATCAATACCCACATGTTTCCGAAAAATCCGTAATGTCCTGGGATTTGAACCCACAATCACCGTGAACTTGTTAGCAACCGCGTCTTGTTCATTACCAACAACAACAACATTATTTACTATTTTTTTTTTCAAATTTTTATGTTGATTCATAGGTGGTGTAGTTACCTTGGTACGATAAGTTTTCTATTCCTTGTCAGTCCAGAGTAGAGAATTGGTACCCGATTTGGCGATATGCTCGCTCTCTATCAAATTGTGCGACAGAACACACAGGGCGTAATGTTAAGTCTTAATATATCCAGTAGTTACTCTGGCTACAACATCCTTCAAACCGAAACACAACAGTGAATTTACACTGTTGTTTGGCTGGAGAAATAAATATTGTTTTGGTACCTATCCAGGCGGCCTCTCACATATGAGACCTACTACCAGAAAACCCATGCACTGTACTTAAATCTAATTAAATGATAATATTTTGAATCACCTTCTTTTCTCCTCTGAGGCATCAGAGCTCAGGCTAATTTCGTCTCAATAAAAAAATAGTATGTAAATTATAATGCCCTTAGGCATTAAGTCCGCCTGTACTATTCATTTGTAGTGTTTAAATTAAATAAATAAATAAATAATGTACTCACCGCCATCTGTACATTGAACACGCCTCCCGCCACTGTGATAGTTTCTTTGATTTTGTCGATGGCATCTTGCAGTGCTTTGAGACCATCAGTCTTTTCGGGAGTCGATGTTGTCATTACTGTAATTAAATATACGATTTTATTATAAAAATCCTTATATTTTTTAATGTCTGATGGATAAATAAATTAACAATACATGATTTCGTGTGAAATTCCTTTTTCACGGGGACCTCATAATATTTTGAGTATTTTATCATAAGTAAAAACTCGTGGTTTACATAGAAATTTAATTGAAAATGGTTATAATATATGGTCGGTTTTTTGTTTGAAGTTCTGAGGGGAGCAATTAGCAATAGCAGAAATATATGGCATGCTAAAGCTTCAGAAATAGCAAAGTTGTGATGTTAATTCGAACTAGCAATAATACCCATTACTACCACCAGGTGACCAGACTAGACAAATGTTAATTTTCTGTTTGACGTAAACGCCTGCGGAAAGATCAAAATGTATGGAAATGACATTTGGTAGTCACATGATCTCTCGTTACCAAATATTTCGATACATTTAGATCTTGCCGCGAACTTTTGCCAGACAATTTTAAAAAAAAAGATGAATAGACATATAACACATACCATACAAAGGAGGCGCGATCAAATTAATTTTAATCGGCATTTCAACAGTGGACAACGCGAGGCCCGCCTTGAGGGCGGCGCGGACGGCATCTATCCCCTCGTATCCGTAGCACGCGCACTCTATATCCGCGCGGATCTTCACCGCCTGGGATGTCAACTTCCGCTTTATGTTGGCGAGTAGGACCTCCTTCGTGTTCTCATCCAGACCGCACTCGTTGAGGACTGAGGGGTCTCTGAAGGAATTTATAATAATTTAAGGACATAGAGTTAGAGAAAAATGTTGATATTTGGTCTGTATATAAAAGCAATTCATATTATTGTGCTATTAAAAAGAAAGAAAATTGATTGATTAGAGATATGGTAAAAGAAATCAATTACCTTCTACAACTAACAAGATACAATAATAACAACTTATAATTAAAATAAAGCAAAATCTGAGTTAAAATTAAAACAAAGCAAGATTTATAACACAACACATTTGAACATTTTTTATGTGTTGTGTTATAAAATGATATACATAAAAAATAAAATAATATAAACACCATAAAAAATGGTTAATATTACGGGTAGACAATCAATTACACTGACCCACAGAGTTGTTTGCTTGTTTGATTCTATCTGTGGACACCCCATTTCGACTAGGCTAGTTTTTGCAAAAATAATATTGTAGACCCTAGCGTACCATATTTCTATTAAAAATAAGTGTGTATATTATTATTTCAGGAAAAACTATGTATCTGCCACCAAAATACGGCGAAAGGATAATAAAATATAATATAATGTAATTGTTTTCAATTTTTTTTTATTTGGTCTAAAATCTCTAATGCTAATGGCTTCGTTTTCGGTCTTAGTCTGGATATAGCCTATATTGGCATAACCAATTATCTAAATTCGAAATAAACTGAAATGTCTTACACGGCAGCCTGTTTAAAGAAGTCATAAGCGGACGCCTTCTTCTTGTATTTCTCTTCGAAGTGCCACGCGGTGCGTTTGTACAGCTCCTCCAGTTGCTCAGAGTTCTCGTAGTGAAGTAGCTCGGCGACGTGGCGCAGGATCGAGTTGACTGCCTTCGCCTTGGCATACCGCTCTGTACACTTGTCTATGTCTTCAGCTGACACACGACGTTTTGACAAGTCAATGTAACCTGAAAATATTTATACATTACTAGCAGATAGTTTTCATAATGTTTTATCGGATTATTAATTTAGAATGACCATGAGAAACAAATAAAATTGATTCGTATTTGCTACATTTGTTACTACTGTTTCTCTTCTATTGGCCATGGCGTGATGATATATAGCCTATAGCATTCTACGATAAACCTATTCAACACAAATGTATTTTTTAAATTTGAACCTGTCAATCCTGAGATTAGAGGTAACACACAAACTTTCAGCTATACATATATATTAGTATAAATTATCGCTACATTGTATAAAAAAAGATAAATTGTCCTGTCTGGCAATGCAAACGAAAATAAATTAAATAGGTATATAGAATGTTCTTGTTTCTAAGAAAAATAACACGTATCCGTTGTGGAGTGGAATCAAATACCACCTGCACCCAAATGAAGCTGGGATAGGCAACAAATGGTATGTAAAAGCAATAAGCGATGTTACAGCAGTCTTATTTTATTATTAAAAACAAAGGTAATTGAATATATTGCATGTGTACCACACAGTGGAATGCCAAGCATTAATTTGTAATTCATGGTGTTGTTTAGTTTTGATACTGTCCATGAGTCGTTCTATCATTTACCAACAGGCGAAAGACATGATGAAAAATTACCTTTTTTCACTCATAATCTCTGTCCCTACACACACTATGCCTAAAATGTATTTTTGAACATGCATTTAGACATGAAACAATGTGAAATCTGATAAGTTACCATTTCATTGCTTGCTGATGGTATGTTACCATCCTATAATGGGGCACTCCGGCACCACTAAGGCATGTTATATTCAAAGCTTTCCATCTTGCCATGGCATCCCAGCTTCAAAAAAGCTAACAATATGGCCCAATTATATACAAACGATTGATTATAATGATATAAATAAACTTAAAAATTTTCTGTGTAACATTTATTTTTATATTAGATACTTTTTATTGCAGAGAAGGTTAGTGATCTAACGATGATTTTTTCATATAGGTATGGTAAAAGTCCTCGTGTCATTAAACAGAACAAGTCACAGGATGCTGATAATAAGGTTACCTATTAAAAATTCAATTTTCTGAATACATGATCGAAATCTACCATGGCTAATAGAAAAAGTATTTCCAAAAAACAAACCTTTTTCTTTGTCAACTCTGATCACGACGACGGGTTCAGTCTTGCCGACACGAATAAGTTTGTTGATAGACCTAATACGTCTTCTGGACAACTCAGAGAGCAAAATCATGCCCTCGATGTTGTTGTACTCCAGGAGATGGACGTACGCGCCCATCTCGGCGATGGACCGCACGTTTACCATCACTACATCTTCAACCTCAGGATATTTCTCTTGGTAAAATCGACACGACAGTGGCATCTGAAATATTACGCTTTATAACCTCCAAGACACAATTCACTGAAAATATTACGTTGAAATTAGTTTTTAAGCGGTAATTACGGTACCTTGTTGTTAAATTGCTCTCTATATATTAATTAACAACAAAAAATAACGAAAATTATGATGAAACTTTAACTTGTTCACGTTGATTATGACAGACAGCCACTACGTTCCGTTTTGTTGAATAATTTAGAGCGCGGCGCGGTGCAGCGCAGCGTGTTGTTTTTGTGGCTTCATAAATGCGAGAAACGGAACGTAAAGAGTAATCTTTTTCATTTACCGTATAAAATATTTTTTATTCAAAATTAATGAAACAAAAATATTTCAAAAGTCGTTAAATATTAAAATAAATAAATAACACCCAACAGTCACATACATAGTCCTGACCCCACACTAAGATCGAGTCTTGTGTCGTGGGTATCAGGAACTACGAGAGACTTTTCGGCCTCACAAACACCCAGACCCGGAAGAAATATTTGTGGGCCGCACAAACAGCCTCTCGTTTCACAGGCGGCGTCTAACCAACTGCGCCACGGAGGCTGTCTTATTTTTTATTTTATCTTCATTCTTTTTGTATTATTTATTTTATCTTCATGAATATTAGTTTTTATTACTAGGAAATACTATTAATATAGTTCATTTAATAAACAGTTATGTTTAGCGCGCGTTTATCTTCCCGATTTATTACGATCAATTAAAACATGAATGAACCTATCGCATTCCTCAAGCTGATGCATGTAGATTACGTAGATATCTTTCCAGGAAGATGTCCTATATTTACAGGCGCGGCGCATCCTTGGCAATGTTACTTGTATAGAACATTCACTAAAGCACGATGCGGTATTTTGTAACCCAGTTAAGTAAAAAAAATTGTTACAATAAAATTCACAGTTACGACCATTGTAATATATGTAACATTACAATGGTATATGCTAATATATCCATCCTAATATATCCATCAATGAATAAATCTACATATTATAATTAATAAACTAGCATTATGTGGTCTTGCTTGTTCCGATTATTTTATTTTTTTCAATATTGATAATGATACCTTTTAAAAATTTGGTTTAATATTTTGCTTGTCGACTGTATTAATGTGACCTAAATCGGATGTATTGCGACTTATCCCATACAACTGTGCTTGTGGTTAGGACGGTATCTATCCGACAACTCCCTAGTGTCTAGTTAGTAGCTACTAATACCTTACCACCATTGACACTGGTCAATGGTCAAGTGACTGACACTGGTAACTTGTCAGAACAAAGAACCACTCATGCTGAAATACACCCATGCTGTATTTCAATCGATTCTTGTGTTTAGATTTCGAGCGGGTCCGGCAGAAAAGAAATGTTATCTTAGTTTGAAAAGTGGTAGAGCCATACTGTTGTCCGTCATGACTTAGTACGAATGGGCAGACTTGTCCGGGGTGGTACCACTGTCTCAAAAAAAGTGTATGGTAAAGATGGTGGGACGAGGTGAAGGCCTGAAGAGACAGCTTCGTTGTTGCGTTTCTTTGGTGGGTGAGATTGCCAGATGCCCAATATCCCTTTCCTCTTCATATCCTTATTCCTTACTGTTCCCCTCCCGATTTGATGGCCGGTAACACATTTACAATAATCTAAGTGCTGTGGATGTTCATGGGCCGCAATATCACTTATCATCAGATCATCTATTGCTTGCCTACCGGATACATTGTATAAAAAGTATACTTATAAAACATGTATGACTTAATTAGATATAAATATAAAGATGGTTTTCTTGTAAGCGATTGCGTAAACATCGAATAAGTTTAACAATTGCGTGGACCACAAGACATTTATCACAATAAAGCCTGCAGACCCAACCAAATCGCTCCCATTAATGTCGTGCGGGCTGTACAAAGTGTCACACAATTGTGGGACATTAAAAACGCTGTCACCATGCGAATTAATTGATATATATCATTGGGCATACGGTACAAATCTCAGTAAGAGTTTGATTAGCTCGCGGTACCTAGGCTATCGAGTGTTTCCGGACCGAGTGATGTTCAGAAATTATGCCAAAATTGTGATAATTAATTCTTGATAACATGAAGATTATTTTGTGAGTATTGATGTTTTGTTTTATTTAGGTTTGGCGATTAAGTGTACTTGGTTAAATTTTTAAGGAATTTGGCCATGAATTGTGCAGAGAGAGTTCAGATATTTTTATTTGCTAAGGGACTTATAAAATAATCTCAAAAACAGAATTCCAAGAATTTGTTCGTTATTTTAAAAAGAAGATGCGTGGTATTAGTGTAATATGTAAATTCTATGAAGCGTAGAGATCTTTATAAAAGTTCATTCAGATATCTGGTAGGATGTAAAAAGTTAATTTAACTGTGAGTATATTAAATTAAAATTATGTGGTATAAACAGTTGATTTTTCCTTTTTTAAATTTATCGTACGTATTTCGTCAATTACTATATTAGGGTGGGACTACGGGGTGGGACAGTAAGACCGTGACTTGTTGAATAAAGAACGAAAGCACAAGCTTTTTAATAAAAATCATTTTATTTTTCAATGTACGTAGTCATCTTTCAGCTATACACTTCATCTAAACTTTCTCCAATTTTTTAATCCCTTCCAAAAAAGAGGATTACTGGAGTTCATCAAAATAGGCAATAATATGTATAGGGCAATATATGATTATTATTTCAATAAACAGAAATTCATAGAAACATCTAAAATTTCAAAAGCAAAGTCATAATTTGTGGCTCCTAGCAAGATTAGGTAACTTGCTCTGATACAGAACTTAAAAGATAGATAATAATGAATCTTTAGCATAAACATAATGAGAGTAGTCTACAAAAATAAAGAAATCCGCATAAATGATTTCAACAAGAATTTCGTAGCCATGTGAAATGCACAAGCCCGCACTAGGCTCGCGTTGTAAATAAATATTTAGGCCTTTTTTAATCGTGTAGGATACGTACGATTAAAATACTATAGCGATTTTTATGTTTTTCTATGATATGCAAAGTCCGCCAACCCGCACTAAGCCAGCGTGGTGGACTGTATGGCTTAATCACCCTCATTCGTACTCTTGATTGTAGAGGAGGCCCGTGCCCTGCAGTGGGACGTATATGGGCCCGATACAGTAAAGCAATTATATGGATAGTAGACGTGCAGTACCTATTACAATATTGCCGCTAGCTTATAGGAGTGTAGTGGATTTACGTACTTTGGAATTTCTGTGCAGAACTTTCGTGTAGTACAGATTTATTCCAGATGATTCCCTTTATAAAGCTACCTGTAATTATTTCGAAAAGCTAATTATGTTTGTCATGTGTTCGATTCTAAGACCTCAGGTTTATTTATAATTTACTTTCGATCGCAATAAGCTTTAGTTATATCATAATAACATGTAATCTAAATTCTATTCGCATGATGCAAAATTTGGAACTAAAAATAACATTAAAAAATAATTTAACGTTTCTTTGAAATATGTTTTCATAATGTATAAAACAATAAGCTTTTATACTCGCCTTAATTAGCCTCGTAGCCAGAATAACTACTGGACATATCGAGACTTAACATAATTATGTCTTAGGATGGCGAGCGCAGGAATCCCAATCATTGCCTTGTAATTCAAGCTGTTGTTTGTCTTGCTATTGTTTATGAGCGATCGTATCGCTTACCATATGGCGAACAGCATGCTAGTCTCGCCATTCATTGCAATAAAAAAATAATGTAGTATTAACATTTCCAATAAAACAAAATGAGAAAAGAGAAAAAATGTTCATGACAACAACGCATTCGGGCTATAAGATCGTAGACTATCTTTAAAATAAACAAAAGCTCTTCAGTGATATTGCTACAATACAAAAGTCCTTTTAAAATACTATTTATAAATTATAAAGCTGACGTTCATTGTTACGGTAAACACGCATTTACGCATAATTAATTTATGGGGAATCGTCGGAATGTAATGCATTTTAAATTTGCGCACAATTGCATTCAATAATGAAGGGGCATTTGTAACTGTATTAATATGGTCGGTATTCAAATTAATTAACGTTTCGTGACCTCAAATTGTTCCAATTAGTGTTTTCGTCCTCTTGTCTTCTGGCTGAGCGATTATGTCATTGTGTATTTTGAGATGGTTTGGGATTATTAAATTCTGTTGCTATCCGTATGTTGGGTTGATGTGGGATAATTATTGATACTTGATCGATAGTCACTAAAAGCAACTAATTTTAAGTGTCGTGTGTGTCTAGATGTCCCTCTCAAACGACTTTGAATTCAGAGTACAGAGTGAGAGCTAAGACGACAATTATATTTTTATTGAATGGCGAAATGGTTATGCCATTCGTCTGAAGGTAAGCGATATAACCGTTCATGGACAGTAGCAAAACCAATAAACACCTTGAATTACAAAGCAATACTCGATATTGCACTGCGCTCGCCATCCTGAGACATAAGATGTTAAGTCTCAATATGTCCAGTAGTTACTCTGGCTACAATGTCTTTCAACCCGAAACACAATAGTGCATTAACATTGCTGTTTAGCAGGAGAAACTGTTTATTTCAATGTTTAACTAGGTTGAATCAGTAAATATACAGTATGGTTGAAATGAAATGAAAATACTTATTTCTTTTACCTGGCGTTATTCTGGTCTGTCTTCACCATAGAAGAAAAGGCAAGAAACACAGTAAATAATTGTAAAAGAGACTTCGACGTATATATTTGGTCACCACAGCCGTTATGATTTATATCTTGACTTCATCGTAGTTTTTAATAGCTTCGACCACGGACTAATCCACTTTTTGGCGCCAAAGAAATTACTCATGGTGCCAGTAAAAGAGAAGCGTTCGTGACTTTAATTCAACCATTTAATATTTGTTTTATACGCAACGTGCGTTGATTGTGACTAGCATTTTATTTTATGTCGTTTGGCTAACAGATTTAACTGCTCAATTGTAAAACAAATACACAGATACTTCCGTATATAATGGTCTCTTAGATTCACGCTATTGTTACACATTGACATGGTTGTATACCTTTGATTACTTTACAGCTTTCGTGGTCACGGGGCGGACTCACGAAAACTGTAAAGTAATCGAAAGGGCGGGAAGTAAAAACAAAAAAAAAATTACACCATATCCGCGATAAAATCCGTTGTTCCTTTTAGTAGGGCTTTATGATTTATTATGCACCTGTTATATTTATTGCATATTATTTATTTTGATCGTGAATCAAAATGATCGTCCATTACTTCGTGTTTCCATGACGTAACATTCTGATAGTGTTTTTACAATATGCTAAAATGGACGGATTAAAAAAGATTTTTTTTCTGGAGATCGAAGATAATTAAAGCTGGGAGTAATTTTAATTCGTCACCATCATTTTTGACACATTACTTAAACTCGGAAAATTCATTATTAATCTAAGACCTTCACCACATCGACCTGTTGAAAGCGAAATTCCTTAAGACCTCCAACGTGTTATCAGGGGAGACCTATTTTCAGCATTGGACTTCCTGTGGCTGAAGAGAGAGTTCTGTTATATAAAAGTTTTTTTTTTATTGCATTGGATGGCGAGACGAGCAAGCCGTTCGCCTGATGGTAAGCGATACGACCGCTCATAACAGTAGCAACATTCCACTGCGCTCGCCATCCTGAGACATAAGATGTTAGGTCTCAATATGTCCAGTAGTTGCTCTGGCTACAATGTCCTTCAATCCGAAGCACAACAGTGCATTTAAGCAGTGTTGTTTCACGGGAGAAATAGACATTGCGGTGGTACCTACCCAGATGGCCTCTCACATATGAGAGACCTACCACCAGTACCAGACCTACCAGTTTTTGATTATAAAGACGAAATACGTACAATTTAGTAGCCAATGATGATTCAGCTACCACACGTCAGATTGTAATAATTTCAATGAGTAAGCGTGATGCATCTATTATGGTCTTAATCAAATTACTTGCGTTCATTGATGAATTGATGAATTTGTCCCGGAAATGACAGGAGATCTAAACTTATGTATGGCGTGCGTGTCTGTCTGTATAGAGCGAAAGGTTTTTTTAGGAATTCTACTATTTATTAGTAAAAATGTTCAGACAAGCAGAATATTCGCCTGATGTTAACAATCACGCTTGTCAATAAACAGGAACAACTATTTTAATAATATAATTGCGCTCCTGACCTAGTGAACTGTAGGCACAGCTATTGTCTTTCTGATATTTCTTTGCTTGGAAATAAGCGAAGACATGTGACTTCACAGCCGGTGTAAGATGGCAATAAGGTCATTAATATTTCATTTAGGGCTTTCCTATTGTTTATGACTTTAGAAATTGTTGTCTTTACATTACATAACATAAAATCGTTCTCAATTGGCAAATAGGAAAAGTTGTAAAACTGAGACATATGTATATTAAAGATGCCTAATAGGTAATAAAATGCCAACTGCCGACTGCACTGATCTAAAATTCATTGCTGGCATGTCCCTTTTATGCAATATGGAAAGATTCTTCATGTTATATGTAGACAGGCTGTAAGAACTCTTTTAATATTTGACCATACACGTTGGTACGTCTATTTGATAATTGGTATGTAATTCAATTAATTAACCTAAGTGGACGGACGACCTGATGAAGTTGCTAGATCTTTGGGAGAGGCCTATGTCCTGCAGCGGAATTCTATAGCAGAAGACCATGATGATGAAATAATTGATTGATTTCTGACTATACGAAGTCGTGTGCGATATATTACTGAAATTGACGTCTGTCTCACACTTACATCAATCAACACCATAGTAATTCTCAGTTTATAGTTTACATGATTTATGACATCTCAGAATTCCCAATAAGGGAACGTTCTCTAATCTTCTAACTCAACGAGACCAACAAACCATAAAAATCAATTTTATTACACTGAAATCATTGGCACCGCAATAAATAACAATAGGACCTGGTGCTAAACATATTGGCCACTGATTGACTGCTGAAGGTCCTTTAAGTAGGTCGCAAGTGGTCGAGCAAGATCAATTGTTTGACCCAAAGAATCGATGTCTATAATAGTTTCGTCTGATGTATCAATTTGTATGCAATAGTTTTGATCAGGTCAATGTTAGCTAATTTGCTTGAAAATGTTTTACGCGCTAGTTTGTTGATTTTAATACAGAATTTGTGTTCTACATCAGTCTTTCTTTCTCCCAACCCGTGGCTATTTTCTGTCCCTTTCGATTAAGATCGGCATATAATCTAAGGCCAACCCGTACTAGGAGAGCGTGGTGGACTATATGGCCTAATCACTCTCAATCGTAGTCTCGATTGTAAAGGAGGCCCGTGCGCTGCAGTGGGACGTATGTATATGGGCTGATATACATACGTATATGTATATGATTTAAGTATTGTCTATTTGCATGGGCTACTGTCCAATTACCACCCGTTGTAAGTCCCGCCGAGCCCTTCTAACTATAAACTGAGTTGTTTGTGTGTTTAAAAAAAATGCTGTAAATGGTGAGACGAGGATTCCGTTCACCTGATGGTAAGCGCTACGAGCGCTCATGAACAGTAGCAAAACCAAACAACGCCTTAAATTACAAGACAGTACTTGGAGTTCCACTGTACTCGCCACCCTGAGACATAAAATGTTAAGTCTAAATATGTCCAGTAGTTACTCTGGCTACAATGTCCTTCAATCTGAAACACAACAGTGCATTTACACTGCTGTTTGGCGGGAGAACCAGACATTGCGGTGGTACCTACCCAGGCGGCCTCTCACATATGAGAGATCTACCACCAGTATAATCGTTTGCCTAACCTTAAACAATAACACGTTATTTCAAAGCATATAATTGTAGATGTCGCAAAAAAGACCTACTTCGGAGGTTTGATCAATTCTCCAATTTCAACATTTCCTTGCGACAAATATTTTGATTGATCACCGCCCCTGGCATTTACTACGCTACGCTATCACCTGTTGCTGTTTTTATTTATTCTAAACTCGACGTTCCTTTCCAGGTTTTGTATTACGTTGTCAATATGTCTCTTCAGTACAAAAGCAGGTAAAGATTACTTTTAGCCCTTATTCTTTCTATTCAATCAAAGTTATCAGAAACAGTTTTTTTTTAAAACGGAATGCTGAATCCTCTTTATCACGGGTATTTATTAAATGATATCTACTGATCTATTTTCTCTTAGTATATTTTTGATACTCGAATTAAAAATACAGGACTAAAATAAAGGATGCTGGTAGGAATCGAGTGGATGTTTCGCTAACGGTTGAAATAATAATAATAACACCCAAAAGTCTCATAGACCTGACCCCACATTAAGATCGCGACTTGTGTCGTATGTATCAGGATTTACAAGAGATTTTTCAGTCTAATAAACGTCCAGACCCGAAAAAAAATATTTGTGGACCGCATATCCATTTCTCTCCAGAACAGAACCCGCGTATTTCCGTTTTAGGCGTCTTACCGACTGCGAAGCGGAGGCTGTCAAACGGGGCTGTAAAAAAATGAAATGCTGCATATGTCTTTTTCAGAAAATGTGACAACAGTAGCGCCGTTTCCCCTATCCCCTTGTGCTCCCCAAGGAAGCGGGGACGTGGACTTCCAAACAGTGGATCTGATAGCAGTGTACCGTCTGGACAGGCCTGAGACAGAGGGAGTCTCGCTGGTGAAAGGGTCCCAGGACTTGCAAAGAGCCTACAGGATTGGCTCGAGGGCTAACCTTACCATGCCGTTGCAGTAAGTGATTTTAATTTAATAAAATAGAAGTTTCAGAGTGGTTATTATGTATTTAATTAGTCTCTATTGAAGTTCTTGGGGAAGGCTATAAGCAGTGAATGTCCTGTAGATAAATAGAGAAGTTGATATACTGTCTTAGTTTTAATGGTGGTAGGTCTCTCATATGTCAGAGGCCGCCTGGGTAGATGGGTTTTGCTTATGTAACGCTTATATTACTTAGACCTTACGATCACGCGAATGGCATGCTCGCTTCGCCATTCATTGCAATAAAAAAATAATAATATTAGAGTTAGGTAGGTACCTAAAGTTTAGATCGACCGCTACTGAACGAACAGATACGACCATTAGTAAATTCAAGTCTTATAGAAACTGCGCCAATGTTTACGCCGTCGTAGGCATAAGAGTTAGCGGCCCATCTGATGGTAAGTGGTACCACTGCTAATGGTCATAAGTCATGGACTCTAAATCCTACCTATCAATATGAGAAAAGAGGCAGGAATAAAGGATGGGAGGAGGAAGGGAGGGATAGTTGAGTCTCCAACTATCTCTTACAGAACAAAACACAACAGCTGAACTGTTGCTTGACGCCTGTCTCCTTGTAATATTGAAATATCAATTGCATGCTTATTTTAACATTATTTAACTCCTAAAAATATTGATCCATATTAACACCGAAATGCTCAACCATACATAACACTATGCCAGGCCATTATTTCTAATTTTCCAGAAAAGTATTCCCCAGCGGTCTTCCAGCCCATTTCAGTGTGGTGGGTACCTTCAATGCTCACGGCCAGCGAAGACCATGGAGTCTTGTCAAGGCGCGGTCCAAGGGCCTGGTATTCTCACTGACACTTATACCTAGTACCAAGAGGCTGGCCGTTCTTGTGGAAGGAGCTAGAACGGTTTTTGATAGCTATGAGGTCAGTATTTGGTCATTCAAAATCTAAAATATTTGTCGTAAGTTGAATGAAGAAAACCTTTTCATTTGTATTAGTAGCACTGGAATATAAAAGATGCGTAATTATTCTACTTAGCACCAGAAACAGACCTTATGAACTAATTACTCGTAAGAATCTTAACTCATATGAAAAGTTTGACATCATTTAGATTCACTCATTTTTGATCTACTGCCCAGTTGGGAAAACGATTTTCACAAGAGCAGAACCGATAAAAAACTAACACCAATATATCATACAGGTCCCTTATAAAAAATATTTGTAATATTTATATTATCTTCTAGTTTCTTTTTAACAAACCTTTATTTATAGTTGAAGGATACTCGTTACAATACCAGTGCAAAAGAGCGTTGAATGCCGGGATTTACTGTAACCTATGGTGTGTTATCTATCCTTTACTGTCTTTCGTTTGGATTTGGATAGAACTTACAGGGCGCTGTAGAAATCTCGCCCAGGGTGGCATAAATCCGCTAAAGTATGCGTTTATAACTATGGTGGGATTAACTTATGCGGATAGCCCGCTCATTAAGTAAATCTTAAATTAAGTATCTGAGACACGTTTTCTGTTGCAGCTCTTTTCACCAGGTTGGCATAAATTGCACGTAGCTGTTACTAATGGCACAGCCCATGTTGCTGTTGATTGTGTTGAGGTAAGTTTTATTTAATTTATTTTGAAGGCTAGCCAATAATAGGCAAGAAGAATTATTTTAAAATCATGTTTTATAATATAGATACACATTTATTATATACGAAATAATCTATATTTCAAGAATTAACAAAGGTTTAACATAGTTTTAAGCCATTTTTCTAATAATCTTTCAATAGTGCACAGAAAAAGCTAGTAGGTGTCATGGCGTCCGTTATAACGTCACCACTAGGTAAACATGTCATTGTGTCTATGCGCAGCGAAGAAAGTTAACGAAACAAATCATATTTCGTTTGATAAAAATGAATTCTAAAGTCTATAAGTGGTTCCGGTAAAGTTCACATTCCACATTTCTAAAGAAATTGGTAATGTTTACGGCAGGTTTACATAGGCGTGACGTCATGCGTCGTGGCTAGCGTTTCTGTCAAAATGGCCGATTGCTATATTTTATACTTTTATTTTATTGAAAATCTTGTTAATCTCCAATTCTGGATTAAAACTAAAACAACGTTTTAAATCCTTCTAATATGTTTTTCCCCCTAACATCATAAAATATTTGATATTTTGATACTATCGTCACGCCTATTGTTTCCACTGAAACATTTCTTATAATGTATCCAGGCGATTAACAATTGTTTAAGTGTAACCATATATTTTAGGTTAGTTGTGGATGCGCAAAATAGAACACAATAAAATAGCAATATTACTTCAATTTAATAAACGGTAAAACATTTAAAAACGGCAAATAAATTAATTATATAACTTTGAAAACATTATTACCATCAAAAACATCCTGTAAAAAAATTCCAAGTCTCGCAGTTCAGGTTTTCTACCGCAAAAAGTTGTGAGATGCATGTAATACCACGTCGATTAATTTATTTAGTACTTAAGGGACCTTCTATATAAAGTTATTACGTTAGTTATTACCATATCAATATTAAAAATTCTTTGCGTTTTAAATAAATAGATCGACTTGGCCATCGCATGAAAACATAATGTATCGTACAATTTATACATAATGCCGGTTGAATTTTCCCTTACTTCAGACACTAAACACTAATTATATTCTAAATTGGAAGGTTCTATGTCTGCTAGAAGTGCCTTAGACTTTTGATGATCGGTCAGTCAGTCAGTGAGTGACAAAATTAAGAAAGTTTGACTAGTTACAATTCTTAAACTACTGGTTCAAATTGAATGAAATTTTAAATATACCGTGTTTACACAATGCCTGCTTAGTAACTGAAAATTCAGGCTTCATGCCACAACGAAGTTATAGAGGGTTGAAAATGGTCTGAATTGCTTCGAGAAAAGGATGTTACGGCCATGCCACTTTTTAGCTCGACTTGGAGGGGGCTCGGCCGCGCCCCCAGATTTTTTATTAGTAAACGAGATCATGTTTAGTTCTCCTGTACGGAATAGTATCTATCAATAAAACTACTTGGGTTACAATTCAATTATACTTCGGGAAGTTCGGCCACTATATCATAGGGCATATTTTCACTCCCCAGAATATCTAGATGAAATTCGATTTCAAAGATTAAACTGCGGTATGATGGCAAAGCTGTGGCATTGGGTTCGAATCCAGGTGGGCAAAGATATTGGATTTTTCTATTGACTATCAGCCCGGAGTCAAGAATTTGTGCCTGATATAGCTATAGGCTCGCCCCCTATCACATCGTGGGACTGAGAAAACAAGACGAAGATGTCTTGGTTACATCCCCCCCCACCTGCCCCTACCCCTTCCGGGAAAAGGCGTGAGTTTGTGAATGTATGTCTATGTCAAAGATTATATGAATTAATATAATGAACAAATAGCTATCCTACGAATCCCCACGAAGACAATTAAAATCTCATTATGTTTTGTATTTACAGCTAAAGCCGCAAAACATTACGATTCGGAACTTCAACAATGCCACGACGGTCACCATTGTATCCAACGACGACGGATCACCAGCACCAGTAAGTAACAATTTAAAATAAAAATAATAAAAAATCAATCCAGACCATTGAGATATATTACTACGCATAGAGAAGCTACTACTACTACAAATGTCTTGTTCGATTTTGGTAAAAGTTGAAACTAAATCGCTGCAGCGTGGAATAAATAATTAGTTGTTTAACCAAACAGTAAAAAAATAAACCAAATTCGCGATAAAATCCGTAAATAATAGTTTTATTACATATCAATTCTTATAAATCGCTATGGTATGCAGGTTTCTTTACCATGTTTTCCTTCACCGTTTAGTGCGTGGTGATAGATCATCAATACACATTACACACATGATGTGTATAAAATATTAATATATTTTCAGATAGATTTGCAGTGGCTTTCATTAAGTTGCAATAAGTACGTACTGAACGAAGACAGCTGTGAAGAGATCGTAAGTTGTTTTTATATTGTTAGACTACGTGAATATGTTAAAAACAGATTAACTATAAATTACATTTACCTTTAATGTAATTTTTCTTAAACTGACAGCCTCGGTGGCGCAGTTGGTTAGACGCCGGCTGTGAAACGAGAGGCCGCGGGTTCGATCCCCGCCCGGAAACAAATATTTGTGTGAACCACAGGTATTTGTTTCGGGTCTGGGTGTTTGTGAGACTGAAAAGTCTCTCGTAGTTCCTGATACTCACGACACAAGATTCGATCTTAGTGTGGGGTCAGGACTATGTATGTGACTGTTGGGTGCATTTATTTATTCATTTTATTAAAATTTCAGGAACGAACAGGTTTTCTGATAGCCACACCGACACCAGCTGTAAGTAATGTTTATTTATTTATTTAATGGATCAGCTCATGTTTAAGTAAAAAATACGTATCCTTGTGAATGCTTTTCACAATAATATTGATTAATTTCACAAGACTACTAATTAACACTGAATTATTTAATGCTTTTTTGTTATGTCACGGCATAGTGACTACACTGCACCTGGTCGTAAGCACAATGCTGTCCATGAATCTAAAGCATAGAGTTTTACAATTATGACAGCCCACAATTAACATCCATCCATCCATCCATCAGCCAAAGGAAGTCCACTGCTGAACATAGGCCTCCCCCAATGATTTCCACAGATTCCACCTGTTGGAGGCAGCCTGCATCCAGCGACGTCCCGCGACCTTTACCAGGTCGTCGGACCATCTTGTGGGTGGACGTCCTACGCTGCGCTTTCCGATACGCCGCTTCCATTCGAGCACTTTCCGACCCCATCGGTCATCAGATCTCCGCGCGAAACTACGCGACGTCTTCTCGTCCAAAATACCTCAGTGCCTTAAATCGAAAGTCTTCGATAGTTGTGTGTTGCCAGTGATGACTTACGGCACAATTAACATATTTCTTTACAATTAATGGCGAGACAAGCTTGACATTTGCCTGATGGTGAGCGATACGACCGCTCATGAACAGTAGCAAAACCAAACAACACCATGAATTACAAAGCAATGCTTGGCATTCCATTGCGCTCGCCATCCTGAGACATGAGATGTTAAGTCTCATAATGGTTTCTTAGATATACCTACGCGAATGTTACACATTGAAACAAAACCATTATTTACCAAGTGACCACGAAAGCTGTTAAGTAATCAAAACGTCGCGTCGCTCGTGTCGTGAAGTTAAAAAAATTTAACCAAAACCACGATAAAATTCGTAAATAATAGTTTTATTTCAATTTTACGCCTCATTGTTCCCATTAGTTACTCTGACTACATTGCTCTTAAAATGTGTGTTTTGTTTTGCAGTACGGATATGAACCAACTGCTTATCCACTATTGTCTGGACAGTGCAATGCAACATGCCCTCCTGTAAGTATTATCTAAAAATCTTGTAATTATTCTTGTAAAACTTAGATTTTTTTATTGCGATGAATGGTAAGGCGAACGTTCCATTCGCCTGATCATCGGTGATACGATCGCTCATGGAGAGGCGTAAAACCAAACAACACCATGATTGACAAAGCAATGCTTGGCACTCCACTGCGCTCGCCATCCTGAGACATGAGATGTTACGTCTCTACGTATGTCCAGTAGTTACTCTGACTACAATGTGCAGTGCATTAACACTGCTGTTTAGTGGAAGAAATAGTTTTTTTTTATTGCATTTAATGGCGAGACGAGCAAGGCGTTCGCCTGATGGTAAGCGATACGACCGCTCATAAACAGTAGCAACATTCCACTGCGCTCGCCATCCTGAGACATAAGATGTTAAGTCTCAATATGTCCAGTAGTTGCTCTGGCTACAATGTCCTTCAATCCGAAACACAACAGTGCATTTAAGCAGTGTTGTTTCACGGGAGAAATAGATATTGCGATGGTACCTACCCAGGCAGCCTCTCACATATGAGAGGCCTACCACCAGTTCTCCCCACCAGTACCTTGTTTTAAACTGCTTTATTCATAGACAATTTTAAAACTTATTTTAGTTATTGAATGTTTAGTTTAGTAAGTGAATTCAAAAGTCGGTGGAAAGTGACAAAACATTCGATAATTAAAATGAGTTTAAAAAAGTCTATGAATAAAACCGAGTGTTTAACTAAGATAAAGATAATTCCTTTTTAGTATTGTAGTTAGAAAATATCTATAAAAATAAGTTATTAATAATTTTAATTTATTGCAGGGTCCTGTTGGGCCACAAGGACAGAAAGGTGATCAAGGACCCAGAGGACTGCCGGTAATATTTTTAAATATCTAAAACTTAAGTTCTTGGTCTTGAGTTAAAACTAACTATCTTAGACCGAGATAAATTTTTAATTGAACATTATAATCAAAATACATCGTGATCGTGTTATGGAAGACTATTAAATTAAACCAGTTGACAAGGAAATGAGTTATAGAAACTTTTTTCCTTCGATGTTACATAAAAATTAAAATAAAGTCTAAAAATTCCCTTCTTAGTCGCAATATTGCAATTCCAGAACAATTTTCCAGTTGTTGTAAAGGAATTACTAATATATCGATTTAACACATTTAGGGAGCAAGAGGAATACAGGGTCCTCCTGGGTTGACTGGCCTCACAGGACCCAAAGGAGACCCGGGAATTCCTGGAACACCAGGTCTGGTTATTAATGTAAGTATTGCTTTGTCATTATTAATATAAAAGATACAAATATTGTTTAAGGGGAAATATCATTAATAAGTCCTGAAGTTTGACTACAGGACAGTAGGTTTACCAAATTTTAACTAATTTATCAGGTGTTTAGGTTAAGGGGAGTGCGTAGCAACCTGTTGGTAACGGATGCGGCTGTTTTTTCACATCTGAATTTTCGGAGTCATGTGTTTATTATTAGTCAATTATCACGATTAATAACGGTGAAGGAAAACATTGGGAGGAAACCCGCATATCATAGCGATTTGGAAGAATTTACATGATATGTAAAAGTCCTTCAACCCGCACTAGGCCAGCGCGGTTGACTAATCAGCCTAGCCCCTCTAAGTCGTACTCTCGATTGCACAGGAAGCCCGTGACTTGTAGTAGGACGTATAAGGCTTGATACAGAAGATACTGTTTTGGGTCAGGAGTTATTTCGCAGTGATACTCAGGACAAGTTGTTTATTGTGGTCATCCTATATAGTATGTATTTGACTGTTGGGTATTTATTGTTCTATTGATTTATTATTAATTTGTCTAAAGGCCACTGGCTCGGAGGTTGCCGGTCCTCCAGGTCCACCAGGCCGCCGAGGAGCAAAGGGTGAAAAGGGCGATGTGGGTGAAAAAGGTACTTCTTAACATTATATTTTCAGCTCATGGCAAAATTGTCCGTAGTTTCTTAACTTATAAATGAAAAAAATACATGCTATAGAATCATATTATGGGCTATGTCGGTAAATTTGGTTATCCTACGGATCTCCTCATTTCTGATTTGATCTCGTAGAAAAATACCGAGCATAGCGCTCTCCATAGCTCGTTGAGTGACTTTGAGCCTCCTAATAAGGCCCATAGTGAGAGGCCACATCTCGGATGGATTGGTGGGGGATGATTATAAAAAAAATATTATTAATATTTCATCTATAATTTCAGGTGACCCTGGGGATTCTGGTCCCGTTGGTCTAGCAGGTTTGCCAGGGAGAGATGGCGTGGATGTAAGTTATAATAATTTTGGGTATGAAATTTAAAATTATATTCTGTCAAGTTGCTGAAATGTTTTTTTCCTCTATAAAATATTAATCTGAAAAAATAAACTGATGAGGTTAGTCCCCAATTCCCTATATTTACACCTTTGTTCCTATTCACCCTGTTTAATGGTTACAATATTATTTTCTGTCAGGGATTACCAGGCCCGCCTGGCCCCGTTGGGCCGCGAGGTGAAACAGGACCACAAGGGCCTCCCGGACAAGCTGCTAATGTCAACGCTTCTCTTATCCTAGGTAATTTCATTCAGCCAAGTCAATACGAGTAACTATGGAAAAATCTGCATTTCCATCAGTGGCCTAGACATATTAAGCTTAGTTCAGCGGATGCAGCATGTTTTTTGCTAACTAACGGTCTTATTTAAACAGTTTAAAAATATATTTTAGATATTGCAAGTTTGTTTTCTCCGTTTAAATTGAATTTTAAAGTGGTTCGAACGGTACAAACATTCGATAGCTAAAATAAGTTTTAAACTGTCTATGGCCGTAAGACTTTATATCAGCGTTGCCGTACAGTTTAACAGATATTAGATTGAAATTGAATATTAAAATGGAAAAATATACTATGGCCCAAACCGTCCTATTATTCTGAGATATTCCACTTATATACCACTCGAAGGCGCTACAGATTTTGTTGGAAAAATTTAATATTACATTTTATTTTGAATTTCAGGTGCAAAAGGCGAGAGAGGTCCTATAGGATACCCAGGAAGGGATGGAACTCCTGGCGCAAGGGGACCTCCAGGACTAGACGGTGCTAGGGTAATTTTACGCATCTAAACTATCAAGCTATGAATAGCAATCCGTAATTTACCTACAAATAATTTACGTTATAAATACGAACATATTTACAGAAGATTATTTGTGTTATAATTATTATATGTATAAGATATATGTAGGTGCCTATGCCACTGTATTTTTTTAGGGATAGCATATGTTTAGTGGGGATTTTGGTTTAAAACGATAATGATGACCCTTGTGTATTTATAAAATTAGTAAAAGTATTGGAATATCGTATAGTATCCATACATCTTAGAGCTGTAAGACCAAAGGTGCCTTTACATAATTTCAGGGTCCACCTGGTTCAGACGGCGGGATGGGCATGCCTGGACTGCCAGGTGAAAGAGGTCCTGTTGGACCATCAGGTCCGCCGGGAGAAAGAGGGCCGGAAGGACCACAGGTAAGTGATTTTAATAATAACCGTACTGTATACATATGAATAAATATAGTTGATTTCATACACATCTATATCCCTTTTAAAAAAATCAGTTTCAGACAGCCTCGGTGGCGCAGTTGTACTACGGTACGATTAAAAAGCTGAGGTCTCGGGTTCGAATCCCAAGTCTGGGAAAGTCACATTTTTATATTGCTATTAATGGCAAGACGAGCATGACATTCACCTGATGGTAAGCGATATGAACGCTCTTGGACAGCAATGCTTAGCATTCCACTGCGCACACCATACTGTGACATAAGATGTTAAGTTTCAATATGTCCAGTAGTTATTCTGGCGACAATATCCTTCATACCGGGACACAACAGTGCGTTTATACTGCAGTTCGTTGGGAGAAATAGACATTCCGGAATGCGGTGGTACCTACCCAGTCGGCCCCTCATATACGAGATATATTTTTATGTTCATTATCAGCCCGGAGTTAGCAAGTTGTGCGTGATATGGCGATAGGCTCGCCCCCTATCACATCATGGGATACATTAAACGAAATGTGGTTGGTCTGGTAGCACCTTTGCATGCCCCTTCTAGGACAAAGGCGTGAGTTTATGAATGTATGTAAATATTTCAGTCCTAGTATTTCTGTGCTATATACTTCTTTATTTCAGGGTCCAGAAGGTCCACCGGGAAGGCCTGGTGCTCCCGGTCCTCCAGGTGTTGCAACTGCAGTATTTCCAGGGACTAGTGTTCCGGGCCCACCAGGACCTCCGGGGGAGAGGGGAACGGTAATTGTTATATATACTGGCAGATATATCAGTTTATCAACATAAATCAACAAAATAAATGCTGCTTTCATCGCTAACTACTAACTGCTGAAATTATTGTTTGCATATCAGAGTGGCTAAAGCATTTTTTAGCTTTGGAGAATAAAAAGCTTGGAGTGCATATCTAATCGTTCCAATCGAAATATAACAATATTTTGCTGTTGTGTAGCAGAAGTCTCTCGACAATTGACAGCTTCAGTGGGGCTTTTTGTGAAACGAGGTGTCGATCCCCGCACCGGGACAAATATTTGTGTGATTCAAGGGTATTTCTTACGGGTCTATTTGTGAGACCGAAAAGTCTCTCGTAGTTTCTGATACCCACGACACTAGTCTCGATCTTAGTGGGGTCAGGGCTATGTATGTGACTGATGGGTGTATTTATTCATTTATTGAAATAAATTACAGAAAGGCGATCGAGGTTTCCCCGGGATACCAGGTAGAGATGGGACGGATGGCGTCCCGGGTGTACCAGGACAGATGGGACCACCTGGACCAGCCGCACCACATGGCTTATTTGTAGAGGTATTTACCTAGTCAGGTCATAAATTCTGTCACATGTTTAATATAAAATAATTGAAACAAGTTTATTCATTATGTAACCATTTATATACCAAAATGAACTTAACAAAACATAGATTCTTATGACACTAAAGTTTATTCAAAATGACCTCCGTGATTTTGAATACAGGCCTTCAATTTGCGCGGCCAGTTGTCTATCGCAGCACGAACGAGGTCCATGTCAATATCGGCGGCTGCTTTAATCAAGGATGTCTTGAGTGACTCCAAATTGGGATGAGATTGCGCGGCATCTCTTCAGTCTCAGGTCTATTAGACGAGCATTCAAACGATGTCCTGTTTTTCTTCGATATGTCCGAAGCCTTAAGTCTTCATTTAACACCCTTTTCACCGTGGTTCTGCTTAACCCCATCTCAAGGGCCAACAGTTTCTGCTTACGTCGTCGTTTTCTTTGAATTCGCGCCTTCACAGATTTTATCACTGCTGGAGTCCTAACAGACCGAGGGCGACCACTTCTTGACCTGTCATCTACACTAGAGTCTTCATTGTATCGTTTGATGGTACGATAAACGAATCTTTTGGTTATGTTCAAATTTTTCAGTATGTCAAAATTTGAATTGGCGCGTAACCGCAACGATGCAGCGCAATAACTGAAACACGGTCTTCTTTAAGCGTCCACTCCATATATTAAAATGAGTAAAATTCTAAAAAGTATACATTTTTATTTTCATAAACAATTCGAAATTCGAATTCAATAAACTTTTTTGTGGCCAGCATTCTAAAAGAAAAGTTTTTACTGTGTGACAATACTTATGACCAGTAGTGCGATTCACGTAACTTTATGACGCGCCGATCAAGTTGCGGTGCGGTTACAATTAAGTTTACGCTTTGGTACAAAATGGTATTCTTGTAAGTGTTTAGCTGCGCGTGAACTGCGCGTGAGCTGCGCGTCAACTGTACGTCAAACGTATGAAATTTGTTTGAGATTGACATATACCAAGCGCAGCTTGCGTGACGCGAACTTGACGCGAGCGTATTGACAGCGGTTGTCAAAATTACGAGAATACGAAAAGGGCTGTTTTGATCGAAACTTAACCGCAACTGCACTGCAGCTGAACTTAATAAAACACGTGAATCGCCCTACTGACTGTGTATGTATATACAGGGTATATCAAGACTGCTACCGAAAACGAAGCCGGGTGGTAGTTTAAGCGACTTCAGACACAATGCAACAGAAAAAGTTGCAAAAATAAGCGACAATTTATTTTTTGAATTTTTTTTCCTATTGCCATATTTTGGTGGTAAATAATTTTTTCCTAAAATAATAGTGTATACCCTTTAATTTATAAATACTCTAAGATATAAGAGAGTTTAAATTATTATTTTAGCAAAAACTATGGATTTACCACCCAAAAATGACGATATTTAAAAAATCATAAAAAATAATTGTCACGTTTCTATGCGAAAATTTTAGTTGCATTGTGTTTGTAGCCACTAAAACTACCACCCGGCTTCGTTTTCGGTAGCAGTCTTGAGATACCCGGTATATATATATATATATATATATATATATATATATATACTTATTTATTCATTAACAAACAATAACGAGTAATTTTAGACAGGATTTGAAGTTGGTTGGACGCCAGCTGTGAAACAAATGGTGGTGTGAACCATAGTAGGTATTTGTCTCGGGTCTGGGTGTTTGTGAGACCGAAGTCTCTCGCAGTTTCTGATACTCATACCACTAAATTTGATCATAGTCAGTCAATAGTCCTGACTATATCGTATGTGACTGAGGGGAGTATTGATTTATACATTAAAATGGTATAAACGACCTACGGATTCTTTTCCGCATGTAATAAGATCAGTCCGCAATATTCATGATTTGTGATTGTTTACGCAATAGAACGGTTACAGCCGATGTACTCTCGTGTTTTGTCTGTAACATAATGTTATATGAGACCACTAACCTGGATATCCACTGCGACTGCTGGAAGATGCACCCACACCTAATGATGACGTCACACCAAGAACGAACCTTATATTACAGTCCTTTTATGAAAAATACATTATTACACGCCAAGATGTTACTTAGCGTAAAGTGCCGAAGTGGCGTTCGACGCGACCCGAGTACAAAGTTTCGTAGCCTACCCACATATAATATAATAAAAATATACGGACAGGTTTTTGTGTTTAATTACGCAAAAGTAAGTAAGTGAATAAGTTTAATTAGTGTATAATTAAACTCCTGGGATATTATCGATTTATATATAATTCAATATAATTTTGGGATAAAATCACATGGCAGAAGGGTATTTATGATGCTTTTATTTCAGACCCCATCACTATCAGAGAATGAAGTTAGAAATATTTGTGAGGGTATCATCAGAGGTAAGTTGACAGACCTTTTTATAAAACATAAAAAACATTTTATGAACAGATTTGAATGTTATATAAACAACTTAATATTATTTCTTTACCAACCTGCATTAGTCCAGCGTGGTGGACTATATGGCCTAACCACTATCAATCGTAATTTGATTTGTAGAGGAGGCCCGTGCCATGCAGTGGGACGTATACGGGCTCATACAGATAGAATATTTCCTTAATAATAGCAATGGCAATGGCATGTTTTTGTTTTAATAATATTATTGTGAACAGAACGGTTGAGTGAATTCAGAGCAACGTTGGATTTGACGCCGATCCATACTATAGTCGGTAAACGAGGACCGCCTGGAAAGCCGGGAGTGCCTGGACCTCCAGGTAAGACGTGAAATTAACAATAATTCATTTTGCGCACTACTTCACTGCTAATCAATTTTTGATAATATTTTAAAGTATTATGAATAAGAATGAGCTTATTTAATATACGAACAAGTGCTACATAACGCACCTTTAGAATTAAAGTGACCTAATCCAAAAATATGGCTTTAAATCATATATTGGCTCTAAATGACCCATCGATCCGTCATTAACGCATGAAAGACAAAAAGGTCGGTCTCCTCGATGGGCCTTCTATGAGTACACGATTTCAATATGTTGTAAAGCTTTAATGAACTATTCCGACATAATATGATTTTTTCATTAGGTCTCTATAATCCTAATGGTGCGACATATAGAAAAGTGGAATTTAAAGTTTATCAAATTTTCGTATGTTCTACTTATAACTAAAAGCTTTTGCTTATAATTTTGATATTAAAATGCAAATTAATCCAATACAAGAACCTTTATCGAGGTATTCAAGAGTTATAGTAGCCAAACTGATGAGAAAATAATTGATGACGTCTCCATTTTAGGAATACAAGGATATCCCGGGGAGTCAGGTCCTCGAGGATATCCGGGAGAAACGGGTGAGCCGGGCAAACCCGGTAGCCCGGGTAGCACAGGTGATAAGGGTGATAAAGGAGAACGAGGGCGTGAGGGCATGGGTATACCGGGTCCAGAAGGACCTAGGGGACCTCCGGGTAATATAATATTTCATATTTAATCTGCCGAAATAGTAGACAAGCAGAATGAAAGAGCAGAATGTGAATAAAGTAAAATTCTTTTTTTTATTGCTTTGAATGGCGAAAAGAGCATGATATTCGTCTAATGGTAAGCGACACGACCGCTCATAGATAGTAGCAAAACCAAACAACATCATGAACAAAAGCTCGCCATCAGGATGGCGACATTAGGTGTTAAGTCTCAATATCTCCAGTAGTTACTCTGGCTAGAATATCCTTCAAGTTGGAACACAATATTGCATTTACACTGCTGTTTGCTGGGAAAATAGACATTGCGAAGGCACCAACCCAGGCAACATATGAGAGACCTATCACCAGTAATTCTACTAGGGTTTATGCTGTTGTTTATAGCTGTGTATGACTCATTCAGCTCAAATTAAATTTAAATGTAATTAAACAAACTATTTCGGTATTTCAGGTCCAATGGGTTCGCCAGGACATGAAGGGAGGTCCGGGGAACGAGGACAACCCGGCAGAGAAGGTGAGATGGACTTTATTTTAATATGACTGTTTTTTCCTTTTTCGTTTCTTTTGCATCCGTAAAATATACAACGTGTAACAGGATTAATTCACAACCTCAGACACCCCAACTTTAAAATATTATTGCAATCATAGTTTATGCTTTGAAATCGTACTACCATAATTACAAAATCTTTTAGTTATGAAATTAGTTATACCAAATGTAGGCACTTAACATGGTTACCTTACGAGTTACAAATAAGAGTGCACTACTACACACGCTTGCGGACACGCACACATGTACACAAGACCCATTCACACGAGTACCTAACGTCGAACGCTGCGCCGCCGGCAGAAACAGCTGACAATAAACGAAATACAAATTACGTATCTAACTGATTACTTGGTGGCTTGGTAAACAAATTATTATTAATTTAATATGTAAGCATAACATTTGTGTTTTGACTATAAAATCTAAATATTTTACTTACAAGATATAATGCGTACGAACTCAACATAAGACAATATTTTGCATGAATCGGATATAAAATATTATTAATTTCACTTCCGCTAAACTTAGTTCCTACAGGCCGGCAGGATACGGGCGTCATTTATTTTGCATTACTAATGAATAAGATAATAAGATAACGCAATATCTAACAACGAAGACTAGATTGGGAATCACAACACAAAAAATACAAAAAAATTAACTTACGTGTTACATGGCACTCATGCGGCGATTTCTTTTTAAAATATGTTCGAAATGTCCACCACTTTGATACACTTTGATGCACATTTGCGTAATTGTTCACGTAATTTATGTAAAACTTCAGTGTCACTTTTCACTTTTAGGAAGGCTGCCACTATTCTACTTTTTAGTTCCTCCACATTAGTACTTTCACTGCAGTATACCGATAGAGATTTATTACGTCCCCACAAAAAAAGTCAAGAGGCGTCAAGTC
Source organism: Hyles vespertilio (assembly GCA_009982885.2). Lineage (NCBI taxonomy): Eukaryota > Metazoa > Arthropoda > Insecta > Lepidoptera > Sphingidae > Hyles > Hyles vespertilio. The sequence continues at coordinate 13,953,422 of CM042823.1, forward strand.
AGGTGACCTAGGAGGCCATTGCACAGGTTCGCCGCGACCTATCCAGCGCTCTCCGAACTCAACATCGAGATACTGTCGGACACTACACTGGTGCCGTGCCTGTTGTTAAATGTCCTGCATGCCAATGATACATTATCACCACAGAGTGCGGAAGTTCTCACCATTTCAGTGTATTCAATATTCGAATACCGAAAAGACATCGTGCGCGAACGTTGTCGAAATATCTACTTAACACTTAAACACAAGTAGACACAGATAACTGCGGTGCACGACTAGATTTTTTTCACATTGTCGGTGCCCAATGCCCATTTAGGGATTGCAATAACGGGATATCCGACACACCGGGATTCCGCATACATTGTAGCAAAATTATAAACCGAATTTAATCACCATTTAAACGTTCCGCGAAATTATTTTTCATAGAAATACCTACTTGTTGTTTCTTTTCATAGTGATTTTGTTACAATTTAATTTGTTTCATTTAAGTGCATGTATTGCGCGGGATTTGGATCGCCCGGTCTTGCAAATCCCGGGAGTAATTTTTTTCGCGGCGCATCCCTATAACCTTTTGATGTACCGCCGCGCGCGCCGTCGCGTCGTTTGTCCGATGGATCAAATTGCATTAAACAATAGCTGCATCCTGCTCTATCTAGTTGTAGTTAAATGTGCGGAAAAGAGAATATGATAGTTATTTATTTTGGTAGCTTATTACGTTTATTCAGGCCTATCGTTGTGTGCGTTTGATTAATGATAGATTGCTTAAATAAACTTTATGACTATCGAAATAAAGTTCATTTTTGTTCATGATTTAGTTATTAGAGTATTCGTTTAGTGATTCATTTAAAAATGATCTTATGTCCTGAAGTTACGTTTCAATTTCGTTTGTTCGGAGTACTAAATGAAAGAGTGTCTGTAATTTACTTGGTCTTAACTAATTATTTTGAAAAAAAATACCTACCAAAAAAATGTAAATATCGGTTCAGTAGCTGATTCTAAACGTACTACTTTCCGCTTTTACATTTAAATCTGTTACATGTTGTATAATAATCGAAGACAAGTAATCATTTTTCAAGAATATATCCAGTTAGCATGATTATTTAAAGAAAAAAACGTTTTACTCTTTATAATAGTAATACTCGTATTGTGAGAGCGGCTGCCAAAATGTTTCTCGGTGCTACTCCTCTGACTTTTCAGAGTCATATGTATTGATGGTCAATCACTATTCACTACACACTAAAACGGTAAAGGAAAACATCATTAGGAAACTTGCATGTCATAATTTATATGGCATGTAAAGTCCGCCAAGACGCTTTAGCCCAGCGTAGTACACTATATAGCCCAACCCCTCAAAATCAATTATTTTGAATTATACGAGTATAGAGGGCCCGTGGCTTGCAGGGGGATGTATATACTTGTATATGGGCTGGTACCTTTACTAATTATAATGAATGAGTTTTTTTTTCAGGACCTATTGGACCCCGGGGTGTTCCCGGTCCCAGGGGATCTTGCGACTGTCCTCCCCCTGTCTCCTACTATGCTTATTCACCCCAGGGTCTCGTAAAAGGACCGTAAACGTTCCTTATACAATATATATACTGCCATGAATTCTAGTATTTTTACATCTTTATATTCGTGTTAAAAATTATACATTCGTGATAAAGCAATTATGTATACGATTTTTATATTTTCAATTGGCCCATTTATGTATTTTTATCAGATATGTACTTAATAAAACTATTGTATGAATAAACTTTTTTATTTACTTCAATAAATAACCGTCCAACCATAATCTATATAGAGGTCTCACAATTTTTTAGGATTCGGACAATAGATTATAATATTTAAAAAAAATGTTATCTTTGTCCATTACATATCATATCCAAGATTCATAATAGATCTCTAGAATGTAAAAATCTTGAAGGATTACTACGATTCTTTCCGATGTAATAAATAGTTGTTGTACGTTTTGGGTTAGTCCGCCATGTTAGTTATTTGCCGGTTCGACTTGCCGCACTGAATCGATTTCAGCTTTGCAGAAGAAACACTGTTTGCTGTTCAAGAGGTGCTGCATTATGCATGCTCTGAAAATACCATTTATTTATCAAAACAATTCGTTTGGGTAACTACAACGCTTGGTACCATTGGGAAATATTAATGTGAACTTTGTACTATTAGGTGAATTATCGGCCATCTTTCAAAATCCTAAACATTGATTCTCATATTTTTGATCAAAAATATTTATTTATCCTGTATGCTTTTAGGATTCGTTTCTAGGTTACTAAGCCGGTAAAGAATTGGAGATTTGTATCAATCTGTTAATTCAATTGGACAAGAAAATGAGTGAAACACCATTTTGGAACACACGGAACTGTTGACTTGTACATAAAAAGTTCGGCGAGTGGCTGGCTTATTCATGAAATATATCATGAAATGAGGAAGGAGAGTGTCACGCCCTCACATCCACCATTGCAACTCCTATAAATCAAGATCAATAATGGTACGCATTTTAATGACACCTAGCCTTGAAGCTTGGCGAGTCTTCAGGAATGTCTTGAACTTGTCTCTAACCCACAACGAGATCAATGAGAAAGTCTTACTCATAGGAAGAGTTGAAAATAAATAATATAAGTTAATGTAAATGCAAGCGAAATGTCGCACGCCCGCCAACAAGTTGGACGGGCGACCTGGCTAAAGTTGCAGGAAGTAGCTGGATGCAGACCGCTTTCAACAGGTCGATGTGGAGATCCTTGGGGGAGGCCTATGTTCAGCAGTGGACTTCCTGTGGCTGAGATGTTGATGATGATGATGAATTAATGTAATAAATAATAGTGTATTTATATGACGACATACCTGCAAGAGTGATGTCCACAAGGCACAAAGCCGGTGTCGGCAGGCCTGGCATAACAGATAGTGCACAGCAAGTCGGACTGCGCCCCGCTGGAGCCCGGCGAGCGCGCCCTGATCAACGCGTCTCGCGCCACTTTCAGTCTGTCCAGTACCACTTCTAGAGCTTTTAGCTCTTCCACCGTCACGTCTTCGGTATCTGAAAGATCCTAGGTCTTTAATAATAAATATGTATTAATTATTCATTTACTATCTATACTAAGTATTAAATTGTAAGTCAAAATGGTTGGATGAGTTAAAATGATCACTTACCATCAGATGACCTACTGGTGGTAGGTCTCTCATATACTGGGTATCTCAAGACTGCTACCGAAAACGAAGCCGGGTGGTAGTTTTAGTGACTACAAACACAATGCAACTAAAAATTCCGCAAAGAAACGCGACAATTATTTTTTATGATTTTTTACATATCGACAATTTTGGGTGGTAAATCCATAGTTTTTTCTAAAATAATAATTTAAACTCTTGTATACCTTAGATTATTTAAAATACACTATTATTATAGGAAAAAATGTATTTACCAGCCAAATATGGTCAAAGGAAAAAAAAACAAAAAAAAATTGTCGCATTTTTTTGCAACTTTTTCTGTTGCATTGTGTCTGAAGTCGCTTAAACTACCACCCGGCTTCGTTTTCGGTAGCAGTCTTGAGATACCCTGTATGTGAGAGGCTATCTGGGTGGGTACCACCGCAATGTCTATTTCTCCCGTCAAACAGCAGTTTAAATGCACTAGTGTGTTTCGGATTGAAGGACGTTGTAGCCAGAGTAACTACTGGACATATTGAGACTTATCATCTTGTGTCTCAGGATGGCGAGCGCAGTGGAGTGCCAAGCATTGCTTTGTAATTCAAGGTGTTATTTGGTTTTGCTACTGTTCATGAGCGGTCGCATCGCTTACCATAAGGCGAACGGCATGCTCGTCTCGCCATTCACTGCAATAAAAATAAAAAAAAGATGACCTGTTCGCTCATTCGCAGGAGTCAGGACATGTTCTTTAGAAAAAAAAAACTACATGTATATGTAACATCATACTAATTCATAATAAAGTATTGCAACTATGTATATCAAGTGAAAGTTTTAAATTAGTCAACAAAATATTATACCTACATCAGTCCTTCGGGGCCTAGTAAAGGAAAAAAACAAAATCTTTCTATGCAGTTTCAAACCATAAATAAAACAACATTTAATAGCATACTGATGATCCGTTTTAAGTTAAGTATAAAATACTAACATTTGTAAAACGAAAAGTGTTTATCCCTGGATTTTCCCAGCATGAATTCTACACCGTCCAGTCTGAACAGTGGTTCGGTCACTAAAGCTTTCGTTACTCTTTCCAAATGCTGAAATCAATACGAATTATAATTATTTTAATGAATTTGAAAAATCGCTTTAAACCTCTTGTGAATGTCCCAGGACGGTTATAATATGTACGTACAGTCACGAGCATAAATATATTACTATGGGCAGATTAGCAAAAATATCTGTCCCAAGAACGAGTTAATAATATCTGTCAGCACGTACGCAGCAAAAATATCTGATGTCATCAGGCAGCATAATAGAGTGGCATCAAAATTATGTGATGAAATATGTACATCAAATAATTGTGATAACCTTTCGAAGCAAAAATATGTTACGTTACGTACTTAAATATGTTACGTACGTAATAAATATGGGTTAGGTTAGACAATATTACTTCTTTAAACAGGTGAAGTTTTAAAGTGGGCGTGAAGGGCCAAATCCGCATGTGTATTTTCTTTCAAAATCATCGCGTTCTATACCTCGCTAGGAATATTGATTTATCAGAAATCCAACAAGAAGTTTAAATTTTCAACAAAAATGACGCCTTTGGGCATTTTTCGCTATTACCCATGGTATGTATTATTTATTATTTATTCGGTATGTCATGTACACATGGAAAATTCAGCCCGTATACGTGTAAAAAAATAATAATTTAATTAAATATTGAAACAACAATATTAACTAAACCAGTACGTCCCAATAAAGTTTCATGTATTTTACAACTGGCCCGGAGAGATGTTTCAAGTAATCATTCCTAAAAAATTATGACATTTTCTGTCCACCACATTAGTTGTTGTTCCTTACATCCGGAGCAAGCTTCGGGTCCAGCATCCTGATGAGGCAGCCTGCCACCGGGGCCAAGGCCACATAGTAATGGACTCGGTCTGTATCGGGCAAGCCTCGGGCCATGAGTCGGGCGAAACTGGCCCCGCCACCCGCACGGACGCACACTCGGGATATTACCGCCATTAGAATCTGTAAAGAATTTTATTATGTAAGTAACTACTGGAAACAAGGCGTCCACTCAAAATACATAAACATAATTCATAAGATATACTTTAAATGTTACGCCAATGTGCGATTGGAACGCGAAGGTATAGATTTTCTCATACAAAGAGGAGTAAGACAAGGAGACCCACTCTCTCCTAAGATATTCTCAGCGGTACTTGAATTCGTTTTCAGACATCTAGATTGGGATACAAAGGGAGTAAAGGTGGATGGAGAACTATTGAACCACTTGCGCTTCACCGACGATATCGCCACTGAATTAGAGAGCATGGTGAAAGAATTGGCGTTAGAAAGTCAAAAAGTTGGATTATCATTAAATACAACAAAAACAAAAATATTGACAAACGGTGAACCCCAAGATGTAATTATAGCAAATGAAAAGATTGATTATGTAAAAGAATATAACGTCTGCTTACTGGTAAAACAAGATAAATGCATTTTTTTTTTACAAAATCGAGTTAAAAATGCAGTTATATGGATTTTTTTATTCTTTATCTACTGGTAAAACCCAATAAAAGCAAAGTCCAATATATTCTGAGATAATAAGTTTGTAAAAGTGATAACTTCTTAGATTTTGGAAAAAATATAAAAGTAAAACATAATAAATATTCTTATAGCCTAAATGCATTTCAATTTTAACAGGTAAAAAACAATAAATACGGTTAAAGTTTTTTACTTTGTGTTGTGACAAGGTCTTAAACGCATTTATTATTATAAATGTATATTAAAGTTATTTATTCCATTGTATTAATTGATTTTTGTTTATTAAGGATCGATGTTTGATTACCATAATTACGTGATAAGAAATACAAAACTGCTGTCCGAGAGCCGAGTTGATCCGACACTACAGCGAAGACATCCCGGACATCAGTCGGTATGAGATTCGGATGGCCTTTGATCGACTTAAATTAACAAAGCGCCGGGCGAGGACGGAATTACAGCAGAGCTTCTGAAAGCGGGTGGAACGCTGATACTGCAAGGCCTTCGGAGGCTCTTTGATTCCGTCCTGCTTGAGGGCACAACGTCAGAGGCATGGAGCAGAGGTGAGGTGGTACTGTGCTTCAAAAAGGGTGATAACAGCTTCTTGAAGAATTACAGGCCCATCTCACTCCTGAGCCATGTCTATAAGGTGATTTCAAGGGTCATCACAATTCGTTTGGAATACAGATTTGATAACTTCCAGCCTCCCGAACAAGCTGGTTTCTGAAAAGGCTACAGTACCATAGACCACATTCATTCGCTCCGGCAAGTTACATAAAAATCCGAGGAGTATAATTTGCCACTTTGCTTAGCGTTTGTGGACTATGAGAAAGCCTTCGATTTGATAGAGATTTGGTATGTGCTGCAGTCTCTTCAACGGTGCCACATTGATTATAGGTATATCGAAGTGTTGAAGTGTTTGTACAAAAACGCCACCATGTCAGTCCGGGTACAAAATCAGAGTACGAATGCTATTCCCTACTACAGAGGGTCATGAGACATGGAGATATAATATCTCCGAAAATGTTCACTGCTGCGCTATTCGGCATTCGGATTCGGCATCAACATCAATGGCGAGTATATCAGTCACCTTCGATTTGTCGACGACATCGTAGTCTTGGCGAAATCGCTGGAATCCTGCGCCATATGCTCAAGGACCTCAATGGCGTTGCTCAACAGGTGGGTCCTAAAATGAACATGGACAAGACGAAGATTATGTCGTGTCCACCTGGATTGCGGTTGGAAACTCTACGCTCGGAGTTGTGGACGAATACGTCTATTTGAGACAAGTTGTCTGGTTGTAAGTTGTAGTCGCAGTGGGCCGGACACATGGCGCATAAAACCGATGGCCATTGGGACCGAAATGTTCCATAGTGGAGGCCACGTACAGGCAAGCGAAATGTCGGACGCCCGCCTACAAGGTCGACGGACGACCTGGTTAAAGTTGCAGGAAGTCGCTGGATGCAAGCCGCTTCCAACAAGTCGATGTGGAGACCCTTGGGGGAGGCCTATGTTCCGCAATAGACTTCCTGTAGCTGAGATGATGATGATGATGATGAAGAAATACAAATGACTGATTATTAAAAATCGTTTCTTTTATTATCGTTTAATAGATTACCTATGTAAAGTTAATTTCTTTTTATTTAATTAATCACCTTTATTTGTATGATGTAATACTTAATAAGTGACACGCTTACACTAAAAGTATACAAGTAAAACAGGTTAAATGTATCAAAAATATCATTGTTTCAGCGAATTTGGTCAAAAAAAATATTTCCACTTAAAGAATTGATGTAAAGTACAATAAGTCTTCACACAAAAGTAAAATAAGCTTTTGAAATCATTGAATTTAGAAGATATAACACCTTTGATAAGTTCTGGTAAAACATGTTAAATGCAGCCCTCCTTTGACCTAAATTTAATTTTATTCAATTTTTATTAATACCAAATATTAAATAAAAGTAAATCTCAAAAGAGGGGTAGTTAGCCCTACTTTTTGCTTTAACAGTTTTTAATTAATGAATTTGAAATAGATCAAATTACAACTCAAACTTTAAAAACTCATTTACTCGAATTGGCACTGACTGCATTTATTACTTTTTACCAGTAAGCAGACGAATATATATATTTAGGACAACTAGTATCTTTCGAAAAAACACACAGAATGATACCCAAAGGAGGATAACTATAGCGTGGAATAAATATTGGCGATTAAAAGAAATAATGAAAAATAAGACTATTAATATTAAGAAAAAACTATATGATATGGTAATTCTACCGTGTTTAACTTATGGTTGCCAAACTTGGGCTTTGAGAAAAGAAGACGAACAAAAAATAGCGATCTGACAACGAAAAATGAAAAGAAGTATTCTTGGACATTATTATTGGATATTATTAGAAATAAAACACATATAGTAGATGTAAGAAAGAGAATTAGAGTACTCAAATGGCACTGGGTAGGACATATTTGCAGGATGAATAACAATCCATGGACAAAGCGCCTAACAGAGTGGTTAACAAGAGGAAGAAAAAGAAAAAAGGGACGGCCAAGTAAAAGATGGAGAGACATTTTTAATTATATATGTGGATCGCATTGGATGCAAAAAGCACGCGAAAGAGATGTATGGAAGTGTTTAGGAGAGGCCTACGCCTCAGATGCGACTACTAACATATAATTTTATTAACAACTATACACTTTTATATTTACTAACAATTGTTTTAATAAAAAAATAAGTTTACAGTAAATAAAACCTAGAATAAGTTTTTTGTGAGTTAAGTAGTAAATATAAGCTATTTTTATTTTTTATTTTATTTATTTTAACTACTGGAAATGTTGACACTTAACATTGTATGTCTCAGGATGGCGAGGGCAGTGGAATGCCAAGCATTGCTTTGTAATTCATAATATTGTTTGGTTTTGTTACTCTCTCCATCCATGTATCGCTTACCCTCAGGCGAATGGCAAGCTAGTCTCGTCATTTATTGCAAAAAAATATTAAGTATCTATTTTGAAGTTTAAATAAAGCCCGTCAACTCTAATTGGTGCTTTTACCGCCTCTGTTTATGCTGTAGGAGATACTAGAAGTGAGAACTTATATTATGGACATTTACCACCTCGACAATAATAACTAATTGGTCATATTCATTGAAACATACGAGTATTAATATAGGAAACCAATTATTGTTACATTGTTAGTAAAAAATAAATCATATGACCCGTAACATCACGAATTGAACGGTGGGTAAGCCTCTTCATCGAAAATGTATTTTCTTAAACGCTTACCTAAAACAATATAAAGACCATATTGTACCTACCTGGCAAGTCCTACCCAACAGCAGTTCGTTCTGGTCCTCACAAGCCGTGGGCTTGGTAAGCAGCTGCGGGCCGAGGTACAGGGTCATCTCCAGGGCTCGCGCCAGGCCGTGGTACAGGTCAAAGCACGTGGCGCACAGCTTGATCTGACGGGATTCTAGGTGAGCGTCCACGCTTACTCTATCCATCTGTAGGACATTAAAAAATTAACGTAGAATTAAAGCCTTTTGGAAATCAGGGTTCAAATATGTAACAGAGTTACAGATTAACAGATTCGGGTTATAGGAAGTCTTTTAGTACCTTTGTGTAGGTTATGACTCAAACTTATCCAAGAAGGTCTATCATAATGAATAAGATGAATAGTGAACATTAACTTTCTTGCAGAGGCATATAAAACAACCAAGTTTCTTTTAAGTCTGGCGTGAGCTAAATATATATCTGTTTCTTTCATGTTCTGTGGTATTATCTTCTTTATCGAAGAATAGTAAAATCTCAAACCCTATTTAAACTGTATAGGTTAAAATAACAAAATACATTCTTGATTATCACCTCTTGCATCATAGTGACGAACTCAGAGAACGCCCAGTTGAGTTGACTCAGCAAGGAGTTGAGGAACGAAGCTGACTGCGCTGGATGAGCGGCCAGGTAGTCCCTGATGCGGTTCTGGATCACCTCCGAGGGACAAGGCCCTTCAAATATACACATTTAGCCTGAATATTTTAGAAACTTTAATGATAAATAAATATGCCAAATCAGAGGCGAGACAACTGTTTATATTAGTAACTTGAAATTTTTAGTGTTCGAAATTTGAAAGGTAAGGAAAATTTGAAATTTAACTTGCGTCTTTTATTTTTATGGGCAGGGGGTACATGAAACAGATTTCATAGTTTGCTTCTTTTAAAATTAAATAAGTTAAAAAGCATGTAAAGAAGGAGAGATATAGCTAGTTTCACTGAAATATATCCTGTTCTTCTATTTCCTATTACCTCAGGCTTACATGAGTTTCAATCATGACGCAGATCGACTTTGCTTTTTTCAAGCAGCTTTCTAATCAGATATCAATTATTTTTTGGGATGACTTTCTGTTTTAATACAACACAAAAATACCATATAAATAAGCTAAGCCCGAACAACAAGCACACAAAACAATACCGTACACAATTCCCTCACAAACGCTCAAGTGGGAAAAATAGTCGTATATTACCAAAACATTGACTCATCAGGCCGGCGTCGACCTTCGCGCCGAGATTGTTTACCGTCGGTTCTCTGTCACCGTATCTGTGAAATATACGCCCTTTTATTTTGTTTTCATGCAGAGGCACTTGTTACAGTTGGCTGACACATTAAATTACCTGCCAATGGCGATTGGTCAAGGTGAAAGAAACGATGGTTCCTTGAAGACTGTCGTATGAAATAAGATGTTTGGTTAATTTTGGGCTAGATTTATCACAGTACTATAATGTAGCCATTTAAAAAGGAGGGCAATTAAAGTAAAGTCAATTCTACCATTTTTATATTCAATCAATTTATAATTAATTTCCGGGATAAATTTTATTGAAAGATATTTCTAATTTAATAAAACCGATTCTATAGTTTGAACTTTGAATAAATGTATTCAATCATAGACAAATGTTTTATAATATTTCAAATACGTTTTTGTTTCTCGGACACGCTAGAATCCAAAATGGCGACAATAATGTCATTGAAAATACACTATAAGTCTGTCTATATTTCTCGAACTATTTTTATTGCTGGTATTAATATTTATGGGCTTGTTTACATTGTTTCTTATTTGTTTCTGTATTTTTATATCATTTAAGTTTATATCGGTTGATACTGACATAATAATATGGTGTTTAAATAAATCGACATGTTTCTCATCACCCACCATTGTACAAAATATGAAAAACATCCGTGGTGATTTATTGTCCAAAATTGTGATTTTATTTAATTTCAATTTATTTAATTCAATATTGTGTTTTTTGTCACTCTGTTTAGATACTAGTATTTTGACTTGCTTAACACGTTCGCTGACAGTGACCATAAACCCTGACACCACATTATGACAGTAGAATTGTCATACTAAATGATACAGGACTCTAGACGTAGTGCCATACTGGACATTTGTTAACTTGCCCTAATTCGACACTACGTCGACAGAAAGTAAAGCGACAGGACCTCCAAACGTGAGTCGACGAGATCTGATTGAAAATATATTGCTCACAATATGATAGTGGATATTGCTCTTCATAATTCTTATATGAAAGTTATCGTCGGATGACGCACTGCCAATAATCTTAAAAATATGTGGCCCGTCCTTCGACGTGCTGTCATAACGCATTATTGTAATTTCACGTCTAATGACGTACTGTCAGCGAACGTGTTAACTGACATTCAGGTTGGTTCGGGAACTTACCCGAGCCGGAAAAAGATTCGTACCTATACGATTTGGCGCAGTTTTACTACAGAACGATTACAACGAAGACGTCTCGGGTTCGATCCCGAGTCTAAATAATATTGGATGTTTTTATTCATTATCAGATTGGAGTCAGGAATTTATGCCCGATATGGCAATAGGTTCGGCCCGTATTACATTGTGGGACGAAATATATAAGGCGAAACGTGGATAAAAGACGCGAGATCGTTTATGTTATATTTTTCATATTTTTTTGTGAACTATACCAACACCCTGATTCCAAATAAATTAACGTCTGCATGTATCAAAATAATCGTAAACTTCGCAGACTATGAGCGTCCGATCAGTCGTCAATTCATAAAACAATTTACGAGTATATGCTCCCGGCACGACGCGACGGCGACAAAATTTACTTTTCCCAGTAGACGGAATAAATATTTGGATTCGAAACTTTGAGTAACAGGACTCTCAATACAAATAAATTATCCTAAGTCTCTATCTTGTGATCCAATTTGTGTTTATCGATTTAAATGTAGGACATAATTTGTCAGTATATTCATTGTGTAAACTATTTATATAATGAACATTAATTTTAAAACTAAGGATAGGCCCTTCATACATTTGGAGTTTCAAAACGGTGACCATGAAAACCGCGCATAAATAAAGATTTTGTCTAAACGGTGATTAAATCTATCTTCATTTTTTTCAAACTTTCTGTCATATACATAAAAACAAGCAAACATTTTTAAAATCGTTGCGAGGGATGGCTAATTTCAGTAACGCTCCACTAGAGATGCACTGGAGCGTGCGCACCACTTACGCCGGAAAACTTCATGCGTTTCCTGCCCTGTCTATATATTAATGTTAATGAAGTCTTGGGTCGAATCCCGAGTCGGGCAAGTTATAGTGTATTTTTTTGTTCATTTTCAGCCCGGAGTCAAGTGTTGGTTCCGAATATGGCGATAGAGTCATTTTCACATCATGAGACAGTACATACAAGGCGAAACGTGTACACCTTCTGGGAAAAAGGCGTGATTTTATGTATGTATGTAACAATATGTACATATATCTTAACAACCCATGTAAACACGTATAACTTTAAAAAAGCTATGGTATGGCCTTTAGTTTGTCAGTCTAGATTTTACCCAATTGACCTATCGATCGCCTCATTTTAATACAAAAATACCAATAATTGAGAAACCATTAGTATCTTCGTGACACAAATAGATTTCCCAATGATAAATGACAATGGACAAAATTAACGAATACGGGTCACGGCTACTCACATAGATTTACTGGTCTCTCTTATGTGAGAGGCCGCTTGGGTAGGTAAAAACGCAATGTCTTATAGTCCTGCCAAACGGCAGTTTAAATGCACTGTTGTGTACCAGCCAGAGTAAGACATATTGAGACTTAACATCGTATGTCTCAGGATAATGAGTGCAGTGGAATGCCAAACATTGCTTTGTGATTAATGGTTTTTGGATTTGTTACTTTCCATGAGTGGTCATATTGCTTACCAGCAGGCAAACAGCATGCTCGCCTCGCCATTCATTCCAGTAAAAAATGGCTATCGAATAGGTATATCTATCGTCCGAACATTGTGTTTTATGCCCCATTCTGATATTGAATCTATAAATCTTGAACTATCGACCGTAATTCACGTTGTTACTGGATCGGGGAATATTGACTGGTAATAGGTTTTATTTATGAGGTTTCTTACTATCTTTAAGAACGTCTCTAAGCCCACCATTGGTAGGTCCGTTCTGAAGCACGTAAGACTGGTCTTTATTCTTGAGGTGATAGAGTATCTTTCATTTTGATAACAATGAGCTTAATAGGGCTTACTGAATATTTTGTTCTTATGTCTATTGAGGTTAATTTTTTGGTATGTTATACAATTGCTGTCAATTAATTCACAGATTTATTTTGAACACGATTCATACGCATAAGTACGTAAGTTGTTTGTGATATTATTTTATATTTTATGTTTGTAATGAATAGGCTCAAAAACTACTGGACCAATTTTAAAAATTCTTTCACCATTCGAAAACTACATTATCCACGAGTAACATAGGCTGTATATTTGCCTAAAGGGGTTGAAACGGAAATGGAAAATATAAATTATTGAAGATATATTTACGAAAATTTATATTTTAGCTCCTTATTACAAAAACGGCACATGGGGGTAAAATAAGGGATGAAATATTGAACTTCTTAGTTATTGATCCAATAGGTGTCAAAATCGATACCTGAGAAACTCTTTGTGTACATACTCCAAATTCATAGTCGGAATCGGAAATTTTGGCCGCCATTTTGAACTTTTTTGTTATTGATCCGATTGGTCTCGAAATCGATATATGAGGCAGGCACTCTTAAAGAAATTACGTAGAAATTGAATGGGTACTTGACGGCCATCTTGAACTTTTTTATTCGTATTAAATTATGCGTAGTAAACCACAATGTTTTGTCTGTGTATAAATTGCAAAATAAGTATGAAAAAACTATTCAACGCGAATGTAATCGCAAAAAAGCTATATCTTATACATAATGTAAGGATTGTCAATATAAACGTCCAATCAAATAATAAGCCGTATTCAAATTTGAGTATTCATTTTTCGCCCTTTGTAAGCGTATTGTAAGCATATTTTGATAGTAGATATAATCCGATGTGTATTTTAAATATAAATTTAATCTTTTGATTTCAATGAATGTCGCTGGAGTAGTAACAGTTTAATAATATACCCGTAGCAAAATTAATAAACTAAAAAATAAATTCCGATTAGGATATCTAGGATAAACCTAGACAGGACGATGGAGGAGGGACGGAATAGAATACGAGTATAAGGTGGACAAAATGAGACAGAAGAATACAGGATGGGATTCGATAAGCAATATCGGGAACGGCAGTCATGTTGAGTTTAAATAAAATATGGACTAGAATCGTATCTATACCCGGGCGAAGCCGGGCCGGGCCGCTAGTCACACATACTTTTAAAAAAAATCGTGTCAAGTTAGACAGATAAATTAAAGAAAGATCATAATTTGACAGCCACCATGTTGTGTTTGGTTAGACGCCAGCTGTGTAACTTGAAGTCACGGGTTCGATCCCCTCACCGACCTTAATGATTGTGTTTCTGGAGACTGTCCCGCCTTCACACCCACCACTGCAACTCCTGTAAGCCAGGATCAACAGTGGCACGCAATGTAATGACACCGAGCATTGAAGCTCGGCGAGTCTCCGGGAATGTCTAACTTGTCTTTAACCCGCAACGAAATCAATCAGAAAGTTAAATTAATAGGAGGAGTTGGAAATAAATTATTGTCCACTTCCCTCCGTGCAAAGCGGGTGACAAAACGATGAAATAAAGAGGTAAATAACCTCGCAAAAAGACTTTTACAGCCGGAGAAGCCAGCTGTAAAGCACCACGGATCAAATCCTTATTACATTTAAATGGGACCTAATATGTGAGCTGTTACACTTGATTCCAGTAATAGGTATGGCAAAAACGCCGGAAAGCACGAAAATTCGTCCTAGTCTCTACAAGGTCCGTGTAGTATACAACTCCAGATGATATTTGCATACTATCCAGCATGGTTTTACGCTCATTCTGCCAAAGACTACACTCCCAAAGTATATGATGCGCGGATTGTTCATATTCGCAATTTGCTGTTGAACATGGGCACGCAGGCGATTCCACAAGCTTAAAAGAGTATAGTTTAGATTTAAAGTTACCATGGCCCGTGAGGAACTGTGATACGCAATAATCGACATCTAGCCATGTCTTCGTCAAACGATCACGCACGCAAGGAAAATATTGGTATAAATGCCGTCCCTTCAAAGATACCTCCCATCTATTTTGCCATTCATCTAATAGTTCGCTATATACCATAGGAAGCGGTTTAAAAAATCTGTCGACTTTTAAGAGTTCACGTGCAGTTAAAAATCTTTGATCCATATTCTCCTTAGTAGAGTAATACATGGCGGCGCGACGTTGCACCTCCAGATCGACTGGAAGTACACCCGCCAGGACAGGCAAAGCTTCGGTACTAACAGTTCTATATGCCTTGCACAAGAATATCAACGCCAAACGTTGGCTCTGGAGCAGTTTTCTTCGCACAGCACCGATAGTAGCCCTATCAGCCCATACGGGAGATCCATAACAAATACATCCTAAGTAAGTTGCTCCATAGATGATTTTTAGTGTATTGAAAGATAGCCCCCACGTTGATTTCGATATTCTTGTCAAAGCAAAAAAGTTCCTTTTCGACTTTTCCCCGACGTTCTTAATATGTTCCAGAAAGGAAAAATTCCTTTCCAAAATTAAACCGAGATAACAAACCGATTCTTTTTTCTTTACAGTGATACTATTAAATTTAATTCGCGGCGGTGATTTTAAAGTTCCTTTTAGAAGTAATTGGAACGTTTTATGTGGTGCAAACTGTAAGCGATTTCGATGTCCCCAATCACATATTAATTTTAAACACGCGTCTGCCATATTTTCTAATCCCGACCTACTGTTTGACTCTATAAGCAAGAGGCCATCGTCCGCATATCCGGTGTAATAATGATTGTGTTATCCACAGGTTTTTTTTTATTGCCTTGTAGGCAGACGAGCTAGCGGCCCGCCTGATGGTAAGCGGCTACCGCTGCTCATAAGACCTCCGTAGTGCCAGCACAACAAAGTCGCTGCCTACCTCGAGGGGACTACTCTTCTTAAACCTCGGATTTAAGGAGAGTACTCTCCTCATATTTATTTCAGGTCTAGGTGTTCGTGAGACCGAAAAGTCTCTCGTAGTTTTTGACGTGACAACGTCTTAAATTAGGTTGCGGCTGGGAGTCACTTATGAAAAAGTGTAACGCCCGGTAACGTAACGGTGCGCGCGCAGCACTAGAGAATTATTTTTCAGTTTCACCCACTTTTTCCAAAATTGTCCCATAGCCCCCCCCCTGCCTTCCCCCACCCTTATTCCGAAATAGTGCCTATTAGCCTCCCCACGAAACCTACCCCCCCCCCTCCCCTACCCCCACCCCGAAAATTTACCTCACCCCCCCCAATCCTATCTCGGCCAACATAGGTCGTAGACCCACCGAGTTTTTGATACTTATTGATTGATGGATTACATAAAGCTTTCGCAATTATTCACTGCTTTGGCGAAAAAGAGTATACTGATTCTTCGTTCTGGGCGACTTCACTTCACTCAGCCATAGTAATTATAATATAATAATATTCATATAGATAGAATTGTAACAAAAACATCAATAACAAAAGTCATGACAAATAACTTCCCATCTCGGAAGCAATAAAAGAAAAGACAGCACTCGTAAAAGAAATATATCATGACTGAGAAACAATCTCACAACTTCTTATTAAAGTTTGGAGGAAACAATGTAACTTTTATAGATTTTTCTGATTTCGTATTATGTATGTCTTTACTTCAAAAACTTTTTAATATTATTGATAGAATGAGAGATATAAAATATAATGAATTTGTATCTGCAAAGTTAATTAATTACTTTAGAATTTATTGTAAAATCCATGATATTAGTGTTTTAGTATCTTGTTTCTTTAATTGATACGCTTTATTCACGGCCGATGCCAATGATCAATCAAAAAATTGAAATCAATCTGGATTGTTTTCTACTTTTCGATTGGTCTCTTGTCATGTTGCCATAGTTTTTTCACTACTGAGAATGATTATTGGAAATATAGTATCAGAAAAAAAGATTGAGCTGTCAATCTAAAACGGCAAATTTTGGATTGGTATTGTTTATTGGCAGCGGCTGTAAGACAGTTTTGAAACCCATATTAGGTATTGAATGTTTTTTTCTTCACTCAAACTGAATTCAAAAGTCGATCAAAAGGAACAAACATTCGAAAATTATTAAACGTTTTAAAATTGTATATGAATAGGCCGTATATCTAAGAAGAGGACCTCAGAGTCAGATTTTGGTTAGTGATAATTCTAGAGGTTAGTAGTACCTAAGAAAGTCTTCAAGCCAGTAAAATTACGTATTATAAGTTCCAAATATTTTGGTAATTTTGATAGTAAAGTCTTAGGACTATAGTTTAGGGTCGGTTACCAGTTATGGTAATGGTAGTGTGTTGGGTAGTAGGCGTAAGCAGGTGGTATACGCAAGCGCAACAAAACACCAAAACTATAATTAAAGTTTTAATGCACTAAGCACAAAGTCATAGTTTACACACAGAGAACAGTCTGAAATATAAACTAACACACAGAAGGGAACAAACACCAAGAGTAGAACAGAAAAGAAGTTTAGTCCAAGAATACAGTTTATAGAAAGCACAGCACAAGATAGTCAGTATAAGGCACAAGCCGAAAGCAGAAAAACAGTACAGCGAAATAGTCCATAAGAAAAGCACTAGGTACACGCATACAGTATAATAGGGTAGGCTCGCGACAAACTATACGTCATCAGTGCGCGGTACGATCGTCCGGTCGGAACTAACTAGAGGTCCGGTGCGTGGAACATGCGCAGGCGCAGCTGGGGGGGTCCGCTACCGCGCCGCCCGCAACTACTACGTCACCTTTTGTCTTGAGGCGGCCGGCCGGCCTACGGTCCCGGCTCCATTACACTATTCTAGCGCTCATCCGTCATTCAATTGAATAATTTAGAATGACGTGTTGATATTATATTATTTATTTATTGTGATGTGGTATTTAAGTATATATATTTTCGAATGTTTGAGTATGTGTGTTTTTTATAGGTACATATGTGTGTGTGAGTGTATATGTAATATATAAGTTTGTGTGTATATATGTACGTGCGTATGTATGGGCGTATATATAAGTAGCCCACAGGACTAACAGTTTCATGTGGAAATTTTTGCAAAAAGCTATGTTGGTAGTAGACTATCTGTGCTTTAGTGTTATTATTATAGTTAAGAAAATTAGGTACTATAACGAAGGAGGTAAATATTGTGAGGAAACCAGCATATCACAGCAATTTGTAATATCTATGATATGCAAAGTCCGACAATCCGTACTAGGCCAGCGTGGCCAACTATATAGCCTAACCACGCTAAATCGTACTTTCGCTTGCAGAAGGCCCGTGTTCTGCAGTGGGATGTAAATGGACTGATACAGTACAAAGATGATTATGGTAATATAACTGTACGTACTTGGCAGCAAGGTGTGGCCACTGTCGATGTCGAAACCCGAAGCCAGATCCGTGCCAGAATCGAACCAGCACCCAGTTGGACTGAGCCCACGCGCGGTTTTGGTAGGGACGAATCAGCTCCTCCACCATAGACATCTGTCTAAAGAAGAATATAAAATTAAATAACGTCTTTATTGAAATCTGGCTCTCATTGGGCTCTTTTGTAATTCTTTAGCTGCGTGTCGTTGTCATAGGCTTTTGCTATTGAATAGTCTTAGATCATTTTCCACCACGTTAGCGTAAAAACCATCTTCAGCCACAAAAAGTCTACCGCTTAAGCTACCTTACCCAAGAGTCAAGGTATTTGAAAGTGTATCGGCAGTGATACGCAAAGAATTCATGCTGAGCACTGCAGGTTTTTTATTGCAAGGAATAGACACGAAAATTGCATTCGCTTGAAGTTCGATACAATCGCTCATACAAAACCAAACTACACCATGCATTACAAATCAATGCTTGGCATTCTACTGCGCTCGCCATCCTGAGACATAAGATGTTAAGTCTCATTATGTTCATTAGTTGCTCATGCTGTAATGTATTTGAAACCGGAACACAGTTGTGCATTAACACTGCTGTTAGACGGGTGAAATAGACATTGCGGTGGTACCTACCCAGGCGGACTCTCACATATGAGAGACGTCCAGTAAAAGTCGGCGAGTCTATAAATACGCTAGTTTGTCTTTAACCCAAAAGAAAATTAATCGGAAAGAAGTCAATTTCAATGAGCTATTTCCCGCTTGCCACATTCAAGCAGTAGACCAAATATTGTCTGTGGCGCATAAAGCCCATTTGAAATTTTTTGACAACTTCTATCTACAGCCAATCGGAATCAAAAACCTTTGAAAACTTCACTTACTGTTTCAAAGGCACTCTTTCAATAGCCCTCATTGTAGCTGGTTGGGTCGCGAACGAAGCTAGCGTTTGGACCAACGACTCCCTCGTGCTGGCCAGGACTATCCGCTGGTCTGCAAACTCGGCGCACAGGAACGCTGCGCAGGATACCACTAGCTCTTCCCATTCTGAGTAGGAAAGAAGATATTAAAGGGAAGATTTGTCGTCAGTTAAATTTTTGTAGGAGTTTGGATTTGATGGCAAGTGCTGTTCATTGCATTAATTAGGGAATTAGTATTAGGGTTATCTACAAGCAAGAAACAATTATTTTTAGTCGATTAATATACTAAGTTATGTTGATTTGATCAACACTGAATATATAATAACGCTACAAAAAAATGTCCCATACTTTTTAACACATATTTAAAAAGGTACTTGGAAAATATTGAATAACTTTATACATTTCTGTAGGTACGATTTAAGAAACTTGGGCTGCAGAAATTGCTTCTGTTTCAGTTTTCAATTTTGTCATGGAAGAAAGCGACAATGCGGCGGAATTTGAGTCGAACTTTGCAACTTTTTCACATTTATGTTTTTGATGAAATTCTTTCAGCGGTACGATATTTATGAGCCTGCGGAAGATTTCAGTTTTGGGAAAGACTTTTAAGAGTTATACAGGCATGAAAAGAGTAATTAATATATGAGTATACATAATCCTAGATGATTTTATGACGTCTTATAATTTTTTTATTGCAATGAATGGCGAGACGAGTTTGCTGTTCACTTGATGGTAAGCGATACGACCGCTTATGAACAGTGGCAAAACCAAACAACACCTTAAACTTAGATTATATACTCGTCTAGATTGAGCAATGTCAACAAACGATGCGCTAAAAGTGTCCTCACTTTCGTTGATATGTGTGAGTACCGGTCGTGTAATTATTGTAATCCAACTGTCAAGGTGTGTGTGTTTAGGGATGCCTACTCCAGATTATTAACTTAACTTTTCCCCATTATTTGATATACAAAATAGGTTAAATAAAATATTTTTTCTTTATTTAAAGTAATCATACTATTAAATATATTTATAACGCATTTTAGTAAAAACAATAAAGATCTAAACCCATCTCCTAGTGTTTGTTTTCGAATAGAATTAACTCTTTGGATTTATTGTCTGGGCTGTTATCTGATTTCTGTATTTATGTAAAATATAAATCATCATAAGTAAAATGTTCGGAACACAAAACTGAAGTCATGTGAGGCTACGAATGGTCTTCTTTTCATTTCCGCTGTGTAATGTCTCTCCAGCAATTTGCTAGTACGGAATCCGTAGTCTAAAAATTATTAGGACCTTGAATAAGTTCTCGCTGTTTCTTCAAAGATGACAATAGCAATACCCCGTTTGTGAAATTTTGAATGGTAATACACATGCAAGGCAAAGAATTAATAAAATTACTATGAAGTGCATGTCGTCGTGGGTTTCATTAATATCGTGTAGGTAAGTATTATTTACTCATTAAATAAATAATGCTATTCTTCTTGTTTTTATTCTGATCGAAAATATATGTAATGATATTTGTGTTTTATAGTTTCTCCCATAGTTTCAACAAATCTTCCTAGTAATAAATTGACAACACTGGCCAATGAAACTCATCTTCAAAATAATGAATTAAAAGTTCATGTTTTCTTCAAATAATAGTGGTTTAACAATAATGTTACCGATAGAAAGTGATATTGGTATTATTATACAGT
This sequence comes from Hyles vespertilio, assembly GCA_009982885.2. Lineage (NCBI taxonomy): Eukaryota > Metazoa > Arthropoda > Insecta > Lepidoptera > Sphingidae > Hyles > Hyles vespertilio. The sequence goes on from CM042823.1 coordinate 13,974,608, forward strand.
TTTCCCATACAATTGCGATTCAATTTGACAGCACAAACCGGCATAATTAATTATTTTTCGGGAGCACGTTATCCATATGTAGTTCAAATGACACTGACGTACGTGAGGAGCGAGTCTACCAAATTTGGTAGACTTTTTTTGAGCCGTGCGGTGAGGTGTGATGTGTCATCTAGACGAGTATATAATCTAAGACCTTAAATTACAAAACGATGCTTGGCATTCTGCCGCGCTCGCCATCCTGAGACATAAGATGTAAAGTCTCAGTATGTCCAGTAGTTACTCTGGCTACAATGTCTTTTAATCCGAAACACAACAGTGCATTTAAATTGCTGTTTGGCTGGAGAAATTGAACGCTTCTCATTCCGACGTATTTAGATTTGGATCTGTAAAAACAAATATTTATCTAGCTAAACATTTAATGATAATTGAGACTTTTTTCCTTACTTAAGTTACGCTGCGTGACGGATAATTTTCGTCTCATGAAATACACTAAAGTAAAATAAAAATAAAAAAATCTCACTGGACGTACCAAATTTTCGGCTTCCCGTTTGAAAAAATATCACCAATATCAAATTCTCTAGCTATTATGTCCTTTAAATTCTAACCATTAGAACTTACCCATTGCTACTTTCGGATAGAAATAGACGAATGGTGGAACGTATCCACATGTCATCTCCGATTTACAAGCTAGTGAATAAAACATTAGACTAGGCTGTGGCTATAGACCTTTGCCTTTCCGTCAGGATAAATTGAAAAAACAACAACAGCTAGTGAATAATAAAGGGACAGCTCATTATCCCTTTCTCAGAAATAAAACGAAAATAGTCAAACTAATTATTATAAGAACAACTCGTTCATTACTCTTCTTGCTGTCAACTGGTCTACGACAACTGAAGCACGCTTATTTAAACTAGTCGTTTGACGTTTCTCTGACGGTAATCAGATAAATGTCCATAAAACAATATTTCCTTACTATTTTTATCATTTTTTTTACCATATTTTTTTTTCATAATTTTTTAATGTTGTATGCACCTATAAAGGCTTATTACCTTCCACAATATCTATATATAAAACAATATATAATTATATCGCTAGTGTATCGATCTTATAAATAAATAAATAAATAACCCCCAAATCAAGAAAATGATTTAAAAAACAATGATTGTTTTATGAATATATTAGAAAGCTTGAAAAACACACTTCGGAACGTTACCCATACAAATAGTATTATATGCGCACCAACCTACGTAAAAGGTGCATTAATATATAACTACAAAGTCGAAACATTAAATAGCCTTCTCTATTTGGGCCTAAGAAATAACAACAATGTATACTTTTTTGATTCTAACTACACTCTAACACATGAGATGTTCTCATACAATACAGGGAAAATAAATAAATATGGATGGAGAAATATTTACGACCAAATTATGTGCAATATAATGATAGACTACGAACTATACAATTGTCTTCTCATCTCGCCAAATAGCAAATCAAACCGAAGACCCGGAAACTCGGAGGACGGACATGAATTAAAAAATAGTAGGCTTGAAGAACAAAAAATTCTTCCAACTAGTCTTCCCAGATTATTGATAGTGAACGCAATATAATACACGATGGTTCTACAACTCTTAATACTAACGTTAGTAATAAGTTAAGCAATGATTTATTTCGTGTTTAACTATATTTATGTATTACACCAAAATATAGCTGGGTTGATAAGTAAATCGAATATGCTAACAGTGTGTCTTAACGATTATCCTTCAAAACCTATAGATGTATTATGCATCACAGAGCATAATATGATCACAGACGATATACAACGGTTACATATCCCATCATATAAATTAGCATCGGTTTCCTGTAGAAACAATAGAAGTGGTGGCTCCTGTGTATTGGTCAGGAATATTCATTCATATAAAGAACTCAATAATATAATATCGCTATCAGTGCCCAATGCTATTGAATGTTCGGGTATTGAATTGTTGCAACACAACGTAATTATCGTTTGCATATATAGAGCCCCAAAAAATACCTCTATTGATTTTGATAATTTCTTTCAAACTTTACACAAAATTCTTAATGAATATAGATCGAAACATAAAAAAGTTATAATTTCAGGAGACCTTAACATTGATACTCTAAAGAAAAATAAAATAACAGCCGAACTTGTTAATTTACTTGCATCCTATAACTTACATCTCCAATTTAATACTCCAACACGATTAGTCAGTGGCACATGTATTGATAATGTCGCCCACAATATTAAAGGCTGGAAAGGAGAATTAATTGAATTAGCACTCTCAGACCATATGGCTCAAATATTGACATGTCCTGTAAAAAAAACCTGCTCCTTAAAGTATTGGCATGTGCGGAGGCGAGATCTATCTGATGAAAACCGTAAAAAATTTGTTGAATGTCTGAGCAATGTGACTTTTAGCGAAGTGTTTGAAACAAACAATCCTAATGAGGCTTTCTCTCGTTTTCATGAAACATTTATGTTATTCTATGACCTTTGCTTTCCCATTATAAATGCGAAAATAACAGTCAATAAACGACCACAGTGGGTGTCACGAGGTATTAGACTGTGTAGCAAACGCAGGAGAGAACTTTTGTGGAAATATAGAGCATCTCCAACCATAACAAATAAAATAAATTTAAATCCTATGCAAAGAGATACAAAGCTGTACTAAACTTTACGCAAAAATCGCAAAATAACTTTTACATTAAAAAAGCTGCTAATAAATGTAAAGCTATGTGGCAAGTTATTAATAGAAATAAAAGCCTAAAACTTAAAGAAAATATTAGTTCAATTAAAAGCAATGGTCAAACAGTTTCAGATCCAAAAGAGTTAACTCAACTCTTTAATAACTTCTTTATTGACGTAGCCAAATGCAAAAATAATTTTAATACAACACCTTTCGTATCGAACAAAAACCTATCAAATTCTATATTTGTTACACCTACAGGAGCAAATTATATTTTTAACATAATTAAATCTTTAAAAAATGTTTCTAGTACGGGTTATGATGAGATTGCAGTTAAGATCATAAAAGATGTTTCACACATAATATCCCCAATTTTAAGTTACACCATAAACCTGAGTATAGAATACGGTATATTCCCCGATAAGCTTAAACTCACAATAATAAAACTTATATTTAAGAAGGGACACACGCAGGATATTAACTGTTACAGACCTATAGCGCTAATACCTATCCTTGCGAAAATTTATGAAAAAGTTATATATGCTTCATTATATTCTTTTCTTGAAACTAATAACCTTTTAGCAACTGAACAGTATGGCTTTCGTAAAACAAAGTCAATAAATGCAGCCATTTATAATTTTATTAATACTGTCATCACAAATGTAGACAAACGAAAGTCTACAGTAGCCATATATTTAGATATGACGAAAGCATTTGACCACGTTCGCCATGATACTTTGCTCAAAAAATTAGAAAATTATGGTATTAGAGGCAACGTAAATAATTTAATAAAATCTTATTTAACTAATAGAAAGCAAGCTACTCAAATTACTAGAATATGCCAATCACAAAAAAAAAAGAAATTGTTTACCAATCACAGTACAGCAAAATTAATTTTGGGGTGCCACAGGGTAGCGTATTAGGTCCTTTACTCTTTCTTGTATACATTAATGAGCTACCGTATACAACCAAGCATCAAATGACCCTTTTTGCTGATGATAGCACGATACTATTTACGGGCAACCAAGTACTTTCGAATGTCACTAATGAGATCTATACTTGTCTAAATAATTTAACTGACTGGCTTACCTCAAATAATTTAAAACTGAATGTAGCAAAAGCTAAGCTTATGCATTTTAGACAGAGGAATAAAACAGAAGCTAAACTGAATATAACATTCCAAAATACTGCAATTGAGGAAATAGAGGAAATAAAATTTTTAGGTCTGTATATTGACCAAAAATTAAATTGGAAAAGACATGTAGACTATGTCTGTAGACGTCTACACCAACAGTCATACGCCCTTTACAATTTAGGCAAAATATCAGACAAATCTTCAGTCCTTTGCGCCTACCACGGCCATGTAGCATCTATTTTGAGGTATGGTTTAATATTTTGGGGGAATTCTACACACAAAGACTTGGCTTTCAGAGCTCAGAAGAGATGTATTCGATCCATGGTTAACATTGATACAGCTACCTCCTGTATGCCATATTTTAAGGAACTTGAAATATTACCACTTCCCTCTATGTATATATACGAATGTGCTATCTTTGCTAAATCACATATTCACCTATATCAATACAGCAATAGAGCAAGGCAAAGAGAAAAAATTACATATGTTCCACACAAAATGGCTTTATTTCACAAAAGCGCATACCATGTGATTCCTCAGATATATAATAAATTACCAAAATCAATAAGAGATTTGAACGAATTGAACAACTTTAAAGGCAAGTTGTTTAGTTTTTTAATTGATAAATGTTACTATAATATAAGTGATTATTTAAATGATAAGATTTGTTAAGCTTGTTTTAGTTTTTGTAGTTTTATTTGTAGATTTGTTTAGTATTTTTTTAATTATCAGGTTATGATTTATTCCTTGTAATTACCTTAAATTATTGTATGCCAGTAAGGCGGGTCATAGCTGTTTAAACTAAAAATTATGTAACACCATTTATACGTATGTCCACAATAAAATGTTTTTTGAATTTTTGAATTTTGAATCGATGATTCACAAATGGGAAACCTTATTATTCCTATATGCAAACTTATACATATATTATATATATAGTATATATATTATGATTAGGCTAGCTTACAATCATTTTAAGAACGGTATACATATAAATTTACCTGGTATCTGTTGAATAGGAACAGTGGGATGCATGTACAGTCGCAGAGTGTTGCACAACTCCAGCATGGCGTCCACATGGTACTCGGGGACGAACGCAAACAGAGATTCAGTGAATTCAGAGTTGCATTCTGTACACAATTTAAATAAATTTGTGGCTGTCAAGTGAAATTTCAAGGATACATTGGAAGATTTGAATGTCATTAACAGTTAAATGATGAGAAAAATATCAGCCATATTAATTATCTTTTTTTTTGTTTGTTATTTGACAGCCTCCGTGGCGCAGACGGTTAGATGTCGCCTGTGAAACAAGAGGCCGCGGGTTCGATCCCCGTACCAAGATAAATGTTTGTGCGACCCACAAATATTTCTTTCGGGTCTGGGTGTTTGAGAGACCGAAAAGTCTCTCGTAGTTCCTGATACCCATGACACAAGACTTGATATTAATGTGGAGTCAGGAATAGTCCACATACATAGGTATGTGGCTGTTGCGTGTATTTTTTTAACAGCAATTGTATCAATAATATAAAGTATAAAATGGCGCGCGAATTCATGAATTTTATATTGTAAAGTTGATAACACCAAAAATACTGTTCAAAACTAATAATAATGTTAAATGTATAATGTATCAAAGTGAAGTCGAATGAAACAAACTTACGATTCGGTTCCATATGTGCATTTGATCCGAAACGTGGCGTAGTTGCTCTTGAAGTAGGACTCTGGGGACTGATTCATAATATAAATACATTGAAAATGTTTTGCGGTCTGTCAGTTTTTGAATGAAGAGTGAGAGTAGAAAAGGGGGTTTATCGAGTTAGCGAAAATTATTTTTGTGTGTATCGATAGTCAATCACCACGCACTAAAACGGTGAAGGAAAATATCGTGAGGAAACCTGCATACCATAGCGATTTATAAGAATTTCTATGTTATGTAAGTCCGCCAACCCGCACTAGGCCAGCGTGGTGGACTATATGGCCTAACCACTCAATCGTACTCTCGATTGTAGAGGAGGCCCGTGCCCTGCAGTGGGTCGTATATGGGCTGATACAGATTTTTGTATACTGAAACAACTAATTGACCATAACTTATAGGATGGTAGCAGTCCTAAGTATAGACTTGCGTTTCCTATTAATACATGAAACACGATGGCAATGCTATAATTTCACGTCGTTTTAGTTGTATAATCGATTATTCGATTTCTACGGCTCAGATTTAACATTAGTTTTGTAACACAATAATATTCTCGATTCCATGGGCTAGTGCATAGAACTATTCCTTTCATTAATAACAAAATACGTTGGCTAATGTTTTAGTCTATCTGTGATAAAAATACTTACCTCTGATCTGAACTAGAGGTATATTCAAGTAGCAATGACGCGTAACTAGTGCCCCCTAGCAAAGAGCTCTTTCCAGGTAGGATTTCTTTACTCGCCACCTAAAAAATAGTAAAAATATGATACGTTCATGGAGCTAAGACAGTTTCCGCAGCACAGTAGGTGATAACCTGGATGTGAAGAGATTTTGATTCGATTTAAGCAGAAGACAAAATGTGTGTTATAAAAGTTATATTAAATATGGGTAGATGCTTATGATATAATCTCAATGTTATGTACTCTCTTTATAATTTTTTTTAAGTTACGCTAATTGAAATTGAAATTTTATTTATATATTTTATCGATTTGGTTTCATTTTAATTTTGTTTACCTTCCCGACGTTTCGATTACTTTCCAGCTTTTGTGGTCAAGGGGCGGAGTGAGATATTAGTCATCCACTCAGTGATTGTTAAAATTTAAATATCCATCCATCGCATCGGGGAAACGTCGGAAACTTAAAAAATGGAAGAATTATACCAAATCAACGATAAAACCTGGAAGTAATCATTTTAGTCTCTTCTTCTTCTATATTTTTAATATTTTGTTTTTCTTAGTCGTATACTGTGATCACCCATTTCTTCCATACCAATAATTCTTGAGGTTTGGAAGAATTCGCTTACAGCGATAAGACCGCCCTTTGCTAACATATTTAAGCGCTTCGGTATTTTATGTGGTGTATAATAAATTATTTACGTATAAGTAAGTTAGCCAGATAATAATCCAGTCAGTTGCAAGTTAGACTGTAGGCTACTTATTTATTCTCACTGCTGAACATAGTTTCCCCGAGGATTTTCACAGCGACTTGTTGGAAACAGTCTGCATCTACGAGTATTTAGAGATTCTACTAATCTATACTAATATAATAAAGAAGAATAATTTGATTATTTGTTGGCATTGAATAAGCTAATAATTGCTGGACCGATTTGAAATAATTAATAATTATAAACACTGAAGAATTTGTTATTACACGCTTTTTATTAGCTTCACCTGTATGTTTGTATGTTTGTTTGTAACCGACTTCTTTGGGCGCGATTTTGACCCACTTTAAACGGCCAGATTTCATTCAAATTTTGCACACCTGTCAAAGACCGATGACAATACAATAATTCGATTAAAATATACAGGGTATATCAAGACTGCTACCGAAAACGAAGCCGGGTGGTAGTTTAAGCGACTTCAGACACAATGCAACAAAAAAAGTTGCAAAAAAAAGCGTCAATTTTTTTTTGTTATTTTTTTCCTATGCCCATATTTGGGTGGTAAATACATTTTTTACTAAAATAATAGTGTATACCCTTTTATTTATGAATAATCTAAGGTATAAAAGTGTTAAAATTATTATTTTAGCAAAAACTATGGATTTACTACCCAAAAATGACGATATTTAAAAAAATCATAAAAAATTATTGTCGCGTTTCCATTCGAAATTTTTGATTGCATTGTGTTTGTAGTCACTAAAACTACCACCCGGCTTCGTTTTCGGTAGCAGTCTTGAGATACCCGGTATAATTATCCTGATTAGATTCGCCAGGATTAATTATTCTTATAATTGATGACCATTGCTACTGACCACTAGGTGGCGTATAGATGAACATAATTTGCTACTGACTAATGGCGTGATCACGTCAATAATGCATATTTCCACTATTCATCGGTAGATGGCGTTAACATTGTATTCTTCAAGTGTCAAATGTTACTACTGACCGTATGATGTACACACTGAGCCGTAGATGGTTGTTTTTAGTCAAAACAATTAAATAATAGTTAAAAAAAACTAAAATACACGCTTTAATAAGATATACAACTAAAAAAGTAAAAATAATTGATACTGAATTTAAGATAAGAAAATGGAGTAAAATACATATATTTTATTGTTACAAAGCGTGGGGTGTTTACAACAATTACTTATCCTCCTGCACCCCACGCTTTGTAACAATAAAACTATATGTAATTTTACTCCATTTTCTTATCTTAAATTCAGTATCAATTATTTTTACTTTTTTAGTTGTATATCTTATTAAAGCGTGTATTTTAGTTTTTTTTAACTATTATTTAATTTTGTTACCTTTAATCTCAGGAACTACTGGTTCGAATTATTTTTGTGTTGCAAATGTTATTTATTGAGGAAAGCTATAGACTATATAACTATGACCTATAGGAAGGAAGCAGTAGTGAAACACCTAGCAAATACGAGGAAATTTTTATTCGTTTCTCATGGTCCGATTGGTCGATATTCTAAATTGATAGTCGGAATTGAACATTTTGGTCGCCATCTTGAAAAGTGTGTCTGCACTCGGGTGGATCCGGGCCGGACCATCAATAAATAAAGAAGTATCCTATTACCTGTTCATGAGCGATATAGTCCGGATCAGAGGCCATTCTCAAAGAGTGCAGCGTGCCGGCGAAGTGTCTCGCCAGTTCCGTCTGTCTCTGCTTGGTCCATATGGCGCCAATCACCCAGCCCATTTGTAAAGCGCCTACTTCTAACTTCTCCTGGTAGATAAAGAAGACATTATGAGACGGCTTCTTAGCCTCCAAACTAGGGTACGGGATGCAATTAAGCAGCTATGATTTCATCTCTTATGTGTATTGACTATCGTCCCATTTATTAACTTATTTTCTTGATTCACTTGTACCTATTTATTATCCCATTGACGATTATCACTAAAGTGACTGTGCAAATATCTCTTGACATATTTTAAAATATAAGAATTGTATTACCCGACTTACCAAATTATCAATAGATTTTTTTTTTGAGCTCCCCTGATCAAACTCTATAAAACATGTCTTCCACTGGGAGGCCGAACATTAAAGGTACAGCCGCCCCAAAATCGTACCGGTCACTGCAATCAGGCCGCGAGACGGCGAACCCGGTGCAGGCGCCAGCGATAGTGGTCGAAGCGCCAGGCCTGCGCCCGGACGACGAGGAGGGGTTCACCTCGGTGCAGACCAGCGGGACTATGAGCGCCCGTAGGCTCTCACTCGCTGATGAGCTAAGGGGAGCTCAGAGCGTGGCCTCATCTGACTCGCCGTCGAGGGCGCCTGCTGAAACCGTGGATGTCGGAGGCGGGGACTGTCTCTCGGAGGGCGGTGGTGATCTCGGGGGGTCTGTGGGCGCTGCCACCAGCGAACGACCAAGTCTCGGGGGAATGCTCGCCGACTCGGCTCAGAGGGCGAACAAGGCCATGATTGAGGCGAAAGAAGCCTTGGAGTCGAAGGGAAACCTCAAGAAGGAGGTCCGGGAAATGGTTGTCGATCGCCTCCACCTGCTCTACGAGCTCATTTTCAATCTGGTAGAATCCCGTAGCAGTGGGAGGCGAGCGTTGCCAGAACCTCCGCTGCCCGGGATATGGAAGTGGCGGCGAAAAGACACTCCCAAGCAGTTGAAAAACTGGCGGGGGATCTTGGAGCCGCCACTAAGGAGGTCGCGGCCAAGATGGAAGGTCTACAGAAGGAGGTGAGTGCGGCTCGTCTGATGGTGGCACACGATGTGGTGTCATCCTTGGACGAGACGCGTTCGCTCATCCTAAAGAGACAGCCGACATCTCTCCCTGAAATCATACGGGGAGAATTCCGGAACATCAGGGAGGAGCTGGCCGCGACACCACCCTTGAACCGGGCGGAAGACAAACAGCTGATGGCTGCGCTGGCGGACCTCCGGGAGGAACTGGCAGAAAATACACGGGTTCAGCGGACTTATGCTGAGGTGAGCGCGGCGCCACCCTCTGCTGCCAAGATTGGCCCTTCTGTGCCTTCCCACGCGCTGATAGTCTCCTCCGGGGATCCAAATGCCACGTCTGACGATGTCATAAAAAGCATCCAGGCGGGCTTGGACCCCCGGGCGGAGGGTCTGCGGGTGGAGAGGTGCAGGAGGGTGCGGGACGGCAAGGTGGTGCAAGGGGCGAAGCGGAAAAGGTCGCGGAGGCCTTAAGGAAGCGGGACCTCACAGTGACCCAGGCACAGAACAAGAAGCCCCTCGTAGAGATAGCAGACGTTCTCGCCTTCAATTCCAATGAAGACATTGTTGAGTCTCTGTGGATGCAAAACACCCACATCACACAGGGACTCAACAAGTCAGAGGAAACTGCAAAAGTTCTCTTTCGCAGGAAGGCGTAGTCCTGGAGGTATCCCCGGGACTCTGGAAAAGGCTTACCAGCGTTGGGCAAATCTACGTGGGGCTCCAGCGAAGACCAGTGAGGGATAGATCCCCACAGGTCCAATGTTCGCAGTGCCTGGGATACGGGCACACCCGCAAGTTTTGCAAAGCCGCGGAAAGAATTTGTTCCTTCTGCAGCGAAGCACATGCGGGCGACTGTCCGGCCCGCGCTAGGGGTGAGAGGCCAAGGTGCACCAATTGTAAACGGGAGGGCCGTGACCAGGCGGATGACCATACTGCATTTTCCGACGGTTGCCCGGTGCGCCAGAAGTGGGACGCCATAGCGAGATCGCGAGTGACGTACTGCTGAAGGCGCCGCGGACAGCTGTGGGGAACTCATAATAATGCAGGCGAACCTGGACCGCGCCAGATTAGCGACTGCAGAAGTTATGAGCGCAGGAGTGCGCCTGGGTGCGGCTGTCATCCTGGTGCAGGAGCCGTACGTTGGTGCAAGAGGTGAGCTGGCTGCGTTGGCGCGCGGCCGGGTAGTGCAAGCACACCCGACTGTACGATTCGGGCCCAACAAAGCTGCCATCGTCGTGCTAAACGATGCACTGCGCCTAACGTTGGATCCTGCACTGCAGTCGGAAACTATGGCCTGCGCGATCCTCGACACCGACGAGGGTCCGATTGGAGTTATCTCCGCGTACTTCCCGCCCGGGAGTGACACATACACCCTGGCCACTTTTAGATCGCAGCTCAGCGAGCTTGAAGTGGCCATGTCCAAGATTGGGTCCGGGCGGTTGGTGGTCGGAGGTGACTTCAATGCGTGGAATCGGTGGTGGGGGAGTGATCGCGATGACGAGCGTGGCGAACTGCTGGCGGACTGTTTCGACCGACATGATTTAACAGTATTAAATGAGGGAAATGAGCCGACCTTTGAGGCGTGGAGGCGGGGCCGAGCGTGCTGCAGTCATGTAGACGTGACTGCATGCGGCTCAGCTCTGCTTCCGCGCGTCACGGACTGGCTCATTGACCCCTCAATAACGTCAGCATAGCATAAAACGCTCGTCACTCGCCTCTCGGCGCGGACACTGCCTGCTCCTCCGCGATCCAGAACCCGAAAGTACCGCACGAAAAACGCCGATTGGGAAGCCTTCCAAGACACCCTATCCGGAGAGCTGAGATCGCGAAACCTCAAGGTGGAATTCATGGACGCCCTCCAGACGCGGGGAGACGTAGAGGACGCAGCGGTGGCCTATACAGAGGCGGTGACGGCGGCCTGCGATTCTACATTGCCAAAGCTCTCGGCGCCGCGTTCCCGGCCGGACCCTCCTTGGTGGAACGCAGAGCTACAAGCCAAAAAGAAAGACGTAAACACCAAGAGGAGACGAATCCGGTGCGCGGCTCCGAGACGCAGGCAACACGTAGTCCAACAATACCTGACAGCATTACAGGACTACAAACTGGCGGCCGCGGCCGCCCAAACCGCCAGTTGGAAGGAATTCTGCACGACTGCGGAGCGGGAGAGCATGTGGGACGGAGTCTACCGAGTCCTGCGTACAACAGAGAGACGCAAACCCGATTGCCTTTTGCGAGCTGGAGATGGCCAGACGTGTACGCCGGCCGAGTCGGCTCGCCTGCTGGCGGAACAACTGTTTCCGGAAGACGATCCGCAAAACGACTCCCCGGAACAAGCGGCGGTCAGATCGTTGGTCGAGGCGAGGGACGTTCTGGAGCGATGCGGACCAGACGACCCAAGCTTCACGGCAGCCGAGCTGACTTGGGCAGCGTCTACTTTCTCGCCAAAGAAAGCCCCGGGACCGGACCATCTTCCAGCTGACGTATGCGCAAAGGCAATCGGCGCAGACGAGGGCTGCTTTCTAGCCCTCGCAAACGCAGCAATCCGCCTATCGTGTTTTCCCGCTCCATGGAAACGTGCCGCTGTCTGTGTCTTACCCAAGCCAAACAAAAAGGACGCTGCCCACCCACGCTCCTACAGGCCAATAGGATTACTATCAATCCTGGGTAAAATATTGGAAAAGATGCTGATGGGCAGGCTCCGCTGGCATCTCCTGCCAACCATGCACCATATGCAATATGGTTTTATGCCCCAGCGCGGGACCGAGGACGCCCTCTATGATCTTGTAGCTCACTTAAAAAAGGAAAACAACAACAAGAAAATTACAATCGTGATATCCCTAGACATAGAGGGCGCCTTCGATAACGCCTGGTGGCCAGCCATAAAGCTGGGCATGGTTGGGAGGGGATGCCCGCGAAATTTGTATGGCTTGGTACGCTCTTACCTGCGAGACAGGACAGTGGAGATCCTGTATGTGGGGGCGATCTACAAAACCCACCACAAGAGGTTGCGTGCAAGGCTCAATAGCGGGCCCCACTATGTGGAACCTAGTGCTGGACCCCCTGATAAGGGAGGTCTGGGGACTCGGGGTCTATGGCCAGGCGTTCGCCGATGACATAGTCCTGGCCATATCCGATAAAGATGTCGGGAAGGCCCAGGAAACCGCCAATCGGGTGCTCGCCCATGTGCACGACTGGGGCTTCAAAAACAAACTAAAATTCTCGGCGGAAAAAACCAACGCAACGATGGTCACTAAAAGACTCAGGATAAGGGCCTCTGTCGTGCACATGGCCGGGCATCAGATTGAGATGGTCAAAAAGTGACACGTGAAAGAGACATGTCGAAAAGCCGCGGAAATCTACAAAATACTTGAACGCACGGCAAGGGTCACGTGGGGTCTGAACCCGGAGATCGTCCGCACAATCTACAGAGCAGACATCGAACCCATAATGTTGTACGCGGCGAGCGCCTGGGGATCGGCGGTAGAGTTGCGATACGTGGAAAAGCTCATGAGGGCAACCCAAGGTAGGTTCGCAAAAAAAATAATTAGATCATACCGGACGGTCTCTCATGTGGCCTCCATTGCGATCGCGGGTCTGCTGCCGATAGACTACCGAGTCCGTGAGATCATAGCCCTGCGCGAGGCGAAACTTGGTGGGTCTATCGCTGAATTTCCGGGTAGGTGTATGGAGGGCAGGGTACCGCCTGCCGAGATGCCGCACCACTTTGAGTGGCGGCCGGTCTCATACACCAGCATGGATCAATGCGCTGGAGCCGAGGTGGCCGAGTTAGGGGCGTCTGGAGCGTGCGTCTACACCGACGGTAGCAAAATCGAAGGCAAAGTTGGAGCCGCGCTTTCGGTCTGGAGGGGCGGTGCAGAGGTCCGAACAAAGTCCTTCAAACTGGAATCCTTCTGCACCGTGTTCCAGGCTAAAATGTTCGCCCTCCTGAAGGCGACAGAGTTGGGCTGGGTACTAAATAAACAGACTATAAACATCCTCAGTGATAGCAGGTCTTCTCTAGACCTGCTTAAACAAATAAACACCACCAACTCCATTGCTTTCAGGATACAGCGGAATATTCGCGAACTGGCTGCCGTTGGTGTGGATGTGCGCCTGCACTGGCTCCGGGCCCATGTCGGCGCGATCGGAAACGAACGTGCCGATGTGCTGGCCAAGAAAGCGGCGCTAGGCAGAAAGACGGCCCCCGACTACGACCAAATATCAGTGTCGTGTGCGAAGGGGGCAATCAGGAAGGAGAGCGTCGCGAAATGGAGTGAAGAGGACACTGCTCTAATCACCAGTAAACACCTAGCTAACTTCCTTCCTGATGCAGCCTCCGCACACTTTTACGCGAAAAAAACACCGCAGTCAGCTCTCATGACGCAGACGCTGACGGGACACGGAGGATTTGGGGAGTACCTCCACAGGTTCGGGCTTCGAGAGACACCTTGGTGTACTTGTAGGCCCGGAGTTGTGGAGGACGTGGCCCACGTACTCCTAAAATGTCCACGGTTCTGTGCGTTGCGATACCGGCTGGAGTGTGAGACCGACTGCGACCTAAATCTGTCAGCATTGCCGGGTTTGCTGTCAAATCCTGACACGAGACATGCTTTTATTGTCTATTGTAAAAAAGTCACAAAAACAGTATGCCGGGAAAATGGGAGCACGGCTAAATGGGAACTATAAGTGTGGAAGTGAAATATGGCATGGAAATTGCAATAAATGTGTTATAGATTAGTGGACTTAAATTTTATTTTCATTAAAATGTAATTAAATTAGTGTAATATAGAGTAATCTCCATGTAATTTTCGTGTAATTTTTAATGTTAATTTTAATCAATCTATAATATTATTTTAAACTAATTTTATTATAAGTACTTAAGTTATCAATTGTAAACAACGTTAGCTAGTACAAGTAATGCAAAAGGCAAAGGACAAGTTACAAAATGTAACTGATATTATGAATAAAAAAAAAAAAACAACAAGTCTACGTAAAGGGAAAAAAAGAATTAAAAAAGAAACAAAAAAAAAATAAAGAAATTTATACACCGAAAAAAAAAACAAAAAGACATATCAACGAAAATAAACCCTGAAAAAAAAAGTAAGGAATTGGAACTCCCAAAACATAATATCAGACGGATAATGACTTGTCCCAGAAATAAATAAATAAAGTGCGAAAAGTCCCTGTCAAGTTTCAGGGGAGTGTTGCTTAGAATTAAATAAAAAAAATAATTAAGCAGCTGTGTGCAAGACCACGCAGGGTTTTGTTTGGTATTCCGTAGATCGGTGAACCCAACATAATCATTCCACTTTTCCCCGAGGCGAGGCGTTAGGGGTAACTAAGGCTACGAGAGCCAAAAAAAACAAAAATATAATTGACAGATAGGATCATCAGTCATTGATAAATGAACATCGTTGTCTGCTACCACAATACTTAAAGACTTGCTGGGAAACTTAGGTGGTCCATTGTTAGCGTGAAACGCATTGAGATTATGAATGGTGAAAATCCTAATAATGGATCATTATTGGATCATTGGCTACTTAATCACTAAACCAAATCCATCGTATTTTGTATTTTTTACCCCATGACACAAGTCTCTATCTTAGTGGGATGTGTAGGAACATACTTATAACAAAAATGATGCAACATTAAAGTGAGTCTTCCTCCATGAGATTTATTCAAAGTGGTGGCTGTCTTTTTCCGGATAATACTGGTTATTACTATGTTCATTTACCTCGTAAACACTTTTTGATCTTTCCAACTCTTTCATCATCTTCTCCATTAATTGTCGTTTTATTTTGTCTGGTTCTGTAAATTCTCCATTCACACCTAGAAAATTATCTACATGCTTAAAACGTTTGTTAAAGTGTTCCCTATTAGAATTTTGTCTCTATGTAGTGCTCACTATACAAAAGCGAAAGAGCCGACAGTAATCATTGTTGAAGCTGAGTATCCGGTTTTGAATGGCTTGGCATCATTGCATCAACCAACGGAAGATAAATAATTAAAGATTCGCTTTATGTGTTCCATTCCACGATGTGATAGGGCGAGCCTTTAGTAATACCGGGCAAAAATTTCTGACTCCAGACTGATAAATTAATAGAAAAACCCAGTATCATTTTGCCCGATTAGTTCCGAAAGCGAGACCTCAGCTTTGCAATCATGCTGAAGTACAATTGCCCCAACGAGGCAGAACTGCTGTATTTGAGGACACAACAATTCCAGGAGATAAAAGGGAAGGTATAAACTACATTGAACTGGACATCGACACATTTCAATTTCAATCGACACATTTGTTCATTTTTTTGTTATTCGGAGGGATACGAAATCCGCCCAGGTTTCCAAATTTCCTACCAGCAGCAAAGTTCTACTGACCTGTCCCAGTATGTAATTCGCTGGTGATGGTGTATATCCTGAGCTCGATGTCGTGGAGGCAGTCGGCCATGTCGAGCTGGTTGTCCCTCAACTCGCACAACTGGTCACAAACATGGTACGTTCTTTTACTTCTGAAGATTTAAGTAGTGGGAGGTCTCTCATATGTGCGAGGCCGCCTGGCTAGTAGCACTGTTTTGTTACGGTTTGAAGGATATTGTAGCCAGAGTAACTACTGGACATATTGAGACTTAACATCTTTTGTCTTAGGATGGCGAGCGCAGTGGAATACCAAGCATTGCTTTGTTATTTGAGATATTGTTTGATTTTGCTACTGCTAATGAGCGATCGTATGTTTTACCATCACGCGAAAGGAATGCTCGTCTCGACATTCTTTTCAAAAAAATAATAATCACGGTTTAAAGGTTATTGTGGGCAAGGACCATTACCCTCAAATTATTGCATACTATTGGATATTAGAAATGGCCTAAAAATTTAACCAGTTACTGGGTAACTAATTATAAAATAGGGTTCGGAGGTGAAAATAGAATAATCTCATATATTATTGAGCCTCTATTCGTCCAAAGTATTCATAGCTTGTGCTAAATACAATGTTACACATACTTTTTCAGCGTGTTTGATGGCAGCCCCATGGTACAGCGCCAGTAGACCGTCCACTAGTCTCAGTTGAGCTGCTCTCACGTCAATCGCACCGGCTCCTGGCATCATAGACCGCGTGCCTTTCATCGCTAGTGCCGTCTCACCTGTTGTTCTGCTGTAAAAGACACAAAATAGATCCAATTTCAGCAAAGAATATGGCAGTAGGCAGGGAAAAAATCTTTGAAACAATTAAAATGCATTGGAGTAGAGCGGATCTATTCTATGAGTTTTACCTTGCTGAATTTAACATTTTTTAGGAAGAAGGTACTATGATTTAACCTTTGAACTATATCAAGTTAGTCAAATAAGGTATATAAATCTAAAGGAAAAAATCAGCTGTTCCATACAAAAGTAATCGTTTTAAACTGTGGTTGTATGAAGCCGTTGATTTATTTTTCATGATTTCAGGTTTGTCCCCATTATATAATTTGTCCATTATACCCTTTATTTTATCATAACTACATTATGTACAATAGGATAGACAACAATCTTAAATAAATCGATTATTTTATAAATCTATAAAAAGCAATGTTTATTTCAACTCAAACAGAGGAGCAATTGCATCAATGGCTAATGCCAGAATGCATTAGTTTGCAGTTTTGATTCCCTTAAGATGGTTCTCGTCTAGATAAGTCTCGTTCGATGGTTACTTATCAAACTAAACCACTTTTTGAGAAATGTCTTCATACTAAAGCTTGGCAAGCAATCAAGCCAACAATCAAATCTAAGATTGAGCAACTAACTACTGCCACGCATTTAACTCAACTGATATTCCCGAATTATTCCACCGAGCGGTACACCGCCAGATCCCTGTTGATCTTGTACAAGTTTTATTGAGTTTCTAACTATAACTACAATTGTGTAGATTAAATTGTTAGCGTTTGATTTTAGTAATATACTAGATTACATCATGAGGGACAGGAAATTGTTGGATATCTCATCGAATCGAGGCTTTTCTCGGAAAATTACCTTGATAATCAAGTGCAAAAATGGTACGTGTATCCCGGACTATCATATATGAACTACAAATGCGTGGTGTTATAGCAACTAATCGGATGGGATCTGCCAAAGGGGATCACATACAAACATAACCCTTTGCCTGTTTTAGGGTAGCAGAGGTGTTATTAGGACCCCCACGTTTCATCGTGTGTGTTTCGTCCCATGATGCCTAGAGGGCGAGCCTACTCGCCATATCGGGCACAAATTCCTGACTCCGGGCATATGAAGATCCAATAATGAATAGAAAAATCTAATTTCCAATTTTACTAGCGCGCGTGAGAGAGATAGACAGAGTTCATAGTTTTTACCAAGTAAATCCAGACTGCCGGAAACGAATCTAGATGGTAGTTTTAGTGACTACAGAGTACATACACAATGCAACTAAAAAATTCGGAAAATTGCGACGATTTTTTTGTATTTTTTGAAGTTTCACCGTATTGGGTGATACATACATTGGTTTTGCTAAAATAATAATTCCATCCCTTGTGCCCATTATTGTAATAAACAAAACTATGTATTTTCCACCAAAACACAATGATATTTTATGTCTGAAGTCACTAAAATTATTATTTGGAAGACTCTTTCAAATCCATATTTTTGTCAATACCTGTTTGGCATCGCAGGCATGGGTGCATGCATGAACCTCGCCATCGATGAGATGACCTGAGGTAGCGTGGCCAGTCCCGGTGACCCGGCTGTCATGTCACTCACACCTGGACAAGAAACACTAATCAATATTCATTTGGAAAGCGGCCAAGTCAGATCCAACAGCTGTTGTTGTCAATCTGTCTGAAAGTTCTGATCTATCTTGCAGTTGGATATTCGTAATGGAACTAAATGCAGAATTAAATATGAAAGCCATTTTGAATGAGTTGGTTAGGAAACCGTTGATCTTCGTATTGAGAGGAATAGTTGTCTGACCCGAATCCTTTATCAGACTGTTGCTGAAAGGCGACGGATGAATTTGGGGCTGAAGGTACACTTACGAAATATTTATCAAAATTCTCGCCCTATTTTATTTGTTTCTTATCGAATAATAATAGGGTGATTGACAATGGGAAATATACATCACATCTAAAAAAATCGAAAGTACTTGCAAGTTTATTTTTTGTAAGGATTATCAGAAAAATGTGTATAATAATTTAGGATACATACCTCAAATGTCGTTTTATAGTAAGTAATATAGGGTTTTCAAATCCTAATTTTGATGATCTAAATTCAAATTAAATTTATACACATTTTTCTGATAATTCTTACGAAACAAACTTGCAAGGTTTTTCGATTCTTCTGATTAGAAGTTTATAATCAGTAGTTTAATGTATTTGATATCTACTGACAGTATGATTATACCTCCTTTTCCGACGAAACTACATCCTTTAAAAGCGATATTTTTGATATTAGAAATAGTAAAGTTTGACTCAAGGGAAAACTACACCAGACATGCGAAAATGAATAACTTTACAACATAAAATTATGTGCATACAGTTAAAGTACAAATACCTTAAAAGCAAGCGCTAATTCATTCAAATATTTAATAACGTTCTATGTAGAGACTACTAGACTATACAGGTGTTGTAGAAATGACCACGAATTGAAATCTCGAATAAATTTTCGCGTTAATGGTGCGTACAACAAAAAAAAATAATGAAATAATATAAGCTAGTGCATGTCTTTTTACAATATTTATTTAAATCTCAAATATTATTCTCTCGTTAAATTTGTAGGAAAATCCAACTATTTCATTTTGATTTTACAATTTAATAATTATACATTTATTTTTAGATTTACAGCAATCGAGTTTAATTTTATAACGTCTAATTCCAGTATCTTGTATAATAACATCAGAGCATCAAAATTACCAGTGTCAATGCCCCCAGCCCTGTTATAATTCGGCTCGAAGCTTTGTATGAAAGGATTGTCCTCTCCAAGCACGCTTATGAGGTCCTGTCTGGAAACAATTGTACTATTCACATTCCAATCAAACTTCAACTTTATTTCCTAGTTCATAGAGTTCAAATTACTGCAGGTTTACATACATTCAAAACTGAACTTTAATAACTAGTAAATAGAGTTCAAAATACCGTAAAGTTCTGACTAGAAATGGTAGGACGCCACCCAAACGGTCCACGTTGTAGAAGTCCAATTCGCCGTCGATGAAAGTCTTCGCGGGCAAGTGGGGCGGCAATTGGCTGGAATTGGCGAACGTGTTATAACAGGTTTGTGATGTTTATTGGAACCAATATTGGAGTGAGAGTTAAGTTGGTTATGTCATGAGGTTTTTTCATAGTCTCCGGTAGGCCAACGGGTAATTGGTTGTATAATGTTACAGTAAATTGGTTAATACTAAAAGCCACTTTCCAATTCACTAATAACAATCATAACTTTTTTATTATTATTTTTTTTTTTTTTATTGTAGTGCATGGCGAGACGAGCAAGCCGTTCGCCTGATGGTAAGCGATACGACCACTCATAAACAGTAGCAACATTCCACTGCGCTCGCCATCCTGAGACATAAGATGTTAAGTCTCAGTATGTCCAGTAGTTGCTCTGGCTACAATGTCCTTCAATCCGAAACACAACAGGGCATTTAAGCAGTGTTGTTTCACGGGAGAAATAGACATTGCGGTGGTACCTACCCAGATGGCCTCGCACATATGAGTGACCTACCACCAGTTTACTAGTTACAGTAACTTTTTTTAATTATAGTAATCTGGGGTAAAATGTGTGTTTTGACTAGATATAATATTTTTGGCGGGAATACTTTTACTGTTGTAATCAAGGGGATTTTCTATATTAAAATTACGCGTTAGATTTTCAGTAAGTAGTCTTGTCTACTTTATGACCTATAATATTTTACTGGTATTTCATATATGAGAGGGCGCCTGGGTAACACTGCAATGTTTATTACTCCCGCCAAACAGCCGTGTTAATGGACTATTGTGTTTCGGTTTAAAGAACATTGTAGATAGAGTAGTGAACATATAGAGACTTCACATCTTATGCCTCAGGATGGCGAGCTTAGTGAAATGCAAAAGCATTGCTTTGTTAAGGTGTTGTTTAGTTTTGCTACTAGTCATGAGCGGTTGTATAGCTTACCTTCATGCGAAAGGTTTATCTCGCCATTCATTGCAATAAAATAACATGTATGAATGACGAAATCATTTTTCATAATTAATATTAAACTTACGGGTTGCCAAGAGGGCTTTCCGTCCACAGTTTCAAAATGGCGGAGAGTAGGCGCGCGTGGCAGCACCAAGATATCGCCGGCGAGTTGCGCGATATGTTGAACAACCTCTGAAATGTATTCAAATTATTACTATTTCACTCCGGCGAATTCTTTTTGTGACGGCACGATACTTAGTACTTACAATAGGTATATTGATGGTTCAAAGTGAGACTGTTGATTGATGCCATTCAATACTCTATCCGGACGGCATTTGCGCTTACCATCAGGTACAGTGCAGTCATTATGCCGTGATAGTAGAAAAAAATATATTTTGCAGTAATTTTTACGAGCCTGTAGAAACCCCACTCATTCATAATACTCGGATCATAATACAGCATTTCAAATAAAATCGAGTATCAAGATTAGGCGAGTTAAATCTATTTGTGACGATCCCAACATATACCTAGATAGTAGATACTTAAAAAATATTACTAACACAAATTATTTTTTGCGAACCCGCGACTTCCCATTTTCACATAGGATTCCTGTTCACTGTACCAACACTACCCTCATATTACACATCTGTTCCCGAAAAGTTTCGTCAAAGCTTTGATTAGTTCGTAGATGTCATTTATATGCATATTAGATACATGTTGGTGGTTTGTACTTTGTAACATACGTAGCGGTGCCGTAGCAGTGGTACGGTCGTAGCGCTAGTGCTACGTAAGTAGCGTGCTTCATTATTTAGTTGAAAATAAAATGAAATTGTTCATACTAAGAAAATCAACTTCGAATAAGAATTAACATATTATAAAAAAAAAAATATTAAATTTTAAATATGTTGCAGTTATTAATATCGGTTCTCATTCAAAAAAAAAATTACATTACCATGTCGAGAATACAATTGTCCATGATGTATCTTCTGAATTTTTCTAGAAATATTTTTCTCGTAGATGGAACCATGTTCGTGCCGTCAGTATTATCTAGAAGCATCAACAGGAACTCTAACTGAAAAATAAGCCTATGTTAAAATTAATTGTACAATTTAAACAATTGATATTAAAATTGGATACCGGTTTTTTATTTTGTAGGCGAGGCAAACGAGCAAACAGGTCACCTGCTGGTAAGTGATCACTGCCGCACATGATCATCCACAACGCTTGGATCGCGAATGTGCTAAGTGTCCACTACCAATGAAACTTTTAATACCTGGTTGGATTCAGTTGCATTGCATAAACATCGGTATCACATAGATATTGCATATTATATCATTGCAATTTAAACAGGTTGCAAGCGAAGAGGCTAACTTCAGTTTTTATTGCTAGTTGACTTTTGGCATTAGATATTCCCCGAGATTCTCTAAGATTCAATCCTTCTGTTTCTCTTAAGCCATAGGACGTCCACTGCAGAACAAAGGCCTCCCTCAAGAATTTCCACATCGACCTATTGGAAGCGGCCTGCATCATGCTTGGCGTCATTAAAGTAAGTTTTTTTTTGGCGAGCAAGTTGTTCGCCTTATTGTAAGCGATACGACCGCTCATAAACAGTAGCAAAATTCCACTGCGCTCGCCATCCTGACACATAAGATGTTAAGTCTCAATATGTCCAGTACTCTGGCTACAATCTGAAATACAACAGTGCATTTACACTGCTGTTTTACGGGAGAAATAGACATTGCGGTGGTACCTACCCAGATGGCCTCTCACATATAAGAGACCTACCACCAGTAAAGTGCCGTTGTTCATCCTGGCTGTTGAAATGGTTGCATTTCTAACCAGGACCACGCGTGCGGACTTACGAAGCCATAGCTTGATGGTCCAAACCATCTCGGCACGAACCAAAAGGTTCGCAAATTCTTAGTTTTGCTTCATTAGCATTTCAGGTGTGGAATTATTTGCCGACACCCGTATTCCCTCCTTCCTATAATCCTGGGTCCTTCCGCCGTAGTGGGAAATGGCATCTTAGTAGGCCGGCATAATTGTATTGAATGGCATGGGACTGCCGTCTGATGCCATTCGATACCCTGCATTTGCGCTTACCATCAGATGCAGTGTGGTCACTATGCTGGGACAGTATAAAGAAATTTGGCGGGTGCGAAGGCGCAGTATTCTAGAAGTATACCTGAATTTGTTCCAAAGGGGCTATAGCTTGAGTTATTTTACTGCAATCCTCTTTATATTGAGCTTCCACTGTCGCATCGTCTTGTGGTGGAGGCATCAGCTTCGATATCTTGTCTGGAATACAGTCATGTAGACAACTAGGTCAGGCATTAAAAAAGTATTTAAAGTGTTAGATAATAAAGTCATACCTGTACCAGTTGGAGCGAATGGAGATAGCTTTATGACTCCCTTCTCTGTCATCTCTGAAACAAAACGTTTCTATGAATGGCGTTTCATGCATGAGAATTGCATGGCATTGCTCACTTGAACACACTCCCACATGTACACATATTATGTACACAAACACATACGCACACACACAATTATTGTAATAAAAAATATATTTACCTGGTTTTTCAAGACACAGGGAACGCCTAATTTGAGAACCCTTGCTATATTCTTCATAACATGTAAAATTATTTTCAAATAAAGATTTTTTATTTTCATTTTTTTTTCAAATAGGCCAGCTTGACTGAAATACGCGTCTTTTAGCGCGGCACAATTGTATCGAGTGGCATTTGTGAGAAGACAGATCTGTTGCCAATCGGCGTTATTTCTGGATGGTATAGTATTTACCATCACGTGCGGTGCGGATATTACATTTGTTTATTCATAATCTTTTTGTACACCATCTTTATTGGACATTGTAGCCAGAATATCTACTGGACATATTGAGACTTTACATCTTATGTCTCAGGATGGCTAGCGCAGTGGAATGCCAAGCATTGCTTTGTAATTCAAGTTGTTGTTTGGTTTTGCTTCTGTTCATGAGCGGTCGTATCGCCTACTATCAGGCGAACGGCATGCTCGTCTCGTCATTCAGTGCAATAAAATGCACTGAATGACGAGACGAATAAAAAAAGTAAACATTAAAAATAACAAAGTACAAGTGGCGGTCTTATGACTCAAGATAATCGGTGCCAGATAACCAAATAATTTACATTAAGTAAAATTTAAAAATATTGCCCACCAACAATCCTAGGATCAGCTTCTCCTTGCACAGGTGTGGGTCGCTGCCACCACGGCTTCCGAATTACAGTCCTTAACACAGCGTCGTCTGGACACTTTATATTTAGGAAATTGTCGAATCTGAAATAAATAAAATTTGGCCCTCTCAGTGGCACAGTTGATCATAAACTCGTTTATGGCTTTTAAAAGCAAAAGTGAGGGCGTAATAGAAAATTATCAGTATTTTTCTCATAAATCAGAATTTTATGATGATGGCATGATGTAACTTAGCGCTTCTTTTGTCAAAGTTCTAATTTTATTAACACTCTAGTGGTGGGTTTCTTAAAGTGGGGTCCTACTAATATTATAAATGTGAAAGTTTTTATGTTTGATACCTCTTCACGCTCAATCCACTGGATAAATTTTAATGAAATTTGGTATGGAGATAGCTGCCCTGGATTAACACATAGGCTTTTTATCCCAACAAAAGTACTAATGATGTGGGATGTGCGCGAAATTGAAACATATATTCGATACTCTTGAAAAGGCAAAAGAATAGGATGGGGAGTTTAATACAGCAGAAATGTGAAATTAAATATTTATAACAGTTGTCACGGGAAATAAGTCCTGGGTTTCAAAGTGAACTGGATTCAAAAAGTGTCTCCACCCGGGCGAAGCTGGGCCAGACCACTAGTGTGTAATAAACATCAATGAATTAAATAATGGCGGTCCTTTCAGCGATCTCTTTCTAAAGACTATATCCAAATAGTTAACCTGTACAAAATTCCTCATAGTTAACTCACGAGATCTTATTGAAGAACACGTATTTGACGAGGTGGTGCCTGGTCTCGCGGTGCTGCATGAGGCCACACAGCACGTACACGCCTTCTTGCTGTTGCGTGAAGTTCATGTCCTGAGGAAACACGATCTGATGATGATACGCTTGATTGAAAAAAAAAATGTCTTGACTGTGACTGGGAATGAGGTCAAAAATTTCATAAACAGTTGGTACAATTGCTCGTTGCGATGTTAGTGGAACATCTAAATTTATTAGATTTACACCACGTTTGATTCGAAAGTTTTTGATTTTTTTCTGGCTAAAGTTGCAAGAAGTCGCTGGATGCAGGCCGCTTCTAACATTTCGATGTGGAGATCCTTGGGGGAGGACTATGTTCAGCTGTGGACATCCTGTGGCTGACATGAGAACAGCTCAATGTTGGTGTAAATGATAAACATCTAGAAAAATAATGACTCCATCTCGAAATTAAATCGTTATCATTTGGTCAGGCCCGTAAATTACGATGCGCCAACCCAAATTAGTTTCAAAACATCAGAAATTCAATGAATTCATGTCCGTTATTTAATATACACTACTTCTATTAGTTAATAATTCACCGAATGATATATTTATTATTACCGGTGAGACCAAATCGTAGAGAAGACACTCTCTGACCATGCAGTGTTCGAAGATATCGCACAGAGCGGCTTCATCAAGGAACGTCCAGAGTAGGTCCAGCAGAGTGCATAGACGAGGCTGTGGCTGAGACAAGAGCTTCGTAGCAAGACCTTCCTGGAAAGTAAATAATATTGATATTTCTTTCAGCCATACAGTAAAAAATACACAAGGGATATAAGTGTTGTGTGAAATGTATCAGAAAGTGCAACTTTCATCCTACAACAGTTGAACACCAAAATTGCACGTCGCCGAAACGTTCAATTCCATAAAGGCGAAATTTTTCGATTTTTTTTCATTTTAGTTTTCGTTTATCTGACTTTAGATGGCTTTCATTCATCAATAGTCGGTTAAAAGTACGATTGACGACAGTAAAACCAGACTTTATACCTATTCAGCTTCATAATCCATCAGCACATGTCACTTACAAAGTTTTCGTCCCTGGCCTTCATGAAAAACTCCATGGCGTGGGGGTCCACGTGCGACCCCCTGGACTTGAGTCCCAGGCCTCCTCGCAGGCGAGGCAGCAGCTCTGCTACCACCACGTACGAGAGACGCAGCACGTTTCCCAGTTCCGTCACCGCGATACGAGATAGAGACATTAGGAACGCCTGGAGAACCATAAAATTTAGTCAGAAATTTCATCTCATTTTTGTTCATTGCAATGAATGAAGACGAGCATGCCGTTCGCGTGATGGTACACGATACGAATGCTCATTAACAGTGGCAATCTCAAACAACACCTTGAATTACAAAGCAGGTAGGAAGATTTTTATGGTATTTGGCGAACGAGCATACACCACTCTCGCTGGTGAGTGATTACGGAAACTTTATTTGTAAAATTGGTAGTAGATGTGGTTTAGGCATTTAAAGAATAGTAGAGGGAAAGAAAAAGAAAAAAAGGACGAAAAAAAGGCTTTTGGATCCATTTCAATCTCATTCATTAAAACAAAAAGGATGGCAAAGCCGTTCCTTTTATTTAGTTATATTTTTATTTAGATCAGTTTTGTGGAAGTTGTGTCAGCCCTTATACGTCTTACTGCAAGGCACGGGCCTCCTCTACAATCAAGAATACGACTGAGAGTGGCCAGGCCATATAGTCCACCAAGCTAGCCTAGTGCGAGTTGGTTGAATTACTGATCAACTTCTTGAATGACAGTTTTCTTAATACTGATTAGCATTCATATAACCTACCTTTTTGGACATCTTCTTAAACTCAGCACTCTGTGGATCTATGATAGAATGCGGCGAAGTCCTTGGAGTATACACTGAACCCGAGCTGTGTATGCGCAGTGCCACTTCATCTTCAGCGGCTTTTGAGGAGTCAGATTTAGCCTGTACGTGAACAGATACATATAGAGTGGAGAATACCGAAAATATTTTATGGCACAGTTGATAATAGTTATGTACAATAAAAATAGATTGTCCACTGTTGAGATACTTTTTTTATTGTAATAAATGGCGAAATGTGCATGCTACTCGCTTGATGGTTCATGATACGACCGCTCATGGACATTAGCAATACCAAACATCATGAATTTGAAAGTAATGGTTGGCATTACACTGCGCTCGCAATCCTGAGATATAAGATGTTAAATCTCATTATGTCTAGTAGTTACTCTAGCTACAATGTCCTTTAAACCGGTACACAACATTGCATTTCCACTGCTGTTTGGCGGGAGAAATAGACATTGCATAGACCTAACCAGGCGGCCTCTCACAAATGAAAGACCTACCACCAGCAAAAAAAGGTATCCCGGTGGTTGACTGATATACACAGGCAGTTGTACTACGATACGATTACAACGCTGAGGTCTAGGGTTCAAATCCCGAATCGGGAAAAGTGATATTGGATTTTTCTATTTATCAGCCCGGAGGTAGGAATTTATGACCGATATGGCGATACGCTCGCCCTCTATCATATCTTGTGATGGAATACACCAGGCGAAACGTGGGTGTCTTGGTAACACACCTGCCTTCCCTTATTGGAAAAAGGTGCGAGTTTATGTATGTTACTATTTAAGTAATCCTTTGTTGCACCGTACAGAGAAACAAAAAAGAAATCACATACTAATAATAGTACAAGTAGCGGCCTTATCACACTAGGTAATTTCTTACAGGCAACCATGGGATGGTTATTTAAGTAGGAGAAAGAGAGGGCATATTAATAAATTTGATTACCTTACTACTCTTGGCTGTGAGTGAAGGTTTCAGATCCGATATCCGGGACAGTTCCTCCAAGAGTACGTCGATGTATTTGAACAGTAGGGTGGCCCGGGAACATTCCTTCGTCGGCGCGATTTGAAGCGGGGCGTATCCTTCCACTGGGAACCTAAAATCGATTAATTAGGACCTATTATTGAGAGAAAAACCTCCTTTGATACCCTCTGTGGCGCAGTTGGTTAAGAGCTTATATAACGAGAGGTGATCGATTGTCATACTAAGGCAGATGTTTCTGTGAAACAATTTTTTGTCACATTGTGTTTCGTGAGACCAAAGACTCATAATAATGATATGACTAGAATTTGTTTATCTAGATTGCAAAGAGTATGTCGATAGCACAATGATAAAATTAGCTCAATAAGTTAAGTCTTAACCCAATTATTACTCTAGCATGAATGCATACGGGCTGGCCAATATTTCAGCGGTTTTAAAAGTTTATACAGTGTCACTTAATGGACACTACAAAAATTCTGATTGATGTGAATGTAAAAAGATTTGAGTTACATTCCTTACATACTATAATTGACTAAATTTGTACGGAACAGGGGTAGTACACCCCTCGTATTTAACTGAGCGATGGTAACGAAACCATACCGCGATTTAATTCGACCGTGGCGCCATCTCTAAACAGCGTCTGTACATTACGTTTCACGCTGAATTAAATGTGTTTTTTATTATTATTAAGTTTAGGAATCAAATTAGTTTCTGTCTGGTAAATTCCTTGATTTTTTCCGCTTCCGAAAAGCATTGTTTTATGTAGGTCAGTGTAATGCAGACAATTGTGTGTGCGATAAAATTTCATAATTCAAGGTTTCAGTTATTAATTTCTGATAAATTAATTGAAAAAAATCGTAATTAAACATACATATATTGTAATTTCAGTGGATTGTTAAAAAAATTAAACAAAGAAATGAACCTAATGAGTGTAATAAATAATGGAGAAAAATCGTCTCAACGTCGGAATGTCGGAAAGATGTGAAAAAATGTTCTAATGTGTGTGAAAATTTTAAGATGTATGAAATGTCTTTACGTATGTGTATTTATTACATTACGTATATATGTAAATAATATTATGTTTAGATTATCTATTTATTTTTTTATATTTATTGGAGCTTTTCTTATTTTTTTATACTGCCCTTTCTCTCCTTCTTTTATACAGGGTATATCAAGACTGCTACCGAAAACGAAGCCGAGTGGTAGTTTAAGCGACTTCAGACACAATGCAACAGAAAAAGTTGCAAAAATAAGCGACAATTTTTTTTTTGAAATTTTTTTCCTATTGCCATATTTTGGTGGTAAATAATTTTTTTCCTAAAATAATAGTGTATACCCTTTAATTTATAAATACTCTAAGATATAAGAGAGTTTAAATAATTATTTTAGCAAAAACTATGGATTTACCAC
This sequence comes from Hyles vespertilio, assembly GCA_009982885.2. Classification (NCBI taxonomy): domain Eukaryota; kingdom Metazoa; phylum Arthropoda; class Insecta; order Lepidoptera; family Sphingidae; genus Hyles; species Hyles vespertilio. The sequence goes on from CM042823.1 coordinate 14,003,668, forward strand.
CCAAAAATGACGATATTTAAAAAATCACAAAAAATAATTGTCGCGTTTCTATGCGAAAATTTTAGTTGCATTGTGTTTGTAGTCACTAAAACTACCACCCGGCTTCGTTTTCGGTAGCAGTCTTGAGATACCCGGTATTCATCCAAATGTTGCCTGGTGGAGATCGCTTATTAGCGATGTGACCGCTATAGATGTTGTTGTTATGTGCTTAAGTTTGTGTACAATAAAGATAAAAAGTAAATATATCATCATACTGGGTACAAATTACAGTTTCGAGTATATTTTTTTTTATTCCTTTGAACTGCGATACGAGCATTACATTCGGCTACTCGTAAGCAATGAGAACGCTCATGGACAGAAGCAAAACCAAACAATACCATAAATCACAAAGAAATGCTTGGTATTCCACTGCGCTCGACATCCTAAGACACAAGTTGACGAGTCTCAATATGTGCAGTGCAAAACTAGTATACTAATATGCCATAGAACCACACCACATACGATAGAAATTGTTAAAACTTATTATATTTAGGTTTGTTTACGACGTTTTCCTTCACCATTATAGTGCGCGATTGACTATTAATACACACATGACTCTAAAAAGTACCCTGGGGTTTAAACCGGCGTGAATATGTTGGCAGCCCCATCTGATCTGCTAGTAACAGACCTGTTGATAAACAGGCCACAACTACCTATCCTGATATATTTCAGATAACCATCGTAACATCTGAATGTTAGGGGCCTTTGGAGCACTACCGTCGATCCTTCAAGCATGGACAATACTCACACAAACGGCACGTGACCGAAGTTGGCGTATAGGTGTTCCTGCATCGCCAAGGAGACAGCTGGAAAGTAAGCCACGCCGGAGCCGTGCGACACCCGGTCGAACGCCACGCCCATAGACAAGCCGTTTCTGTAGACCATAGAGTTTTGGGTCAGGTAAGGAAACTTATTGATGGTGGTAGGTTGATTGGACATTTGGTTGATTACTGAAGTGAAGCAGACAGTGTTTTATATTTCAGTTGATGGTGTTGTATATCATGTACTGGATTCAAATAAAAAGTTTTACTGTATAAGATCTGGTCAATAAGTTATGTAAAGAATTATTGAAATTTGTGTAACCAGTATACATACTATTTTGAATCCCATCATCCGGTTTTAATAAGTTTCAAATTAGTAAATAAATGATTCGAATTTGAATTCATGAAAATATTTTACCTTTTAAGAAAAAAAACTTTAATATTAAAAATAAATATTGGCTACCTGTAATACTCCAGAGTGCCTCGATCCAAGTCGATACAAGACCCGATGACGTCACCGGGCAGCCACGGCTGGCCATAGGGCATGGTGGCCACATTCCACTTCCTCACCCTGCCGCCATCATAGGCGTATGAATGAGCCGTATCACCCACACCGGTATCCATTGAGAAAACGCAGGAGGCAGTGCACCAGCCGATCTACGGAAATGTACTGTACTGTATTAGCTTGTATACGTTACGTAGGGCACAGGGTTCAACAATAGAGAGTACGAGAGTGGTGGCCTTTTTTGAACATAAAGGCCCAGCGCCGACCGGGATGCTATAGCCTGTTTTAATTTATGCCATGGCACCGGAAGGCCTTTCTGTTGTATGTTGTAATGAAAATCTCGTATTCCTACCAGATAATTTCAAATATACTTTAGTCAAAAACTGAATCCCTTGCAATTCTGTCTCGGTCTGCGCTGACCATAAGGAGTGTATAATAATAAAATACGTCACAAATTCTTGGTACAGTTATACCTGCATAATTCCCTTAGTTCCTAGTTGCACCTCGTACATCCATTTACCGGCGTAGGCGCAGGCGGTTGCTCTTATTGTGGCGAAACTAGACAACCCCTGCACGCTCACCCTCTCGTCACCCACAAGAACCAAACGACCGGTACCTGCAATGGCAAAAACATACTTATACTCATGCCTTTTTCCCAGAAGGGGTAGGCAGAGGTACCAGGACACCCATATTTGACAGCCTCCGTAGTCAGTTGGTTAGACGCCGACTGTGAAACGAGAGGCCGCGGGGTCGGTCCCCGCGTCAACAAAAATGTTTATGTGGGCCACAAATATTTGTGTGTGGTGTTTGTGAGACCGCAAAGTCTCTCGTAGTTTCTGATACCCACGACACAAGACTTAATTGATCTTAATTTGGGGTCAGAACCATACATATAAATAAGTGACTGTTGAGTGTATTTGTTATTTCGTCATGTATGTTCCGTCCTAAAATGTGATAGAGGGCGAGCCTATCGCCATATCGAGCACAAATTTCTGACTCAAGGCTGGTAATGAATAGAAAAATCCAATATCACTATGCCCGACCCGGGACTCGAACCAGAGACCTCAGCTTTGTAACCGTACCGTAGTACAACTACGCCATCGAGGCTGTCAATATAATTAACCTTATTAATATTTATCGATATCTGAATTTAGACATCCCTTGAATTTGAAATGCTGCTTCTTCTTTGGAAATGTGTGGAAGTGTTTTCCAAAAATATCACTTTTAATAATTATTTTTGATTCGCCAATGGCCACACAGCGAAAGGTTGGTCAGAAAACTATGGACTTACGTTGATTAGGTATTTCGCATTTGATTTACATTTGAGCATTTGATCCCGCATTGGCTATGACCCAAATCCCCACTTAATATGAAATATCTCTATGGCGGGCAAGGGAATGCTCCAGATAATTACGTAGTTGATAAAATCAAGATGTGCTATGAAGCTATAAATAAACATACTAAATACAAACCTGTAGAAGCGTCGAATACAACTATCTTAGGACCGACGCGACCAGTTCTGTCATCCACTGTTTCCGTTGGCTACAAACAAAATATATTACTATAGACTATAGTGTTAAATAAATTTGCTGTACTAAATTTTATTCTCTTTATATTGCTGCCAATAAATCGGATACATCTACAGAACTTCAAGAAAATTGATTTAGTTTATTATTAAAGACTGGCAAATCACTGACAATTCTTTTAATGTGGCGCTGACCAATTAACAATAGTTGCTCTTAGTGCCTAAATATATGCAGTGCGATGTATCAGGTTTATATTAAGTTTATGACGTTGTAGGATTGGATATTATTTCACGATTAGAATTCAAATGTTCACAAATGAAGGTATAGTAATATACTTACTTCTAGCACTACAGAAGCATTTTTCTTTCCCGATTTCGATTTGTGACTCGTGACTTTAGCGTCGAGCATTTTCGGAAGGTTGTCGCGTACGTGACTTACGTATTTACTTCTTCTGTAAAGGAAGGTTGTATCAGATTTATTTATCTTTATTTCTCTTTAATGGTACATCAAGCTTGTTGCTTATGATGTATGTCGCAGTAAGATATGTATTATATGACGTCAATATTAACTATGGCAGCTGTGCCTATTGAAGGTAAGTGAAAAAAGTTTCATATAAATAGTTGCAACTTTTGACGGCTCAGGTAGGTTGTTTTCTTCTTTTTTTTTAATAACGGATAGCTCACCCATTTTATCGTAGTTTTTTGTTAATGTTAAGATTATAGTACTTAGAATGTTCATTATATTTCAGGTAAATTGGTAGGAAGGTTGTCGATCTTTGAAAATGTATGCTAGTTGCGTAATGCTATACGTTGAACATTGTAGTCGACGCTACGTTTCGGTTACTTACATGTTCTACCTAAATCTATGTGGGTAGGTAAATAAAAATCTACAACCACAACTTCCAGAAAAAATATAATTCCGATCTTCGAGCCTACGTCACCTCATATCGTGGAAACAGTAACATTTCTGAAGGCCGGTCGCCCATATAATTGATGCTGTATTAGATGACATTACAATGATCATCAGTGACATCATTCACTTTTTAGTCCAATGTAAGAAAGATGGTGGCCTGTTGGTAACGAACTAGACGCGACTGCCAACATGTTCACGATGGTTACGGGTTCTAATCCCAGGGCACACCTCTGACTTTTCGGAGTCATGTATGGATTGATATTGATCATCGAGCACTAAAACGGCGAAGAAAAATTTCATGAGGAAACCTGCATAAGTAGAGTAATGTAATGTAAAGTCCCCAAGCCTGCACTACGTACTATATGCACTCGGCCACATGTGGCCTAACCACTCTCAATCATACTCTCGATTGTAGAGAAGGCCCTTGCCCTGAAGTGAGACGAATATGGGCTGATAAAGATACAGAGATAAGAAGAACCCGTAATTTTAAAAAAGCTGTTAAATTACATTAATAAAAATTTCAAAATCTTACTGTACATGACGATCGTTGTTCTCTTTCATCACCATATCATTACCGAACACTTTTCTGATGATATCATGGACCTCTCCTTTCTCAGCGGAACTGCTGCACACTCCAAACATAGACCTGAGAACGTTCATCATTACCCTCGCCAAAGAAATTCTATTGGAAAAGATACCGAACTATGGCCCTTTGTCTCTTCCTGGTAAAAAACATTAAAATCCTTTACAAAAATTGTATCTCAAAATTGAACTGTCAATGTTAATTTTGAGTTTTCAAAGGAAATGAGGTTGCAATTTGAGGTTCTTGTTGGTTTTGGTAATGGACGAGGTTTAGTTGTATGGGCTTGGAACCATGGTTTGGGAGTAAAATGAATTAAAAATAACATTATATAAATCCTGGTTATTTTCAATTAAAATATATGAAATAAAAATGAATCCTATTCTCCTAATATTATAAAGCAAAAGTTTGTGAGTGTATATGTATCAAAGTCAGACCGGACGGGGCAGGATATAACGGGCGGGATTAAAAAAGCAGTATAGAGGATGGTGACATTATGTTTAAAAATAAAACAGTTGGTACGCGAAATTCTAGTGAGGACTGGACTCAAAAGAATCTACAACCGGATGAAACCGAGTTGTGCCGCTAGGTATTCTTAAAGTTACCATTCCGTATCACACCAGGTATGGTTTAAAAATGTGGTTTGTAATTTCGCAGAATTTTAGTATTACCTTAGTCTATCGCTTAGACGCCGGCTGTGAAACTAGAGGCTGCGGGTTCGATACGCGCACCGTAACAAATATTTGTGTGATCTACAGGTATTATTTTTGGGTTTGGATGTTTGTGAGACCGAAATGTCTGTCGTAGCTAAGAAGCTACGAGGTATAAAAATACCCACGGCACAACAATCGATTTTAGTGTAGGCCGTGGGGTTAGGACTATGTATATATGTGACTGTTGAGTGTATTTATTATTTTTATATTCCGGTTCGAACGGCATTGTAGCCAGAGAGTAATTACCGGTGATCTTAGGAGTGTGATCTCGAGTGAAGGGTCAGAACTATATATGTATGTGACTTTGGGTGTATTTATTAATTATGCTTCCAAAATTATCCCGGTCAACTTCAAGTCAGTAATTGGCGCAGGCGTTTCGGAGGCCAAGACCCATTTTGGGTCACTGAAACAGCGGAGTAAGTAATTATTCTGGTCTCGTGTTGTTCGCATCAATTTGCCTTTGATACTGAACGTTTTTATATAAAATACGAGATTGATAAAGTAGAAGTCTCTTAAAACATGAGCAAACGACCTCCTTAACTCTAAAATGCAACCTAAATTTCTGGTACAAATAGCCCTGAATCATGCAAATGTGGTGAAAATGTAGCCGGTCGCCTGAATCCGGGCTCTTCTTTACGACAACATATTTCACAGCTATTCCAGCGATATGCAATTATGCTTTTAAAACGAATTGCATTTCAGCACTTTAATTTTATGGAGGAGTAAATTATGAAATTATATTTAAATTATGCATGGCAGGTTTTGAAAACTTTTTGAGTCGTATTGGTTGATGTAATTTTGCAATTTAGCCATCATTAAGTTGGTTTAAAAGGCCACCTATAAATGAGAGGCCACAGTTCTGTTTTCAAACAAACAACAAACTACAAAGGCCGTACATAATTAGCTTACGTACTCTAGTTGAACTCAAACCTCATCAATGAGCCGTTTGTATCAATTAGTCATCTGGTAAATACAAGCTATTTCTCATACCAAAATCCGGCTTCGGAAAAAGCAAATCGTTTGTTTTTCTCCTCTTTCCGAGAAATGCGAACGGTTTTGATTTATTCGTCCAATCGCGATGTTTCCGTTCGATGCTTTTGTTAATTTGTGGGTATTGCAAACGGAACCGGAAGTACGTCACTCGATTGCCGACGCAAACAAATTTTTCATTTCGTTGTGGATGAATCAATGATTTTTGTTGACATAGATATTTTTTCTGCATTTATGTTTGGAGACTATGTTATAAATAGTTGTTGCCTTATTAGAGTATTAGCTATATTTTGCAGTAAATCTTCAGGTCATGGGTTAGAATCCCAGTAAAAGTTAAGAATTATTTGTTTTTTTTTGTCTGATGTTTTGGTGAGATTAGGGGTTTGAAAAACAACTAAATGTGTTAACTGTTGACCAAGATATTTTTTCCGATATGGCGATTTTGCCAATCACTTGGAGACGGAAATATGTTTGGGAAATGAAGAGTTGCATTAGTATCCATTCAAGGACAAACTCGTAAGCACATATATATCTGTGCCGGCCCATATATATCCCACTGCAGGGTACGGGCTTCCTCTACAATCGAGAGTACGATTGAGTGTTTAGTCCATACTATCCACCACACTGGCCTAGTGCGGGTTGGTGGATTTACATACTATAGAAATTCTCACAATTGTCTACGCCATGCAAGTTTCCTCGCGGTGTTTTCCTGCACCATTATAGTGCGTGGCGATTGACTATCACAAATATATATCTGTATATTTTGTAAACACTTCTTAGTGCCTTCATTTCCTCTATATTAAAATAAACGATGCTTTAAACATCAACAAACATTAAATTAATATCAAAACACGTCTGCGGTTTACTCCATTTAATGTGGAATGGTTGATCTCCTCACGCGTCAGTTGTCACGAACAATTACGGTGGAAATTCATTTTAATATGTTTTATCTATATATTACTGGTGGTTGGGGTCTCATATGAGAGACGCCGCTTGGGTAGGTACCACCGCAATATCTATTTTTACCACCAAACAGGAGTATAAACGCACTGTTGTGTTCCGGTTTGAAGGAAGTTGTATCCAGAGTAACTGGACATAATATTGAGACTTAACATCGTATGTCTTAGATGGCGAGCGCTAAGCTAAGCTTTTTTACTGTCCATGAGCGATTGTAACGCTTACCATCGGGCGAATGGCATGGTATTCTCACCGTTAATAGCGATAAAAAAATATTTTAAACTTTTGGTAAATAAAACGGTTGTTTGGAGCAGAGTGAGGGAGGGTATCATAGCTTGTTCTTACAGCACTTGCAATTTGCTCAGTAATCTTGGTATCGAAAAAGATCGCTAATAAATTATTATTATTATAAGATAGAAGCTTGATTGTAAATAGTTAATAGATTTCTGTATTGTTACAGTAATTTTAGGGGATCTTAAGCACCATTATAAACATGAAACAACTTACAATTGAATAGCCAAACAAAGGAACCGAGCAATCTGAGCAATATAACACATTATTAATATTCCGGCAACTGTATCCAATACTAAAATATTGATACAATTTTACGTTGATGTGACTGACCTAATCAAAAACATCGTCGCCAACCTTGACGTTAGAAAAATACTACTGAATATCATAAAATAATTTCTGGTCTAGTAGACCGGGCCACAATAAAACTGTTTACATCGAGTCTCAGTTTTATACCTAATTTATTATTATACAGCGCTTATTAATGAAGAGAGGTTCAAGGTATTGCCATTCTGTTGTAACTAGGACAATATATATTTGCCGAGAAGTTTCATATTTATTTTATAGACCAAGATTCTACAGCAAAACCTACCGAATTTAGTAGGGAAATTCTAAGGTTTAGTATTTATTTAGTGAGAAAAACAGAAACCATTATGTTTAACGTTAAACAAAGAAATATTACAGTGTGCTTAAAACTGGCGTAATAGGAGATTCACCGGTGGGTCATACACATATGCATGTTCAGAATGAATATTATCTTCAAATTTCTGGATTGATTCTCTGACTTAATTTTGGTAAATGACTTACAAGTATTACTATTAAGACATATACCAAATAATGAATTATCTTCAGCAATGATTAATATAACAACAAAAATTTCCTCAAATGTCCCCTTCTGTGGACTGTTCGTAAACGCACTTGGCATATTTTGATAGATATTTCTCATACTTGATATGCGTTATCTATTTAAGTTATATTAAATATCATTAGTATATATACTGACTATTAAAATTTTACTGAGTAAATTAATATATGTTAAAGTGACTCCACAAAAATTTCAATAAACTGTTGGTTACACGGTACTGCGACTTTTCTGTGGACCTTAAATTCAACCGAATAAATTGGCCTGAATAAAATACTATTTTACAAAAAAAATTATTAAACTGCCCACACTGACGGGTGGCATCGGTCACGTTGGATTTAATGACTGAGCCCAGCGTAGGTTGTTCATTAAGATATTGAGATCTTTAATAGTGTTATTGTCAAAGATCGGTGCTTCTTTTCTGTTCCTTGTGTACTTGAGTAAATAATTATTAGTTTTATTAATTCACATGCTGCCGAAATAGCTTAAGGGGAGTAGTTGTGGAATAAATTTACCTACTTGGCTATTCTCAAAACTAAATTAGCATTGCTAATTTTTTTTAAAGAATGTCCTTTCTGTGGACATCTTTTCTGTGGATTTATAAGTCCACACGAAAGACAATGTCTACAGAAAAAATTAAGTAATAATGAGTTAACAAGTAAAGCAGTATTTTGCTTGCCTGTAAACGTAGACGTGGAGTGCTGTGGGCTCGATAGTAATGTATTTAGCTTATAATAATATTAAATTATTACTCAGTATCGGAATAAAACCATGTTCCATATGATAGCGAATTATGTGATGTCCGTTCATCATTCTTTAACTTTAGTGATTCAGATAACTCAATTGCACCATCGAAAAAAACAAAAAATAAATTCATTTTTTAATTTCAGCGATGAAGACACTTGCTTTGCAACTATTTTTGATATGTTTGTTCTTTTGTGTAAACACAAGACCCTTCTGTGCTCGAAAAAAAATATTATAATTTCATTTTTTAGCCTAATCGAGGAAACGATCTTGTTTTATGTTTTAATTTTAATATTCTGATAATATCATATTAAATGAGACTGATTTTGTAAAAATCCCGACCATGTTTTTTTTATACAATTTTTCACCTCGTTTTGTGTATGACCCCGGTATGTTTGCTAAGCTAACTTTTAAAGTTACAACATTTAAGTGTCTGCGCGACGTCTGGTGTTTGAAAATTAGCATATTTATGGTCTTGAAATGGTGCCTTATTTATCTACAGTTATTGTTTCAACTAGTGTTATATACTAAAACTTTATTAATAATTGTTATTATAGTGTCACTATAACTAGATACTCCGCCCCGTGACCACGAAAGCTGCAAAGTAATCGAAACACGAGGAAGTTAAAAAATGTAAAAAATCCGCGATAAAATTCCGTAAATAATAGTTTAATATTTTTTTTTGTTTGGTCCACAAACTGCATATACACAAAATCAATATTCAATGAAGTATTGATACTAAACAATTACAAATGTGTAATAATATGTGTTATAAACAAATGTTAATAGTAATTAGCGTCTTCACTGCACTTATTTTAATAAGTGTAATGACATGATTGATAATTATGATCTGGAAAAGTGTTATTGCCCTGTCTATGTTGCCGTGCCATTAAAAACAGAAGAAAATCGTACATACAGTCCCAACTACCGACCATTGAAAAATGGAAGCAAAGGTTATTTTTCACGACGTTTTTAAAAAACAATTCCTTTCCCCAATGTTTTAGTGTTTCATAAAGTGTGGGGGCGGGTCGTGGCGTAATTTGGTCAATGTTTATTTTCCTTGCAATTTACAGTGAAGAGGGTCGTCGGAGAAACAGCGACAAAATTAATTTCGCTTCCGACACTAATGCGATTTTTATTGGTGTTACGAGGAACAAATGTTTCTTGATTTCCGTAATATGTGCAGCTTAATTTAATTGAATTTGGATTTGTTTTGTTTATTTATGTAGGTATCTCATATGTGAGTAGCTGCCTGGGTAGATACCACCGTAGTGGCTATTTCTCACGCCTAACAGCAGTGTAAATGCACTGTTGTGTTCCCGTATGAAGGACATTGTAGCCAGAGCAACTACTGAACATAATCTGGGGGCACGGCAGTGCCCCCTCCAAGTCGAGCTAAAAAGCGGCACTGTCGTACCATCCTTTTCTCAAAGCAATTCAGGCCATTTTCTACCCTCTATAACTTCGTTGTGGTTAAAGCAAGAAGCCTAAATTTTTAGTTACTAAGCAGGCAGGGTATAAACACGGTATAGTTAAAATTTCACTCAATTTGAACCAGTAGTTTAAGAATTGTAACATGTCAAACTTTCTTAATTTTGTCACTCACTGACTGACTGACCGATCATCAAAAGTTTACGGCACTTCTAGCAGATATAGAACCTTCAAATTTAGAATATAATTAGTGTTTAGTGTCTAAAGTAAGGAAAAATTTAAACATTTCATAATTTCGGTCTAGTTTTCTTGATACACGTTGTAAATAAATAGATGGACTTGGCCAGCAGCATTATATATAAATTGTACGATACATTATGTTTTCATGTGATGGCCAAGTCGATCTGTTTAATTAAAACGTAAATAATTTTTAATATTGATATGATAATAACTTACGTAATAACTTTATACAGAAGGTCCCTTAAGCAAGGACTAAATAAATTAATCGACTTGGTATTGCATCTCACAACTTTTTGCGGCAGAAAACCTGAGCTGCGAGACTTGGAATTTTTTTACATCATGATTTTGATGGGATGAGACTTAACACCTTATGTGTCAGGATGACGAGCGTAGTGGAATGCCAAGCATTGCTTTCTAATTCATGGTGTTCTTTTGTTTTGCTGCTGTCCATGAGCAGTGGTATCGCTTACCACCAGGCAATGGCATGCTCGTTTGGCCATTAATAATAATAAAAAATATTTAATTATTTGTACTTATTTGCAATACTTTTCCGTTCTAAGTAGCTTCTATCCTTTACGCTTTAGACTGCTCTCTATTTATCATATTTTTAAATCTATCCCATGGTTGTCTGTAAGACATTGCCTTTCGGCGATAAGACCGCCAATTGTACTGTTTATGTATGTGATTTCTGTTTGTATTTGTTTTCCTTTTGTGCAATAAAGTGTAAATAAATAAATAATAAATAAAATAAACGCGCGGTTCACACCAATATTTGTCTCGATGTGGGGATCGAATCCGTGGCTTCTCGTTTCACAGCTGTCATCTAACCAACTGCGCCACGGAGGCTGTCGAATAACAGCAAATAAATTCGCAAGCAGTAGTACCACTCCAACTATCAAATATTCACATGTCTAGTCCAATTCGGTTAGTATTTAAATGAGACGCCACCGAACATTGCAGCCGAAGCGCTCGTCTCTATTTCACGAACATCTAATTAACTGCTGTAATTGAGTCTGAGGTTTGAGTCCCGTGCAAGGTCGTGGAATGTTTCGGTTCACGGTCTTTGAATGTTGGCTTTGTGAACTTAGTTGTTATTTGGGGGTAATGTAATTTAAATCTGCTCGATTGATAGAACGAAATGAAACCTGAAATGTGATTTACGTAAGTGTTTCATAATCTTAACTTAAACAGAGCTGGCCGATAAAATTATGTCGATCAACTAGCACTTCAATCATATATGCAGATTGCTGTTCATGCCATTAGATACATTGTTATCGTTTTTCCTGTATCATAAATGGAAGCGCAGAAATTATTATTTATTGGATGCCAACTTCAAAACAATTTGAAAAGCCTTATAAAACTAATATCTTTATGCTTATGACTGGTTTTACACACACAATAAGCAGTTGTAAGTAGTTACTTTTGAACAATCCTTAGAACAATTTTAATAGTATAATATTTTATAAACAAAAAAAAAAAAAAACAAAAAATTAAACATACAATTTATTAATTCCATAAATTAAATTAATTATTAAACATACAATTTATACATCCAATGTTGTTGTTATATCCACAAGATTTAAGCATCTTAATTCTTAACCAAACCTAAAAAACTCATCCACAAAATCAATAACGAAACGCAAAACCGTACACACCATGCCTTAGCCAAACACAATTAAAACCACATCAAAATGTCTAACAATAAAACGCAATAACTCCAGAGTCCACGGCTATTTCATTCCGTTGCAAACATGTCGTAAACGCAATGGTGTTTTCAATGGAACAGGACGCTTCGGAACAGCAAACTGTGTTTATTGTTTTACGAATGGATGTATATTTAACTGGGATTGTGAAAGAGATTTTAGTATGATGAAATAGGTGGCTGACTGACTAGATTTTTTGATTTTGGTGATTAGATTTGTTTTTGTAAAGAAATACGTCCATCAAGGCGTAGAACGCACGTTTAACACTCGGGCACAAGTAAGACATTTCGGGGTCATTTTATGTGTTATACATATATATATATATATATAAACTCACGTTTTTATCCCAGAAGAGGTAGACAGTTAAAATAGTTAAGACATCCACGTTAAGCCGCGGCAAGTGTGTCCGTCGGACGATGTGATAAATATAATGAACGACGCAAAAAAACACACAACATTTGCAAAGTAAACCTTGGCATTCCATTACGCTCGCTATCCTGAGATATCAAGTTTAAATATTTCCAGTAGTTACTCTGGCTACAATACCCTTCAAGTCGAAACACAACAGTTCATTCACACTGCCGTTTGGCGGAGAAATAGACATAACCGTGGTACCCACCCAGGCAACCTTTCACTTTGAGAGACCTACCACCAGATACACATATTTTCTGTAATCCGACTTATTTTTATATTTTTTTTATATATAAAAATAAGTCGGGTTTTCCTTCCTGACGCTATAACTCCAGAACGCACGAACCGATTTGGCTGATTTTGGTCTTGAAATATTCGTGGAAGTCCTGGGAAGGTTTAAGGAGTGAGAAAAATTGGAAAATTTCTAAGGAAGATACTAAAACACCTTTTTTTTGGGTATCGTTCAAGCGTGACGCGGCCAGCCAATATAAGTGGTCTTTGTTTATTTGACGGGAGACGTAAAAAACGGTCAAGCTTCAACTACCATCCAACGTAAGATGATCTATCTTTCCATTGTCTTTCATTGACGGCTGACGAAATAGAACAAAATTCAAAAAAATTGTACATCGTGTATATAATATTATCTAGATACGGCGTCTTACGCGTAATTTTGTTAAATATAAAATAAAACGATGTTCATATCTACCAAAATAGCCCATTGTTTTTGAGATTATTGCAACAGTTATACTATATCGAAGCGTTTTGCCGGAGTACTCTAAAATTTATCTAATTATAATTTTTCGTTTTCATAAAGGACATTTTTTTTTGAATTGATACTTTTAGATGCGCTGGAGGAACAATTTAAATTCTGCATTAGTACTGTTTTCAGACTCAAGAATAAAAAATAAAAAAATGGTACGTTGATGCCGTATCTAGACATTATAATGAAACGATATGCAGTTTTATATTTTTAAATATTTGTTCTATTACTTACGTCACCTGGTAAGGCAGTATGAAGGTTTTATTAATTTGTATATGGTAACGTACTAGACGCGACTGCCAACAAGGTAACGATGGTCACGGGTTCAAATCCCCCTGGGATTTTGAACACACACCTTTGACTTTTCGGATTGTTTTCTACGTGAAATAAAATTCGCCAACCCGCACTAAGCTAGCGGGGTGGACTATATCTTCTTATATAATATATATGAATCGCAAAATGTGTTGGTAAGCGCGTAACTCAACAACGCCTGGACCAATTTGGCCAATTCTTTTTTTTATATGTTGTTGTTGTCCTCCACGACGTGTCCGTCGACGGCGACACCTGGCTATACTCTGGAGTGCGCTCGAATGTGACGGGTGAACCCGAATTTGGTGGTAAAAGTGCGGTTACATAATAAGCAGTATAGTTGGCCCACTGCATTATATGTATGTATAAGTCCGCTTGGGTTGGGTCTTTCTTAATTGGCGTTTAGTATCGAGACTTTCAAGACGCAGTGCTTCAAAATTGCATAGACCATCAGCGACAGATCTACGCCAGCCTGGACGTTCCTGCGAGATTTTTTTTATATGTACATGTATATGGAGAGACGGGATATAATAGAGTGGAAGGTACGGGAGAGGGCTGGGATAGCTGACAGATTTGATAGGACGAAATGTAAATGCACGTTATAAGACGGGATGGATAATAAAGAGAAAGGACGGGACCATCGGGAAGAGACTGAACAGACAGACGAGACGGGTTTTTTTTTTCGTTCGCCTGATGGTAAGCGATACGACCGCTCATAAACAGTAGCAACATTCCACTGCGCTCGCCATCCTGAGACAAAAGATGTTTAGTCTCAATATGTCCAGTAGTTGCTCTGGCTACAATGTCCTTCAATCCGAAACACAACAATGCATTTAAGCAGTGTTGTTTCACGGGAGAAATAGACATTGCGGTGGTACCTACCCAGATGGCCTTTCACATATGAGATTGAGCCGGACAGTAGGATAGCGACGTCAAGTTAATGTATACAAGAGTTGATACGAAAAATAACATGTATTTGGTGTTGAGTGGAATCAAAAAAATATATGCACCCAGGCGAAGCTGGGTCGGGCTATTTTACTATGCTTAAAAAATGAATATAATAAATATTATATCATATAATCATATATTAACTAAGCCACGGCGGAGCGTGGCGGGTCAGCTAGTTAATTAATAAATTGTAAGTAAAAAGTCTCAATTTGTAATAATTAAAATCGGTTTAATTTCGAATTATGAATAAACAGGTAAATGTTATGTTTCATTTTATAAGGAAAGAACCACAGACGTAGTATCAATAGACTTGACATGCATTTGACATATATAGTCCATCTTACTTAGACTTATGCATAAACCTTAAAAAATGAAAGTGACAAAACACAATTTGCGGTCCTTGTCATAGTTTCACATAATTTTGTAGGGGAACACTGAGTGTAACCAAACAAATAAGACGTGCGGTTTGTTATAAACTTGAATTACTGAGTATTTTACGAATATTTGCGGTCAAAAATGTATGTAAAAGAGTGTTGAAACTGATTATAAGACAAAAGGTATGGTGTGCTGCTTTATTATTGGATGTGATAGCCGATCTAAACGATAATATGAAAATATAACCTCTCACTGGTAAGTGCATTTTATTTAGTATATTGGTAAAAATAAATGTAGACGTTCATTATTACTAACATCTGCAATTAGTATTTCATAGAATACATTGAAAAATAGGATTATATTTGCATAAAAAATACGTATTTTAAAAGTATTATCCGACCAAATTATCTTGACTTTGTTTATTATGACAATCTGTATACTACTCGAAGAGGACGCCATTTTGTACATGATTTTAAATTAGTTGGATTATATTATGTTTCGGGATACCAGCTTATAACAATTTGCATTTCCTGGTTTTATGGTAAATTAAACCATCATTCATTTTATTTCAGCTTTTCAAAAGGTTTACCTTCGCGTGTTTTGTGGATCAAATTAATAGGATGTGACGGAAAATTAGACAGCTGGGTAAACAAACTCGTTCAAAAATTGCATTCAGAAGACTAAGCATATTATAACTTTCTTAAAACCGTTTTCTCTCCCGCCACTCGAAATAAAGGTAAACTATAATCTATTTAATCTAAATAATAAAAGAGAATCTAATAATCCAGAGTATTCATCCTTGATACGAAAATGAATGAAACCTCTTCTATAATCAGTCTCCCTGCAGCCTGTCTTCATAAATTGTCCTCCTGTGTATTAAGTGAAGCTACAACATGCATAATCTATAAATTATAAAATGTAGTTTCGAAGTCAGTTAAGTTGTATTTTTCAAATTTGAAGTCTGTATTCGAAAAAATTACAAAAATGCACCCAATCCACCAAGCTTAATACTTCTTTATTTTTTATTTATTTTATTTTAGACACAAACAGTCGTGTTCATTAACAAAAACAAAGATTTTATGTTTACAACTTACAGGCTTTGAGTGCCAAAACTTAAAGTCAATGCAATAAATACCCAATCCGCACACGCCTTGACCCGAGGTGTCACGTTACCTTACGTTATTTCAATTTATATTTTGTTCTGCACATATTAATTACATATATTTTATTCTTTAATTAATTAGATTTATACAGATGACCGAATCCAAAACTGTGGGGAATAACAAAGAGTGCTGAAAGGACACACGAGTCTGATATGGATGAAAACAAAAAGTGCATAAATGTATTTTTGAAAAATCAATATTCCAGGAAAAAAAAGCCAGATGATTAAAAAAAATGTACAAGCGCTGTATTATTACACATTCGATACTTTGCTATATCATTTTATTTTAATTAAGATATAGAAAAGGAAAAAAATTGTATTTATATTTTTTTCCATTTTGTTACATTTGAGAAATGTTTAGGTCTATATCAATAGGTTTTCTGTTCCTTTGTTATTTACGATTCGTTTGTAGAAACTTGTTATTAGGAACTTAATTTATGGAAATATTAAGTGTATTGTAAACACTTGTTTGTAAGCTTTCTTAAAATAAATAAATAAAATAAAGTAGGATGTTATTCTATCCTTAGTAGTTACGTTACTATGAATTCTCTGATCTTCTATAATTTCTAGAATACTCGCCAGGTTTTGTTTCTATGTATATATTATCATTACTAGCTGTGTATTATTCGAGTTACGTAAATGATATAAGTATTAATAATTATACAAGGCCAACTTTCCTTTTTTGCTTTCTAACCTTTGTGAAAATATTGCAAAACGTCACGTTGTTTAATACTGACGCCCTTCATCCGCATCATTCATCGCAGCTGGTTAGACGCCAGATGTAAAAGTGAGGCCGCGGTTTCGATACCAGCTCAAGAAGAGACAAATATTTGAGTGACTTGATATTTTTTTCAAATCGGGGTGTTAGTGAGACCAAAAAGTCTCTCGTAGTTTCTGATACCCACGACACAAGATTATCATTGGTAGGGTATTTGGTATCCCTGTTTTTTTCTTTACTTTATGTCTGTCCCTTACGGTGGAACCAAGAAGCTTATACCCAAATGGAGATTGCATTCCGTACATAAAAGTGAAGCACAAAAATTTACCCTTGAATGAATTTGTTGTTTTCTGCTATCCTTTTCTTTAGAGTGACAACGTTTTTTTTTTAAACCAGGACACACCAAATTAGTATTTTGTAATATGGATATATATACATAATTCGGTTTAAATTCACCATGATTCATATTCAATTCATAATACCTGCTAGAAATAAGTTTAAATATAAGTTATGTAAATGTAAGTCTGGACAAGTAGGCCGTAAAAATATAGTGTTGAATGAACAAAGTTTAATAAAACGGTGAAAGAAAAATCGTGAAACACTGCACGTGTACAATAGCCATTTATAAGTTTTTAATGGTATGATTGTATGTATATAGTCCACCTACTCGCTTTTGGGCAGCGAGGTGTAATATATGGCCTAGCCATTCTCAATCGTAGTCCCGGTTGTAGAGGAGGCCCTCGCCCTGCAGTGGGACGTCTATGGGCTGATACAGTACAGTAAAGTAAATGGAGCCAACTATGCTGGTGAAGGTTACTTAACTTGAATAGTTTGAATGTTTGTTAGAAATTATTTTAGAAACAGCTGCTGGTTACAATCATGCATACATACATAAACACGTTTCACCATATATTTTTCGTTCCAAGATGTGATAAAGGGTGAGCCTTATTACCATATCGGGCACAACATCCTGACTCTGGGCTGATAATTAGAGAAAATCCAATATCACTCTGCCCGACCCGGAATTTGAATCTGAGATTACAGTTTTGGAATCATTCCGTAATACAACTGCGAGGCACCGAGACATTCTACGCTACTGAGGCAATAACAATGACAAAAGCACACTGCTTACCATTATATTGCAGCATTTGCAAAAATCACATTTGGAATATCAGTACATTTGTGAGTTTCAAAAAGGTGACCGTGAAAATCACGCTTAAATAAATATTGAATTAACTTACTTTGATAGATTTCGTTCAAATGGCCATAAAAAAACTGTTATAAAATTTCTGTATTAATACAACAAGCATTTTTAAAATCGTCAAGAGGGATGAACAATTTCAGTAACACTCCACTAGAGATCTAGTGGAGCGCCCGCACCACTTATAAATAAATAAATAAATAACACCCAACAGTCACATACATAGTCCTGACCCCACACTAAGATCGAGTCTTATGTCGTGGGTATCAGGAACTACGAGAGACTTTTCGGTCTCACAAACACCTAGACCCGGAAGAAATATTTGTGAGCCACACAAACATTTCTCTCGGTGCGGGGATCGAACCCGCGGCCTCTCTTATGACAGGCGGCGTCTAACCAACTGCGCCACGGAGGCTGTCAAAAAATACTTATGTCGAAAAAATTTACGCGTTTTCAGCCCGGCCCTTTAATTTATTACAATTATTCAAATACATAAAATAGTACACAAGGATTAATAAGATGTTCCGGTCTTTGAGAATTATAATCATCTTCAATAAATTATTCACAACAAAATTCTTGCAGATTAATAATTTTTTTCCTATTAATGGTATTTTATTTAACCTCTTTTCCCGCCTATTAATAACATTTTGTAACTGTGTGTAACTTTTGTGGCTATTTGTTGAATGTTACTCAGCGCATCGGCACCACCAATAACTTTTAGCAACAAGGACATCGAAAGGCATCTGTAACAATGACGTTTTCGATTTTTAACACATGTTGACTGTTTTTTAAAAGCTAGGTAACATACTTACCAAAATATGATTCTTGGCTAATTTAACCTAACTCACTTAAGGATCCCTAAGTAATGTATTTGCAGTCGGTAAGATCATTCACGCAGTTTTAAATTAGAGAAAAATTATAGCGACACTACTTTTTCGGTATTTCGCATATTAATTTACGAATTTAAACGTTGTTCCAACTAAAATAAGTAACTTCATGTTTCAAAAAACTTTTTGATAGCACTTCAGAAATGTTTCTGTTGTAAACACCTAACAAAAAAAACGATATCAGTTAATGACAGTTTTCACCTCCTCATAATTCAATGACTCTAATTGCAGCCAAAGGTTAAACTATGGTCACCCTAGTCTCTTTGTTTACAAAATATTCACAATATAAATAATCACGTTTATCTTTATGCTCATATGAAAAAAGTGTTCATGAATGATGCAAGACACATTAATCTCACAGTTCATATGTAAAATATCTATGTGTTTAATACTTTTGTATAAATATTCACAATAATTATAACAATCGATTTACCTGTGTAATTTCACGGTAGATACTGGATGCCAAACATTTTTACAACTACACAATACACAACTCATTCTGGAAAATCACTACACACACTGAAAAATACGTAAAAATGTTGAATTATGTGAAATAACCGCAGAAAAGAACATTTACAAAATAACAACAGTAAATGATTTTGTTATTTGAAGTTGTCATTTTGTTATAGTGTTGCTTAGCAATGTATGCGCAATGAGCAATTAAATGAGGAAATAATGTAAAACAAAAATATTAATAAATTTAAGTCATAAACACCAAATCCTAATCGAATACGTAGTTTTTTAGGATATCATGACCATACAAACTTATGTAAACGGACAGGTCAAAAACATAACCTTTTTATTTTAATTAGTTAATTAATACCATCAATACTTTGTGCTATTTGGGGAAATAATTCGTAAGCTTTGGCAACATAAGAAAAGGATCGAAGACCATACCTAAGGTCAAATTTCTGTGCTTCAGTTTTCTAAAGGGAATGCAATCTCCATTTGGGTATAAGCTTCTTGGGTGGAACTCGAATGTCGAGTCCATTTGATGCTACGTCCATGGAAAGAACGTATTCTTTTTAGTTCCAATGAAAAGGTATCCAAGGAGGTACAATATAAATATCAATTTGCGTTTCAAATACAACCTTTTTACTCCAAACGACGCGACGCGTTCAAAGTAGGACCCTTAAATAGCCATCGTCCTTCTTCGATTAAAACATCAAAGCTTAACTGTCGATCAAAGAGAGTTATTTTTAAACGGCCATGTGTTAAGTGTATCCAGTTTACGTTCTCAGGAATTTGCTCTATATTTTTGTTGTTTGACATTGTCGTATACACTTTAAAAACAATTGAAGTGGTTGTCCTCCTTTAGATTGCTATATTGTTCGGCTACACTGTTATTGTATTACTTAATCATAGACAACCGAAGTGTGGTAAGAATTTCGACAGCCTCTGTGGCGCAGTTGGTTAGAGGCTAGGGGTGAAACGGAAAGCCGCAAGTTCGATCCCTGCATCGACGTTTGTGTGAAACACAAGAATTTGTGTCGGGTTTGGGTGTTTGTGAGACTAAAAAGTCTCTCGTAGTTATATCCACGACACAAGACTCAATCTTAGTGTGGGGTCAGGGAGGTTACTGTATAAAAACATTACGAACTTCGAATGTTCGACGTCCGGAGTAAGATTTCCATTTCTAAAAATCAATACTATTCTCTATTATATTTATCTTTTTATCCGAACTTATTCTATGGTTGGGACATACGATAGAGGAATCCAACATTTTGTGGAGTATCTAGACACATTAGTGATGTTTTACGTACGGCGTCCGAACATTTAAGTTCGTATCGTTTTTGAAGAGTAGCCCTTCAGGACTGTCTATGTAACTTTTGAGTGTATTGTATTATATAAACATTATAAATGCCCGTAAATAGGATTTTAATTAAATTTTTCCCTAACAACAAAATAATTAAATAATAACAAGTAATAGCTTAGCTGTATTTTCCGTTAGGTGTCTAAGATTGTCAAAGGCAGTATTGTGTTGATAGCAAGGGCGGATCCAGCTTTTACGCCAGGGGAGGGAGGGGGGGGGGGGGGGTCACATTATAGCTAATGTGAGATTTTATGCCAGGGGGGGTTATATAGTTCATGTGAGAACACTGGGTCCGATTTCAATACTCCAATTCATAATAATGACTTTTTAAAGTTTGTTACAGGCGTGATTGAACACACACAGACTTTTTTACTGAATTTATCAACATACAAAGAATGAAATGTGCTTATAAATTTTATCAATAAGGTAATTAATAAATTTTGTCAATCTGGGGCCAGCCCAGGGTGGTCATGACCTCCATGATCCGCCCCTGGATCCGCCCCTGGATGATAGGGCATTTATATGCTTTCAATCAAAACCCGAGCTAGGCCGGTGTCGTGGACTATATGTACCACTCTCAAACGTGCCCTCGATTGTAGAGGAGGCTCGTGCCTTGCAGTTTCAAATATATAGGCTGATACAGCTACAGAAATTTTCGGAAGCTCTATTACTAGTTGTAGAATATTACAATGAACCCAACTAGCGACCACTGCTTATATTGTTCCTCACTCTATCTCCTTTTTTTTTAATCCATCCCATGGTTGTCTGTAAGACTTTTTGCTTTGGCAATAAGACCGCCATTTGTACTTTTTTTTTGTTTCTGTATTTTTTTTGTGTTTCCTATAAATTTAAAATAAATTGTTGTTTGTCTAAATAAAGAAATAACATACATACCTAAACTCACGCCTTTTTCCCGTAAGGGGTAGGCAGAGGTGCCAGGACACCCATATTTCGCCTTGTATGTTCCGTCCCACGTTGTGATGGTGGCGAGCCTATCGCCATATCGGGCACAAATTCCTGACTCTGGGCTAATAATGAATAAGGAGACTGTCCCGCCCTCACCCCCATCACTGTAACTCCTGTGAGCCAGGATCAACAGTGGCACGCAAAGTAATGACACCGAACATTGAAGCTCGGCGAGTCTCCGGGAATGTCTAACTTGTCTTTAACCCGCAACGAAATTAATCAGAAAGTTAAATTCATAGGAGGAGTTGGAAATAAATTATTGTCCACATACTGATAATGAATAGAAAAATTCAATATCACTTGGCCCAACTCGGGACTCGGACCCGAGACCTCAGCTTTGTAACCGTACTCTAGTACAACTACGCCACCGAGGCAGTCATAAGGAAATAGGGAAAACCCTTTTTAGTGACCCGTATAAGTAATCCCTGTTACAGGTTATGACTCGTGAAATATATTTTTTTTTAATTTGTAACTCAGTATAAAACATTCATTCAGTATCGTAGGTGATATAGATTTTAATTTCAAAACAGATTCGATCCCTCGTCAAAACAACAAATTGACCAATTACCCGCGACCATAGATGTGTTTTATACTAAATCTATGCCCGCGACCCTTATGTTTCTATTAATTCTATATTCTATTAATAGCTATGACGTCACGCATTGTAACACGATCTATTGATGCCGAGAACAATACAATTAAATGAGTGCAAATAAACAACTGGGGAGAGAAGAAAATAAACTATTGTGGAGTTTGCATGTGAGATTTGTATAAAAGCATTTTTTATCCTCGGCAAAAGCGATCTGTATTTTATGGTAAGTGAAATTTAGTTTTATATTCAATTCTCTATTTAGGTTATACGTTAATGGTTTCTTTAGGAAAAGGAAACGTTTGACGCCCGCGGACAACGTGGACGGACGACCTGGCTAAAATGGCAGGAAGGCACTGGATGCAGGCCGCTTCCAACAGTTCAATGTGGAGATCCTTGGGGGAGGTTTATGTTCATTAGTGGACTTCCTGTGGATGAGATAATGTCGATGATGAATGGTTTCTAAAAACAATTATGAATGGTTAGAAATAAACCTATTATTTACGGATTTAATCATTGTGTAATAAGGGTAGTTAAATTGTAACAGTCATTGAATGGGTGACTAATACCTCATTTCGCTCCGTGACCACGAAAACAGTAAATAATCGAAACGTAGGGAAAACAAATGTATAAAATTTAACCAAATCTGCGGAAAAAGTATCAGGACTACGTAATGTTGGGCGTATTATTTCAATTATCAATATATGTACAAAATAGCTACAAAAACATGCCTTAATTCAGTTATACAGGATATATCAAGACTGCGACCAAAACGAAGCCGCTTGGTAGTTTTAGATGACTAAAACACAATGCAACTAAAAATTGCGCAAAAACGCGACAATTTTAAAATTAATAATTAAATAATCATTTAAAAGTCACGCAAGGGTCTAGCGTAGCATATTGTCTTTTACAAAATGTGTACAATAATATTTTAGGAAAACTATATATTTACAATCCAAATACGACGATAGAAAATAAACAAATAAAATACCTGGCTTCGTTTTCGGTGGTAGTCTTGATAATAATGTAAGTATGTTGCTAAAACAGTAGTAAAATAAAAACATGGATCCATTCAACCGTCACAAAGGTTAATACTTCGAAGAAAACTGAAAACTCATTTATTATCCTATACGCAGCTCGAAGTTTTGCAGTATAATTGAAAATAAACGGCGTAAAGTACAGTCAGCAACATAAGTCGCTGAACACTTCACATTTTTTGATAACCTTTTTATGAATGACGTCACTGTTTTTATTTTGCATCTCTTGTTTCTTGATTATTCTCTTCACTGTTATACCAGGAGCTTCAGTTAAATATATACTAGATACAGGGTCCGGAACAAAATCACACGCAAAAAGTGGCCGAGGTTGCTTATACTTATACATTTGAGTTGGAACTACGAGATGTAGCAGAAAGTCTTAAATTTTAATCAACTTCAGGTAACAATAAAGATTATTTCTTTAAATTAAGATTTGTTATGTTTTTGGATCATACTAAAATCAAATAAGACCACACGCTTAATTGTGCTCGTATTTCTCTTGCCGTATTTTAGGCCGTTACTTGTAATCTAATGTATATTTGTTTGAAGACCAGGAGGCAGGATTATATGTTAAATTAACACATACGTAATCTTTCCCCTTTTACCCAGCAAGGGTAGCCAGAGCACCCAACTTCCGGTAGCAAGGACGGATTCAGCTTCCAAGCCAGGCGGGGCGGTCATATACCTAGTTCTTGTCAGAACAATGGGTATGATTTCAATTCTCGTATTCGTAAATTATAGTAATGATTTTTTAAAGTGCGTTACAACTGTAATTTATGAACGCACAAGCGTTTTACTTTATTCATCGACATATAAGGAATTTATCTGTATACTTAAGATTTATAAATAAGCTAATAAATAAATTCAGTCAATTTGGAGCCAGCCCAGGGAGGGTCATGACCCCCATGACTTCCGCCCTGGGTCCACTGTTGCCTGGTAGCACCCGGGACTCCCAAGGTCCTCCTTGTGTTTCGCGTCACAATATGATAGGGGACGAGGTTATCGTTACATCAGGCACAAAGTTCTCATTACAGGCGCGAAATGAGTACAAAAATACCTAGATCACTTTGACCGATCCGGAATTAGAGTTAGACCTCCCACGAACGCCAATGAGAAAATGTATTTAAATTGAAAATTCACAACAAATTAAATACCCTTCGATTGAAACCCTAAAATACGCGGTTCACAGGTATGTGTTGTGACTGCATTATAATCAGCTTAGAATTGAAATTAGCGTGATTTATCGTAAAATCATAAGGCGATATACATACGCTCACGCCTATTTCCCAGATGGGGTTGGCAGAGGTGCAAGGATAACCACTTTTAGCGTTGTGTTTTCGATCTCACGATGTGATAGGGGCCGAGTCTATCGCCATATCAGTCACAAATTCCTTACTCCGGGCTGATAGTGGATAGAAAAATCCAATATCACTTTGCCTGACTCGGGATTTGAACCCATCACTCATACATGTATACATTATTGTATCCCTCACATTCGGCCATAGGAAGTCAATTTCTGAATATAGACCTCCTTAATACACACCGACCTGTTGGAAGCGGCCTGATTCCAGCAACTTCCAACTTCCTACTTCTATTAGGTCATCAATCCGTCTTCTATACCTATGTCTTCCAAATGTCTGGTGCTGTGTCTACATAGAACAAGAGGTCATGAATGAATGAACGAAATTATATCAAAATTTCACAGCAACAAGTTTTTCTTCTTTTTTTTTTTCTTTCAAGGAGATGTGGGTTGATGACGTAGAGGGATCATGCATGCCAGGCGATGGTTACCGTACTTGGCATTGTATGACTCCTTACAGACGCACCGTTTCCCGGAGGGTTCACTAACTCTCCTACTAAAACATTCTCATTTGCCAACCGTGAACGGATTTCACTTTCAACGAAACTCTGTTTACCCAGTCATGCAATACTTAATACCTAGAAAATTCACATAATCATGCACGTAATAATCTGTTAATATCCCGTAGTATGCAAATAGCCCTCCATATGAGAACATAACGCGTTTATTGGAGACACGAATCCGCTAAAAATTTCAATATAACCTCTCCAATATGCAACCGCGTTGAAAAGCACTCGGAGTCTTACAAAACCGTATGATTTTTGACCTCCTTAAATGAGTGGGTTGGCACGCTCGCAGAATCACGCAGAGTTTTCCACAATGCTGCTAAATTGAGAAGGCATGTTTTGGGTGATTGAAGGAGATGTTAGTTGCTTTTTAATTTGGTAGGATTGTGTTTTTCAGCCCCGCCCTCCAGTACCAACCCCTGTCCATTCACTCGCTGTGTAGACTCCGCGCGGACCGCACGTTCGCTCAAGTGCGCTACCACCGTCGTGTTTTTCAGATATAAACAATTAACATAAACAAATTGTCTCGATCCTGTATTGGGTGCTTAATCGGCGCAATTAAGGTGAGTGGTATAATAATTTATTTATTGTTTTATTGGCCGTAATGAGCGTATAAAATGGTATTTATTGTGGAGTGTCTCGATTTCTGAAATTGTCATTACGTGTCTTTTATGGTGATTGATTTTTGTTTGTCTGGCATTATCTATGAAGATATCAGAGTGTTGTGTTTGTGTTATGGCTTTTAACATTAATTTAATGTATTGCACCTATTTTTTCATATTTTCATTTTGTAAATATTGCATATTTTGATTGTTTATTCAATATAAAAGTATGTGCCAATGAAATTTATTGGTTAAATTAGGTATATTTCATTTAGAAATGTTATTAAGTCGAGGTTTTAAAAATAAATAATGTATAATGTGTGGGTGAGTTCAGTTCAATGTCATAATATCATATCTTCTATCGTGTTATGAAATACTTAGGAGTATCTATTTTGTGCTTTTATGTAACTAAGTAATGAATATGGGACTATAAAAGTACGATGTTTTTAACATGACATTTCGTAGTTTCTATATACAGACAAACATACACGTGGTTAAATATTAATGTTTTTTAAGCTTTTATGAAATAAAGGTTACCTTTATAAATATCAACTTGCAACTTTTGTAATTATAATTATATTGTAAATTGGTTTTGAAAAGAGCAACACTAGGATATCTTACCCAATCTCGCAGCAAGGAAAGCAAAGCGGTTTTCTCTAGTGCAAACCGGTTTATGAACCGGGTAGTAGTTCAAAAATAAATCATTTAGATTTATGTATATATGTTTGAAAATTTTAATGGATTTAATGTTTTTAATTTTTTAATAGTTTTTAATGAGGTTTTTTAGTTTGACATGATATTCTGTAGCTTAATTACGTAAAATAATAGACATAACGTTAAAAATGCCATACCTACTTACAATTTTATTTTTACATTTTTAATAAAAAATGTATTTACTCTGGTACCTAGTACCTACACTTAAGTGCTGCCACAGTATAATATGTATTTTGTCTACACCCAAATCCCTTCGACCTCTATAAGGTCGCTTGTCTATCAAACAGTATCGCCCTTCACATAACAGTTAATTGGACTTGTTGGAAATTCGTATGCACCATAATGGCTTAATCTCATCGAATACTGGAAACTGTAGCCATTCATTATGTGCTACGAGATTTCATTAATTTAATTCATTAATGTAGTGCATTGGCTGTCGAGAATATAAAGTTTTTAATGGCATTGAATTCAGGAGTAAAGTATATTGACTAATTATGCAACTTAATGCCTTTTTTATCTAGCAATGAATGACGAGACGAAAATTTGCCTAGTGGTAACCGATATGACCGTACAAGGACAGTAGTAATGCTTTCAGTTTCAAAATAATAATATCAAAATATCCGTGTGTAAAAAACACTATGTCATAATTTTTATTACACGCTTTATATTAGCTTAACTTGCTTAATTGTATGTTTATTTGTAACCGACTCCTCTGGGCGCGTTTTTGACCCACTTTAAATGGTCAGATTTCATGCAAACTTTGTAGATTTGTCGAGAACTGATATCAATACAATAATTTAAAAATTATATGACATTACCTTATCCAGAAACTAAAGTTTTTTTTCATTATGTATGAGTGTGTAATTTACGCGCAGCTATCTACCATTGATAAGCTAGTACATGGATGTTTTTCGTCAATACAATTAAATAATAGTTAAAAAAAAAACTAAAAATACACGCTTTAAAAAAAAACTAAAAAAGTAAAAATAATTGATAATGCGTTTAAGATTACTTTTTTAATTTGGGTCTTTAATTAAAGCGGGTATTTTTAGTTTTTTAAACTATTATTTATTTTTAGTTAAAGATAGATTTTTGAGTTATAAATAATTGTCAATTAATCATTACGGCACTTAAACCTAGAACCGAACTAGATAGGTTTTCAGTTACTTTCAAGATAAAGAAAAATGCAGTCGCCGTGTTTTCCTCTACAGTTAATTATTAAATATAATTATTATTATTAATTCACAAATCCGTATACAACTTGACATGTGAAATATGATGAAGGCCAAATTTCTGGCTTAATACTTCCGACATGCACTTGATGTACTTCCTACACTGCAGAGCATGGGCCTCCTTTATAATCACAGTCAGATTGAGAGGGGTTAGACTGTGGGTTAGACCATATACAGCCGCTGCCAATAAACAATCCCAATCCAAAATTTGCCGTTTTAGATTGACAGCTCAATCTTTTTTCTGATACTATATTGCCAATAATCAATCTCAGTAGTAAAAAAACTATGGCAACATGACAAGAGACCAATCGAAAAGTAGAAAACAATCCAGATTGACTCCAATCTAATTTTTTCGATTGATTATTGGCATCGGCCGATAGTCCAATTAACACGTCAAATATAATTACTGATAAATCTTTCTCATAATCATTACACAGAGCATCCATGCTATTGAAGGGTCAGGATTATGTATGTGAATGTTGGGTGTATCTTTGACCAAATCGGTCTACTTTTTGCATCGATCCTTAGATATGAAGATAATTTCGGCCGTAAGAGTAGGTTTTAGTCTCATAAGCGAAGAGCGTGGGTAGTGCCGCCCACGGAATCTCAAACTAAGGGCCCTCGCGCCACGAAGATTCAAGCTTTTTTACTCGTGAGATATATTAATATGAAAATACGTGACCTTGATGTATTAAGGTTATTATACGTAGATAAGGTTATCAGTTGGTGTTAGTGAGTGTGATTGTGTTGTGCATGGTGACCTGTTGGATGGCTGCCAATATGTGAACCATTCATTGTGGTCGTGGGATTAAATCCCAGGGCATACCTTATTTATTTTATTTATACACTTTATTGCACACAAAAAAAATGCAAATAAAACGTAAATCACAATCATAAAAGTATAATTGGCGGTCTTATCGCTCAAAGGCAATGTCTTCAAGACAACCATGGGATGGATTTTATAAACGGATAAATAGGGGGCAGTCTTAAAGTGTAAAGAATAGGAGTTATGAAGGAAAAATATAAGAAATACAAAAAAATAATTACTAATTAATAATAAAAATATACATATACATACATCTATATAACAAATATACGTACATAAATACCGGGTATCTCAAGACTGCTACCGAAAACGAAGCCGGGTGGTAGTTTTAGTGACTAAAAACACAATACAACTAAAAATTTCGCAAAGAAACGCGACAGTTATTTTTTATGATTTTTTAAATATCGTCATTTTTGGGTGGTAAATCCATAGTTTTTGCTAAAATAATATTATAAACACTTTTCTACCTTAGATTATTTATAAATAAAAGGGTATACACTATTATTTTAGGAAAAAATGTATTTACCACTCAAATATGATCAAAAGAAAAAAATAACAAAAAAAATTTGTCGCTTTTTTTCTGCAACTTTTTCTGTTGCTTTGTGTCTGAAGTCGCTTAAACTACCACCCGGCTTCGTTTTCGGTAGCAGTCTTGATATACCCTGTATATATATATATATATATATATATATATATATATAATATATAAGAGCATCAGTACATACATACAAATAGGAAAGTTATCCACGACAATTTGTGAATGTAGGAGAAAGGTAGTGATCCCATCAAAAACATCCTGTAAAAAAATTCCAAGTCTCGCAGCTCAGGTTTTCTACCGCAAAAAGTTGTGAGATGCATGTAATACCAAGTTGATTAATTTATTTAGTCCTTAAGGGACCTTCTATATAAAGTTATTACGTTAGTTATTACCATATCAATATTAAAAATTCTTTACGTTTTACTTGGCCATCGCATGAAAACATAATGTATCGTACAATTTATACATAATGCTGCTGGCCAAGTCGATCTATTTATTTAAAACGTAAAGAATTTTTAATATTGATATGGTAATAACTAACGTAATAACTTTATATAGAAGGTCCCTTAAGGACTAAATAAATTAATCGACTTGGTATTACATGCATCTCACAACTTTTTGCGGTAGAAAACCTGAGCTGCGAGACTTGGAATTTTTTTACAGGATGTTTTTGATGGGATCTCACGTCTTTTTGTAGAGTCCTACTTTTTTCCTTTTCGGTACTTCTTACTTCTAGAATATCACTAACGATTTTTCTTAAAGCCTCTGTCTTATGGATTTTTCTTATTTTTGTAGGTATCAATTTATCACAAGTATAGCGGATTTGATTATTAATGTTCTTTCTTTCATTGTAATTGATGTTTTCGAGTTATTTAATCTATTTATTTGCAAGTTTTTCTTCGTCATGTTTTTCTAATGGAATGTTGTACAGTTTCATGGGCTGAATACACCATTTCCCTCTCTATATCCCCTCCTGTTATGCCTCATGTATATAGATATCTATCTACAACTACTATTCCATTATATACGGGTACAATTATTCATTAACTGCAAATATAACTTTGTAATCCTATACATTTATATGGGATTACAAAGTTATTCACGCAGTTGGTCTATCTAGAAAACTAGACACAAATTATGAAATGTTTGAATTTTTCCTTACTTTAGACACTAAACACTAATTATATTCTAAATTTGAAGGTTCTATGTCTGCTAGAAGTGCCTTAGACTTTTGATGATCGGTCAGTCAGTCAGTGAGTGACAAAATTAAGAAAGTTTGACATGCTACAATTCTTAAACTACTGGTTCAAATTGAATGAAATTTTATACATAATGCCTGCTTAGTAACTGAAAATTCAGGCTTCATGCTTTAGCCACAACGAAGTTATAGGGGGTTGAAAATGGTCTGAATTGCTTCGAGAAAAGGATGTTACGGCCTATAGCTCGACTTGGAGGGGGCTCGGCCGCGCCCCCAGATCCTTAACCATTTTTTTCAACGATGGTAGTGATCGTGCCCGTCTTACTACAACTGTTAGGGCGCAACCTTTGAATTTTTAGAGTAATTTATGTATTGATAGTCAATCTCCACGTACTATAACGGTGAAGGAAAACATCGTCAGGAAACCTGCATACCATACAATATTAATTTATTTTATTTAACTTAATATACAGACATGGTATGTAATGCCATATGGTGGACAACTTGAATGCGAAGGAGGCCACAGTGGGACGTGTATGGGTTGATACAGACAGAATGCCATAGAAATTCTCTGCTAATCTACCTTGATATGGTGCTGATATAACAGAAGTATGGTGCATATGCTTACTTGATGAGAGATTTAGCTATTAATGTATATAAATATGTTTACAAATATGCGTCTCACTGGTATGTTGAGTTTGCTTACTCGCATAAGGCCAGCGTGGTGGACTAAGGCAGAACCCCTCTCAATCGTACTCATGATTGTAGAGGAGGCCCGTGCCCAGCAGTGGGACGTATATGGGCTGATATAGACTGATACAGAGTAAGATTGCTGGAGGGGTAGGATATATTTTATGTTCGTTCGGATTGCGACTATCGTATACTCGTATTATCGTATAGGGACCAGTCCTACTGGCTTATGTAAGTAGCATGAATAGAAACTATAATGGTATTTCGATGGTATCTACTAACAAGTATATGACAACCTACATGGCGCAGTTGGTTAGACTCCGGCTGTGCTGTGCAGATGAGAGGCCGTAGGTTAGATCGCAGGTCCGAGAGAAATAATTGTGTGATCCACATGTGTTTGTTTCTGGTCTTGGTGTTGGTCAGACCGAAGAGTCCCTCGTAGATTCTGATACCCACTACACTTGAGTCGATCTTAATGTGGGTGGCGGTGTCAGGACTATGTATGTGCCTCTCCTCCGGCCTCTCGTTTCACAGCTGGCGTGACGTCTTGGCAACTGTACCACGGATGCTGTTAAACAAACTACATAAGAATACAATATTATCACATAATCTTCTATCAAATAAAAACTAGGTTGTAAGGTTAAGCAACATACCTTGATTTGTAAGACCTCTGACCTTTCCTCACGATATTTCCTTCACCGCTCAAATTGGCGACAAAATAACAGCTTTAAATCCAGTGATAATCCAATCCGAAAACTCCGTTTTCGCAGTTCAGTTCTTGACAAACCCCTTTCGCCTACAAAATATTACAGTACCATATTATTGAGCAAATCAAGTGATACAAGAGACTCTTGAAGAGGTAATGGTGTAAATAGTAGGCGCCATGAAGAGTTCATCTCGTTTCATATCACATAATAAATAACCACGTCTCACCGTAATGCTGGCAATTTGAGCAGCGATGTCGGGGACGTATTCTTAAACGTCGAGGTATCTCGCATTTTTATTATGCTTTTGGATATGAGATATGAAATCTGTTACAAAAGCATTTGCAATTGCATGGAAGGATAGTTTATGTTCACAATATTAGCTAAATTGTATAATATATTACACTTAACTATCTCAAAAACATTTTTAACTGACGATTGTTATTGAAATGAAATATTTTTTTACTAATCGAGGTAATGGAAACATCAAGAAGTAAAAATGTAAAAATTAAGCCAACCCCGCGATAATATCCGGAAATAATAGTTAAAATTTTAACAATTGTTAAAGTCGTCCATAAAATTGTTAGCTCACCATGAAATTAAATAATAAATGCGTTAATAAGTGATGCACGAAGTCTGGTTTCTAAGAATAGCTAAACACAATTAATTTAAGTAATATTGAATATTTAAAAATAACTTCATATATCGAAATATACGCGTAACTTTTCCACACAACTTGTAATTTAATTATAAATGCACAACCCGAAAATAGAACTTACATTCAGAATCAGTTACTTTTTTTTTATAACCTTTTCCCATTTGTTGGGAAGGCAAAGGGTCAGTTACTTAACCACTGTCCTGTCGGTCATGTAAAATGGCGGAAATAGCGAATGTCCTTGACTGTCCGCTTTTCAAAATGGCGGAATTCGCGAATTTTCATGCCAACATTTCTTTGAAAAAATCGAATTCGTTGTCTAGACTAACATGGATATGGCTTCGTTCGAGTAATGAAATACATATTTTAAAATAAAATTAATTGTAATCTTAAAATAAAATTAATCATAATTTTAAAATAAAATTAATAATAAAGTTTAATATACAGTACAATAGAAAAAAATATAGAAAAAGCCTCGCCTAAACACGCACAGAGGAACGTTGCAGGCGGGTCATAATGTGTGCGTCCATTCCTTGCACACCACACATAGGCGCAGCAACTTACTCTTGCCAGCGACAGTGGCCGGATATTTGGCCAAAAATTGGATACGGGTCGAGCCCGCTTTGGGACACAGAGGGTAAACAACCCGATCTTCGTTTTCTAAAGAAAGATCTGTAGGAAGACTACTATTGAACATAGGCCTCCCTCAAGGATCTCCACAATGACCTGATGGAAGCTGCCTGCATCCAGCGACTTCCTGCAACCTTAGCTAGATCGTCCGTCCACCTTGTAGGCAGGCGTCCGACATTTCACTTGGCTGTACGTGGCCTCCACTCAAGAACCTTTCGGCCAAAACGGTCATCGGTTCTACGAACTATATGCCCGGTCCACTGCCACTTCAACTTGCCAATCTTGTGGGCTATGTCGGTAACCTTTGTTCTTCTACAGATCTCCTTATTTCTAATTCGATCTCGTAGGGTAACACCGTGCCTAGCCCTCTCCATGGCTCGTTGAGTGACTTTGAGCCTTTTAATGAGGCCCACATTGAGAGGCCACGTCTCGGTGCCGTATTGCCGAGTTGGATTCGACGATTGACCTCTCTCCCGAAGTTAGACCTGCCTAACCGGACCACTTATCCCAAATGGACATATTCGTCTAGAATTTCGAGAGTTGAGCCCCCAACTCCAATGGGGGTGGGCACAACATAGATATTCGACAAGATCTTCGTTTTGTCCATGTTCATTTTAAGATCCACCTGTTGGGTGATTCGATTAAGGTCCTCGAGCATAGTGCTAAGGTCTTCCAGCGATTCTGCCAAGACTACAATATCGACGGCAAATCGAAGGTGAGTAATATACTCGCCGTCGATATTGATGCCAAATCTTTTCCACTGCAAGAGCTTGAAGGCGTTTTTTTAGCGCGGCAGTGAACAATTTCGGAGATATAACATCTCCCTGTCTTACGCTTCTATGTAGTGGAATCGCCTTCGTGATCTGATCTTGTACTCGGACCGACATAGTGGCGTTGTTGTATACAGGGTATATCAAGACTGCTACCGAAAACGAAGCCGGATGGTAGTTGAAGCGACTTCAGACATAATGCAACAGAAAAAGTTGCAAAAAAAAGCGATAATTTTGTTATTTTTTTCCTATGACCATATTTAGGTGGTAAATACATTTTTTCCTAAAGTAATAGTGTATACCCTTTTATTTATAAATAATCTAAGGTATAAAAGTGTTTAAATTATTATTTTAGCAAAAACTATGGATTTACCACCCAAAAATGACGATATTTAAAAAATCATAAAAAATCATTGTCGCGTTTCTTTGCGAAATTTTTAGTTGCATTGTGTTTGTAGTCACTAAAACTACCACCCGGCTTCGTTTTCGGTAGCAGTCTTGAGATACCCGGTATACACCTCAACACTTCGATGTACTGATAGTTTATGTGGCACTGCTGAAGAGACTGTAGCACAGCCAAGGTCTCGATCGAATCGAAGGCTTTCTCATAGCCCACAAACGCTAAGCAAAGCGGCAAGTTATATTCCTCGGTTTTTTGTATATATCATCAAACTTGCGTTCGCGATGATTTGTGATGACCCTCGAAAACAACTTATAGACATGGCTCAGGAGCGAAATGGGACTGTAGTTCTTCAGCAAAGTGTTATCACCTTTTTTGCAGAACAGAGGGCTGAACGCCAGAGGCATGGAGCAGGAGCGTGGTTCTGGCGTCGAGCCTTCGAGGAGAACGAATTGAAGAGCCTCTGAAGGACTATCAGTATCGGCGTTTCGCCCACTTTCAGAAGCTCTGAAGTGAATCCGTCCTCACCCGGCGTTGTTGTTTCTAAGTTGCTTGAGGGCCATCTCAATCTCACACAGGCTGATGTTCGGGATATCATCGCTAAAGTGTCAGATCAATTCGGCTCTCGGGTCTTCGACCGAGCTAACAGTAGGTTCGACAACCGAGGTGTAAAGCTGTCCGTAGGACCTCTCGATCTCTCTTAATACCTTTGCCCTTGTCGATAGTACGCGGCAATCGGCCGTTTTCAGCCTAGACAACTGGCTTTGCCCAATAGACAAGTCTCTTGCAAACACTTTGGGGCTTCCGTTCTACCGAATTAATGTTCGAAGATTTCATTAGCGCAAACTCTCCTTCTCCCTATCCTTGATTATGCCGATGTCAGCTATCCAGATCTCACCGAGGACCAACTTAATAAACTTGAGCGCCTTCAAAACTTTTGTATTAGATTCATATTTGGTTTACGCAAATATGATCATGTTTCGGAATTCCGTGCTAAGCTCAAGTGGTTGCCCATACGACTTCGTCGGAATGCTCATATTCTCTTTCTTCTGTACAACATATTGTTTAATCCTCTTACCCCCTCTTACCTCAAGGATCGATTTGTATTTCTCCACGACTCACATACTAGATCCCTACGGTCGTCAGAGAGTTTGGAGTTGAGAATGCCCGTGCACACCACCACTTTCATGGACAAATCGTTTTCTGTTAAGGCTGTTCGATTATGGAACGCATTACCAGTTGTGGTAAGACGGGCACGAACACTATCATCATTCAAAAAACTTGTCAAAGATTCCTTTCTCACTGAACTGACACATTGATGTGGATAGCTTTCCTATTTGCATGTCTGGAACTTTATTATATATATATATAATGTGTATATATGTATATATATATATATATATATATATATATATGTATGTATGTATATATATATATATTTATATAAAATATTATGTATATGTATGTATTCTTATGATCTTATATATGTATGTATATATTTATGTATATGATTATATTACATAATATGAGTATTCATGACTTTTATTACTTGTAATTTTTAAAATTATTTTAATTAGTATTTTTTTCCCTTTCTATGTATGTTCTATCCTTTACACTTTTGACTGCCCTCTGTTTATCCTATTCTTAAATCCATCCCATGGTTGTCTGTAAGACATTGCCTTTCGGCGATAAGACCGCCAATTGTACTTTTTATATATGTAATTTCTCTTTGTATTTGTTGTCTTTTTGTGCAATAAAGTGTAAATAAATAAAATAATAAATAAATAATGTTCACAGTATTGTGAGCACGGACATCGTGTCGCAAGGACTTCTAGATCCCTCTATTGAGCCGCCGATATACTTCGGCGTGATCAGAGGACTGCAGCGTCAAAGATCGACGTTCGGCCTTGAGGTCAAGAGTGTGGATCGAGAGTTTTTGTGGTCTATCTCTACGGCGAGGTCTAAAATACTTAGATCCCACTGTATGGACAGCTTCTACGAAACCGCTGTTCAACACTGTTCCAATGCAAGGTTTTCTTTTAGACAATCAAAGCGATTTGTAAGCTCGAGTTGAAAGCTCTCGGGGTTTTGGATATGGGCGCGAGTAGGTGTGTGTGAAGGTGTGGTGCGAAGAGGCACCTTAGCAGGCCGGCATAATTGTTTCCATTGGCATGGGACTGCCGTCCGATGCCAATGGATACTCTGCCTGGGCGGCATTGGCACATACCATCAGGTGCAATGCCGCCACTATGCCAGGCCATTATTAAAAAAAATGGTCGGAGCATAGACTTCATCAAGCGACGACTTTCTAATTCGACTTTGATATTCAATGTGCCCCTAACCATTCGGTGATCATTATCGGTTTTCACCCTGTAGATCTCACAGAGACGTCTCTGAACATCCGTCTATTCGTCGTGAAGATGAAATCCATCTCATTTCTCGTAGAACCGTCAGGACTCAGCCAGGTCCATTTCCTGTGAGGCGGCTTCTGGAAAAATGAGTTCATCGCAAAGAGTCCCTCTTTTTTTAGAAAGTCGGCCAGCCTCTGACCCCTGAGGTTCCGTTACCCATGTTCAAATTGCCCCATTTTCAACTCTGCATCGCTTCTCTTGCCCAACTTTGCGTTGAAGTCTCCCATAACAACATTGAAGTAGGTTTTGGAAGTATGTATGGCCCGACTTATGTCCTCATACATCTCCTATACTTCATTTGGGTGTGTCGAGGTCTGTGCGTATACCTGTATGACCTTCAACGAATACCCTTTTGATATTCTGAGTATAAGGTACACTACCCTGCTCGACACACTTTCGATGGATACGATGTTGTTGATGAGAGACCTGTGGACAAGAGATCCGACACCTTCTCGGGACTGTTGGTTGTCCCCCCGGCAGAGGAGCAGGTTACCAGACTTCAAGGTTATCGTATCCTCTCTGATACTTCGGACTTCCGATAACACCAAAATGTCCCAGTGTAACCTGCTCAATTCTTCTTTCAGTTCGACAAACTTCTCGTCTGTCCTCATAGTACGTATGTTGTGTGTTACCAGGGCCAGTCGTCGTCGGGGGTCGTAGGCGGGGCCAACCCGGGGATTCTTACCATTATAGGGATTATACATACATACATATATATGTTAACGGAAATATGTGAAATAAATAACATTAGATACATTTCCTAGGAAATCTATACATTTCCTAAATAGTAATCAGAAATGTAAGATATTTTAGATATCAAGGGGTAAGCGGGGATAGCGGAGCGAGGGGAGGGTATTGCATCATCCTATCGGGCGCTCGGCGCGCTCGCGCTAGTGCGGCGTAAAAAGTCAATGCGTGTAGGTTAGGTTAGGTTAGGTTTGGGGTCGCTAAGCACGCGGCAGTGCACAAGGAGGCGGTCCTGGCGCGTCTGTTGAGCGGTATCCCGGGGCCGTCTCCAAAGTGCACCGATGGTGGCCAACGCGGGGTTTTTAGTCGGTATTTCGGTGCGCAGACTACGATAGGGACCCGACCCAGTTCCACGTCTCGCTGGGCCGGAAGGCGCACCGGTGAGTCCGACACACCCTCGCCCCTTCGGGGGTGGGATGATCCGTAAAGGGATTTTCCCAGCGAGAAAAAAAAATTAAGTTAGGTTAAGTATTATAGAATTTAACGCTATGATTGTTACCTGTGATAAAAAATATTACTCTCATTTGAACAACGTGTTTTATTACAGAAACCATTATTCTTATACATTTCCTAAAAAGCTTCGGAATCGTATACATTTCCTAAGAGCTGTATACAATTCCTAGACTTCATACACTTCCGGTAACATATAAATGTGTGTGTTAGTGCCAACCCTAATACCCAATTGGTTAAAACAAGAAAGCTAAATTCACTGAAATCTATACATATAAATAAAATTGAAGTGTCTGTTTGTAACGTGAAAATAAAATAAAATGACCAACTACATATCGTTATATACACGATACCTATAACGAAAATGTTTTTTTTTATCTGTCTGTCTGTCTTTTTATTCCCGCTAATCCCTGAAATGGCTGAACCGATTTTGACGGGACTGTTACTGTCAGCTCACGCGCATGCGCAATTTTTCAATAAACCTAATTTAAAAAACTGAAAATTAATTGCTAAAAATAAAAATGCTAAAACAAAAAATAAAAATGCAAAAACAAAAGGAATTTGATTGAAGGACATTGTAGCCAGAGCAACTACTGGACATATTGAGACTTAACATCTTATGTCTCAGGATGGCGAGCGCAGTGGAATGTTGCTACTGTTCATGAGCGGTCGTATCGCTTACCATCAGGCGAACGGCTTGCTCGTCTCGCCATTCAATGCAATAAAAAAAAAAAAAAAAAAAAACAAAAAAAAAACAACGAAATAAACTAATTAACTTTTTTGTTAAATTCCAAGCGGACGAAGTCGCGGGCACAGATAGTTATCAAATATATCAAATTCTAGATACACGTATGTGGGAATATCCATCATAATATATCGGTTCAAATTTTAACACAAAATGGCCGCCCGGTGACACGTACATTTTAACTTAAAAACACACCACACATCACGTCTAACATTGAAATATGATAAATTACTTATTTTTCCATGATATTTTCTTCTTTTCACGAACAATCCACCACGTTTAATAATTTTATTTCAGAAATAAACAACAATTTCAAACTTCGCGGGCATTGTCGACTTCAATGACGTTTTATTAATTTTTCACAATGGAGCGACCCAAGAACATCTAAATTATAAAAAACTGTGTAACTATCGAGAATAATATAAACTTTGTATATCCTGGACGCCACTTTACGGCTTCCGGGAAAATGTGACAGGTGACTTTTGATTTTCCGGGCGCGCGACCGTCTTACGGTCGCCCGACAGGGGAGACTTTAATTATTTCCGATCGATATCAATGATAGACCACGAGACCACACAACACACCACAAGACTCAATCCTTTTTAAAAGAGATTTTTTTTCAATAATTAATTCAGACTAAGGAAACAACATACAGTCGGCTTTTCTTTTAACATTTAGAAGTAACAAAATCAAAACGTAATTCTTGGAGACAACTGACAAGGTATTTTCAAATAATAAAAATTAGGAATTTAATTTCGATAGGTATAAAGATTTTTCAAATACGTAACCTGGAAATAAGCAAATACACACGATAGGCAAATTATTAATCTACCAAATCTTCTTCTACCAGGTCTTTTTCCGATACACAGTGTGACCTAGGGACTGATCAGGATTACGGATTACTAAGACATCTAAGAAGGCAAGAGATTTATTATGTTCTAACTCCACAGTGAATTGAATTTTATTGTTGATGGAGTTAAGGTGATTTAAAATTGCATTTTTAAGTGACAAATAAGGAACTGTGTGACTATATTGTTTTTAATGAATACAGGATTTTTAATAGCAGGCACCAATGTAGATCGCAGGACTATATTGGCGTCACGGTGTCTACAATATCATGGCAGTTTTCAAATCAATACGGCTATAGGACAAGCTCGTCTTAAAGATTAAATAATTGATTTTGAAGCAATTTCTCATAGCAGAGAAGTGGCGCTATATTTAAATATCGGCTACAAGTACGTATGTGTGTTTATTTATTTATACTCTGTGTCATGGCCTTTGTGGGGGTACCTTTTTTTTTGTGGGGGTACCTATTGAATCATTAGTGTAGGTACTTTAGTCCATGTTCCTAAAAGTGAAAAGTGACAGTGAAGTTTTACGACTATGAGGCCAATTATAGAAGTCGCAAAGTATCTTGAAATGTATTGAGCAAGGTGGTGCACACTTCGAAAGTTTTGTTTATCATGTAAGTAAGTTAATTTTATGTTTTTATTCGTGTTTCGGGTCATAATCGAATCTTCGTTAAACCTTATTGCGTCATCTTATTTATGAGTGATGCTATAATAATTATTATTGTTCGTGTCTTGCCTTCTATAAGGACTAAGTTCAAACGGAAGTGCAACTGAAAATATTTATTAGCCGATTAATATTAAATATTGCGTTTATTCACTTCATCCCTATTATTTGTAGTAGGCAATTATAAATATTTAAATTTCATAGCTTAAACTTAAATGGTATGTAATGTATGTATTATGTATTTCGAGTATAGTAAAATACATGTCGTAGCGATTGGGGCTTGTGTGTGTATGTGTGTGTGTGTGTTCGCGCATTGACAGTACAATTTTTTCAATCAGTTTATCTCATTTATAAATAAAACATAATTTTGGGACACATTATCGAAATTATTCATTTTAAGCATGTTCTATGATTGAAATAAGATTGTTAAATTGTGCTTTCTGTGGTTGTGACAAATGTTATTTGTTTCGGTTTTTTTAGTGAGACAGAAAAGTCTGGCACAGTTTTTGATACCTTCGACACACGACTTTTTGATGTGCGGTCAGATTAATATATTATGTTTGTGACGGTTGGGTGTATCTTCTCATTAATTGAAACCAAATCCAAACACCTACATACTTCATAAATGTCGACCGTTCGGGAATAGCCTCGATCCCCAGGCCGAGCACAAAGCACAGTAAGTCAAGTTTACTCGCCCTAATGAGTTCTTTTGTACAAACTTATTCACATTTAGTAGACGAGTGGCGCCCCCTACGCTTGTTGACGTAGCGAAATATATTTCGACTATTCTCTTGGGTGTGACCGATGTTGGTAATTTGGAAGATGTAAATCTTAGGGTAAATTTTTTAGAAGTTTTTATTCGAGACTTGGTTGTGTTGTGATGGATGCACAGTTAATTATTATTATTTTTATTTTAACCTTTTCTGTCCTCTGGTGGGCAAAGTTTACCCTCAACTCCTTCC
Organism: Hyles vespertilio; assembly: GCA_009982885.2. Classification (NCBI taxonomy): domain Eukaryota; kingdom Metazoa; phylum Arthropoda; class Insecta; order Lepidoptera; family Sphingidae; genus Hyles; species Hyles vespertilio. Next base: position 14,044,753 of record CM042823.1, read on the forward strand.
ATTTATCCTTATCAGCTGCTGATATCCAAATGCTGCTAAATTGGTCCAGGTCGTCACGCCACCTTTTCCGAATAAATTAATTAGTAACCAGTAATTATAATTTTGGTCTCAACGCCCATAAATAACGCGGGAGGAAAACATAACGAGAAAACCTGCATACCATAGCGATTTGTAAAAATGCCTATGGTATGTAAAGTCCGCCAACTTGCAATAGGCCAGCGAGGTAGACTATATGGCCTAACACTTCTCAATCGTAACTATATTGTAGGGGAGGCGTGCCGTACAGCGGGACGTATATGGGCTGATACAGTACATTACAGTAGATAGATAGTGGTCAATAGGCGTGACGACAGTATCAAAATATCAAATATTTTATGATGTTAGGGGGAAAAACATATTAGAAGGGTTTAAAACGATGTTTTAGTTTTAATCCAGAATTGAAGATTAATAAGATTTTCAATAAAATAAAAGTACAAAATATAGCAATCGGCCATTTTGACAGAAACGACGCATGACGTCACGCCTATGTAAACCTGCCGTAAACATTACCAATTTCTTTAGAAATGTGGAATGTGAACTTTACCGGAACCACTTATAGACTTTAGAATTCATTTTTATCAAACGAAATATGTTTTGTTTCGATAACTTTCTTCACTGCGCATAGACACAATGACATGTTTACCTAGTGGTGACGTTATAACGGATGCCATGACACCTACTAGCTTTTTCTGTGCACTATTGAAAGATTATAAAAAAAATGGCTTAAAACTGTGTTAAACCTTTGTTAATTCTTGAAATATAGATTATTTCGTATATAATAAATGTGTATCTATATTATAAAACATGATTTTAAAATAATTCGTCATGCCTATTATCACACGGTCAATGGTATGAAAAATCAATAAGAAAAAGAAAAGTGTTTACACGGCAGACAGCGTTTATAGCGCCCTTGGTATTGTAGGATTCTATGAACGGCGATGACCGCTTACCTATACCTTTACTGGTGGTAGGTCTCTCATATGTGAGAGGCCATCTAGGTAGGTACCACCGCAATGTCTATTTCTCCGTGAAACAGCAGTGTAAATGCACTATTGTGTTTCGGATTGAAGGACATTGTAGCCAGAGTAACTACTGGACATATTGAGACTTTACATCTTATGTCTCAGGATGGCGAGCGCAGTGGAATTTTGCTACTGTTTATGAACGGTCGTATCGCTTACCATGAGGCTAACGTCTTGCTCGTCTCGCCATTAAATGAAATAAAAAAATTAAATAAAAAAACCCTTGGCTTTCTATATTACTCGTAGTATATAGTTTATTCATTTTTTTACACTGGCCCTACATAATAACCACACTGTGCCTGATGGTAAGCGCAAATGCCGTCCAGGCAGAGTATTGAATGGCATCAGACGACAATCCGAAGACATTTGATATAATTATGCCGTCCTACTCAGATACCTCTTCACACTACGGCGGAAGGACCCGGGATCATAGGAAGGAGGTTTTACTGGTGGTAGGTCTCTCATATTATGTGAGAGGCTTCCTGGGTGAGTACCACCGCAATGTCTATTTCTCCCGTCAAACAGCAGTTCAAATGCACTGTTGTGTTTCGGATTGAAGGACATTGTAGCCAGAGTAACTACTGGACATATTGAGACTTAACATCTTATGTCTCAGGATGGCGAGCGCAGTGGAATGCCAAGCATTGCTTTGTAATTCAAGATGTTGTTTGGTGCTGCTATTGTTCAAGAGCGGTCGTATCGCTTACCATCAGGCGAACGGCATGCTCGTCTCGCCATTCACTGCAATAAAAAAAAAAGGAGGGAACACGCGTGACGGCAAACAATTCCATAGCTTGATGGTGCGATACATAAAAGCATTTGCGAACTTAGCTTGATGTTTTTAGAACATTGTGAGAACCGCTAATCCTTGATCTATAAATACCTCTTGCTTGGTTACCGGATTTAAGGCGTGTTTGGTAGACGCTGTTCAGGCGGATATAAAACCCTACCACTTGCCAAATATATATTTTTCAGTGCAATGAATGTCGAAACTAGAGTGCCGTTCGCCTAATGGTAAGCGGTACAGCCGCTCACGAACAGTAGCAAAACCAAACAACACCTTGAATTACAAAGTATTCGCATTCCACTGCGTTCGCCATCCTGAGAAAATATTGATTTTTTCACCCAAAATTCACTAAGCCTGCGGTACTCTTTGCTATAAACTCATATTAAAACATTGCCGCATTGTTATTATGTTAAATAAAACGCAAAACGCACGCTACTTACTGTCACGTTAATTCTAAAGGTCATTGTTTTAATATTTTGTTATCTTTTAATATTTCACCTAGCTATGCTCACGCGACGCAGTCTTAACCTTCAACTTTAGTTTGGAAAGTAGAATTTTTAAATTAATTAACGTCTCATTATAATAATTATGAAAATTGAAGTGGATGCTTAAATTACCAACCCCAGCAATTATTATTTCAAAGGTTTTCAATTTCAAAGTATTTTGAGTTGGGTAGGGTCGTTTTTAATAAATTGATAATTGGAAAAATCATTATACTATATGAAATGAATACGCCGTACAGTCAAACGTGTATCTGCCACTTGCAATTTTTTCCTAATATTTTAAATTTACACTCGTTATGCCTCTTTCTTGTATTGTCTTGTCTTTATAAAAAAAAAACAACTGTAGACTAGTGTTTAAGCCGGTTTCCAAAAAGTGTATCTGTATCCACCCGGATACTGATACACTTTTTGGAAATATTCTGTCGCCTATATTCATCAGGGATCATGTAGAATTTACTCTCGAAATATTTTTCAAATCGTTTCAGCAGTTTCAGAGACTATTCAATGCAAATAAACAAATCGTTCCTAATCCTATTTATAATTTCAGTAGAGATATAGAAGTATATACTACACCTTTCCTTTTCATAATATTAGTATATACATCGAAGTAAATACTACACTGCTACTAGAAGAAAAATACTGATAAAAATTCCACAATAATTGCGACATAATCTGAAAACTGCTGAGAACCATTCTGAAACTCAACTTCCTCAAAACATCAGAAAATAGAAACAAAAGAAAACTTTAGGTCAAGGAAAACTTCTGTGGTAATTTGGCAACGTAATTTTGCAATCCCAAGTCCAAGTGTCACGACTTGCACGCTGTAAAAAAGCCATTTGGATGCGGAATTCCGCTAATCAGCAACGTGTCTAAACTTAGCAAAGTTTGTAAATTTTATTATGAGACAACATCATGTTTTCCTTTTCAGCTTTTTGCGCAAAGTCGTCTGCTTGATTTACTTTATCAATATTTTTTATTTATTCATCAATAGTTTATTGTACACCACAGACACAAGGCGGTTTTATCGCTGTTGGCAATTTCTTCCAGACAAACCTTAAGATGAACTGGAATGAAAGAAATGGGTGGTCACAGAATAGGGAAAAACAATATTTTTCATATAATTAAAAACATATATGTGTCCCTCAGGTGTCCCATACCCTATTTCGTGTTCTCCTCAAAATGAAAATTAAATAAATACATCCAACAGTCACCTACAGCGTTCTAACCCATATTAAGATCAATTAAGTCTTGTGTCGTGGGTATCAGAAACTACGAGAGACTTCACGAAACTAAAAGACTAAAATTTAAAAATAAATAAAACTTCGAATTAATTCAAGCACCCCTTTCGATAAAAGTCTGGACTTTTTTTATTTCCATGATACTCAATGTATCTGTACTGCGACTAAAAACGAGCCAAGTGGTCGTTTCAGTGAGTACAGACGAAATGCAATTATTTTGCAAGAAAGCAACGATTCTTTTTGTATTGTTTTACGTATCGTCGTATTAGGGTGGTGAGTTGTTTTTACTAAATCCTTACTAATATTATAAAGGTGAAAGTTTGTATGTATGTATGGATGTTTGTTACTCTTTCATGAAAAAACGGCTCAACAGATTTTGATGAAATTTGGTATAGTGATAGCTGACACCCTGGATTAACACATAGGCTACTTTTTATCCCGAAAAATGTAGTGTTCCCGTGGGATGAGTCAGGAAACCAAATATACATATTTTCTACTCTTTCAAATTCAAATTGTTGGCACGGGATGTCCTCTCCTACGGAAGGGAAATAAAGTCGACGGCACGCGGGAAATATAGTTAGTAGACACGCGAAATAATATGTTCTTGATGTGGATTGGACTCAAAAACTATCTGCACCCGGGCGAAGCCGGGCCCGACAGCTAGTTAATAATAATTTAAAGATTTGCGTACACAGGGAAGGCCTAAGTTTGGCAGTGAAGTTCCTTTCGCTGAAGAGGTGGGAGAGAGAGTGTGTACCACGTAAAAAAGTCTATCGTTCATATCCAAAAATATATCGTGTTTTTTTTTTTGCAAAATTAGTTGCATTGTATATTTAGTTACTAAACTACCACTCGGCTTCGTTTTCGGTCGCAGGATACACGCGGTTGAAGAAAACCATTCCGGTATTTAGTAATTACTATCGCATACTTGAACATGAAAGCTTACTGGGAGTATATACGATCGATGTCGGATAAATAAATAATTAACATCACCTTCACTCGGTGTTGCTGCTACAAAAATATATTATGTAGTTTTGAACGTAATTCATGGGCTATTCTTGGTTTCCAATGGAAATATAATTTTAAATGCTTAAACGGCTGTATTAGTAGATAAATTTATATCACAAATGAAATCATGGTTAGGTTTCTTAGATTTAATATTAATAATTGCAAAATAAGGGTAGTTTATTGTAACAGTCACTGAGCGGATGACTAGTACCTCAGTCCGCTCCACGATCACGAAAGCTGTAAAGTAATCGAAACGTCGGGATGTTAAAACATGTAAAAAATAATACCAAATCCGCGGTAAAATTCTTAAAAAATAGTTTTATTTCAATGTTGCAATTAAGACATTAAAAAAATAGAAAAACGTCCCTACATTTGCTTCGGCATCTTTGTAAATTCTTGTACTTGAAGATTACCTCTACATGGTGGTCACGAGTAGGGCTCTCATATGTGAGGGGCGCCCTGGGCCGGTACCACCCTAATGTCTATTTCTCCCACTAAACAGCAGTGTCAAGTGTAGAGTATTCCAGCTTGAATTACATCGTAGCCAGAATAACTACTGGACATATTGAGACTTAACATCTTATGTCTCAGGATGGCGAGCGCAGTGGAATGCAAGGTATTGTTTTGTTATTCATGATGTTGTTTTGTTTTGCTTCTGTCCTTGAGCGGTCGTATAGTTTACTATCAGGTGGCATGCTCGCTATTCATAGCGATAAAAACTTCAGGTTTTAATTTAAAAGAGTAACAATCCTTCTTCTTTCATACCGTCCTATCTCCCTCAGGTGAAGTACGAAAGCTAATTTGTATTCTTAATGTGTCGTCGCGACTCTCTGGTGCAGGCTCAAAAATTTAAATGTCGTAACGAGGCTTGAAAAATTATCATTGATACTGCATACTGCAGTTTTTTAGTGTTAATAATAATACATGAATTCAAAGCACTGCCTTAATTACGTCTTGAGATTTCTGGCCTCACAGAACTCAAACCTGTAAAATAAGAATGATATATCCATTTATCTTCGAGTAAATAGCCATTACCTCTAGTTTTGCAGTCAGCCTAACTACCAAAGCCACAAAGACTGTCAAACTGTCATACCATAAATTATAGTCGTTTTCAAAATCAAATTTATTGATACGAATAGCCTTAAATTTACTCAAAATCTTCATAAACAAAGTGTAAAGTGCCTTGTTGTTGAACAGACCAGACGCGGCTGCTAACATGCTCATGGTGGTCGCGGGTCCACATCCCAGGGCACATCTCTAACTTTTCGGAGGCATGTATGCATTGATAGTTAATTACCACGCAATTTTTTAATTAATATACTATATTAAAAGTAAAGGAAAATATCGTGAGAAAACCTTGTATAGTATAACAAATTTGTAAGAATTTCTATGGTATGTAAAGTCCGCAAACCCGCACTAGGCCGGCGTTGTGGACTATGAGGCCTAACCACTCACAATCGTACTCTTGATTGTAGATGGCTCTGCAGTGGCACGTATATGGGCAGATACAGAAATTCCACCTTCCATTCAACATCGAAAAAATGCATTAATTTAATCTATTAGTACACAAATCTACATTCAAAACCATCATAACCTAAGCCTAAATTCTCTGCAATATTACTTAAAAACCCCACAAACCCAGGTTCATTTATTAGGTTCATATAATTAGTAGGTGTAGAGTCTTCCAGTGCACTCTTGACTCGCCGGAGTGTTCCGTTGAATGAACTGCGCCACTCAAGCTGTAGTTAGCCACTCCTGTGTTAATCCGGAACTTTATTGTGTATATACTTACAAGTATTATGAGCTGGGAAATATATATACGCCTGTGGTAGTAAAAGGGTAGGCAGAGGTCCTAGTCCCATTTATAGCCGTCTGATTTTGTGATGTTCTAAATGTAATATTGGGAAAGCTTATTGTTATTTCTCTCTCTTTCTTTCTCTCCCTTTCTTTCTCTTTGTAGCGGCAGGAAGTCCACTGCTGAACACTGAACATTAAACATCCTCATTCAACCAACATTTATCCAGTAAACATCTCCGTTGTAGATCTCTTGGAAGCAGCATGCATTTAGACACTTCCTTCAAGCTACCTCGTCTGTTCCGCCTTATAGCTGGAAGTCTGATCAATACGCCGGGTATAAAGTCTTAATTTACCTTAAATCCTTGGAGATTTTTTAGACCGTAGAAATCAAGCATCCACAAATAACCTCAAACAAACCTGGTTGCTGCCCTACATGTTGCATGATATCATTAAAACGACCTGAATGAACCCGACCTGTTTGTTCTTTTTTCTAGGAATATTAAAGGGGATTGTTAATTCCCGGTAAAGTAACTTATCGGAGCAAGTGAATAATGACGTAAAATTACCAACTATTTATTTATTTGTTAACTGTACTATTATTCAAAAATCAATTATACTGTTCAATTACTTCTTAAAATATATAGCGAAGAAACCATATAACCTAATATAACAACTTTTAGCATAAAGCACACAATTAAGCACGAACAAAAGATGAGATCATTCATTCAGATAAATTAAATGTAGTTAGTTTTCTGCGAAATCAGGACACCACAGCCACTATGAAGTTGGTATCAACTCGCTGCACCGATGTAGGGTATTTATACTGAAAACAGTATTTAACTTGAGGCGAATATTAAGGTTCTGAATAAAAGAGTGGGACCGTAGTGGAGACATCTTATAGTCTCTTCCACACCCGCATACTGTAATGTATATAAGGACTAGTGACGTCACTAGTTTTGTATTGTATCCCTTTTCTTATACTCCCATAACAAGATATAAAATGTTTCTAGCTTGTTGAATTTTGAATTAATTTACATTTATTTGATTTGTTTGTTAAAAAATATACTTTTTAGTCACATACCCTACTTATTTTCTTTAGTTTATAGTAATTAAAACCTTTTTTTTTAATTCTTGATTTATCACGATATTACAGATAACAAAACATTAACACAAATATAAAAAGTTTAATATACTTAATTTAATTTGTAAAGTATAAAAATTGCTTTATAACTACCGTTTTCTTCTACATCCTTAATTTAAGGTATAATGAGTAACAAAGTAAATAGAATCGTAAAATACAGCAGCATTTATCAGAAAACCTGAAAATGTAGTTTCTCTTGTTGTTTTTACTGAAATCCCAAATACACAGTTCCACGAATTTATAAAGTCATTCGTTTGTCTCGATTCTCAGCAATTCGGAGCTATATCGAGCACGGATATGACCAATTAACTGTCGATTCTACGACTGAAAGCTTAGTCGGAATACCAGTTCTGATAATTGCAATTTTGATTCCAAGTCAAGAATTTAATGAATGAAATTGTTACGAAAATTCGGTTATCAAAGGATGGTTTCATTTAGTTATTGTGATTTAATTTGATTTTAGCGAAATGTCGGACGCTCGCCAACAAGGTGGACGGACGACCTGGCTAAAGTTGCAGGAAGTCGCTGAATGCAGGCCGCTTCCAACTGGTCAATGTTGAGATCCTTGGAGGAGGCCTATGTTCAGCAGATTTCCTGTGGCTGAGATGATGATGATGATGATGATGATGATGATGATTGTGATTTAAAGGAAAATTATTCTCTCTATTCAGTTCAGGAAGTCACTGCTTAACATAGTCTTAGGAACATAATATAGAGGAAGAAAAATACTGGCAAGCAAAGCGTTCTACGACCGCGCAAGGATGATAGACAATTTAGTTAAGGTTGTAGGAAGTCTCTATTTGCGAACATGCATAACTTAATATGTTATGTTAAAGACAATTTACTGATACCTTCGATTTTTAGATTTAAATATATATCACTGACTGCCTCGGTGGCATAGTTATAACGGTATGATTAGTAAGCTGCGGGTTCGAATCTCGGGTCGGGCGAAGTGAAAGTGGATTTTTCAATTCATTATTAGCCAGGATTCAGTAATTTGTGCCCAGTATGCGATAGGATCGACCCTATCAACCATCTATCAAAAAACGTAAAAGAGAAATATACTTCTTATCAGAAAAATCGAAACACTTTGAATGTGTATGTTTTGTAAGGGTTATCAGTAAAAAATGTATAAATGTAATTGGATTTAGAACATTAGGATTTAAAAACCTAATATTATTCACAATTAAACGACATTTCACATGTATTCCTAAATATACACATTTTTCCGATAATCGTTACAAAACATTTTGCTAGGTGTTTCGATTTTTCTGATGAATAAACAATATAAAAACAAAAAAGTTCCAAATTCGGATGGTAAACATGATAGTTGAAAAGTATAATTTCCCGAAGGGTGAGAGTTGGAAACCAAGAAGTAAAATTAACACAAAGTTCTTCCATCCGAAAACCTTGAAGCAATTTGAAATTTTGAATACAGGAACATTTTCATTAAAACTCTCAACGGTGTCGCAACTTTACCTTTGAATAATTTTGATTAATATTTTGGCAACCGACGTATCAAAAATCGGAAGCCTGTGGATGAAGTGTGAAGGACAGGTAGATGAAATCGTTTTGTTCGGCTGTGTGGTTTGAGTTTGGCGTCATTCTATTTTAAAACCATACTAGCGGTCCATCCCGAATCCGCATTGCTGCAAATGCTTTTTAGTCCAGTCTATATCAATAATAGTCCCTGGAAATCCATCCCAAGGTTGTCTGTAAGACATTGTCTTTGTGCGATAAGACCGCTAATTGTACTTTTTATGTTTGTGAATTTCGTTTACAATTCTATTTTTTTTGGTGTGTGCAATATAGTGTACATAAATAAAGAAAATTATTAGGTATTATGAATAAAGTTTTAGGTCCAAACTCAACGTGACTGCCGTCTATACTGCTTTACTGTTCCATCCAGTTACATCTCGTTCGGTCCCTTCTCATTCTGGCCTATGACTCAAGGCATGCAATCCTGTTCTCACAGGGTTGACTGTCTGACTCTCACACTTAAAATAGGAATACTTTCGATTTCTAAATGAAAACATCTAAAAGACTGCAACTTTAACCTGTCGGCTATACAAGGAACATGCAAAGCTTAAAACAATGGACGTTGTCGATAGCCATCGGATAGCCCGCTTGTGATATTATAGCTTCATTTTCAAACAGCTTACCAATCCATTGAACATCTTTGGTATATTCTGCTTTCATTGACATTCGTATACTCTGAATAAAGAATATTTTAATAAAGTATTGTTTAATTTAGCTACATTGTTGGGTTGAAAAATAAGAAATAATTGTCTCTTAATTTTAATTGAAGCTTGATATGATATTTCCAAGAATGTATTCAAGAATTTAGAGACTAAATACAAAAATGATTATTTAAATATGACATTATATTTTAAAGTTTTATTAAACTTCAATAATGGTCACCATTGTATTTAAATTATTGGTAGATTGGTTTAATTAATAAATAAAGACTGTCAGGACCAAAGTCAGTAGTAAAACTCCCGTGAACCATGATCGAAAGCACTCTCCTTAATGGCACCTAGAACTGAAGTTCAGCAAGTCTCAGGAATCATTAACTCGCAACAAAATTTACCAAAATAGTAAAATGTAGGTTCTGGAAATAAACTATTGAAAAATTCCGCTCCAAGACAAATGTTTGTGTGATCCACTGATGTTTGTTTCGGCTCTGGATGTTCGTGATACAAAAGAGCCTATCGTAGTTTCTGAGACCCGAAATACAAGACTCGATCTTAGTGTGAGGTCAGGACTATGTATGTGACTGTTTGTCGTTTGTATTTTTTTTTTGCCAACCCGCACTAGGGCAGCGTGGTGGACTATATGGCTAACCACTCTCAATCGTATTCTCGATTGTAGAGTAGGCCCATGCCCTGCAGTGGGACGTATATGGGCTGATACAGAGAATTTTTTTTTTAAATAAAATCTACAAGAGAAGCCAGCTAGATAAAACCACAGTATCTAGTACCTCGTTAATAATTACTTGGTATATTAGCGGAGTGTTCCAGATGATTCCATGTTCCATTCACGTCCCCCCATCTCATTTCCGATACACGATCGTGAATAGGTTGATACGAAGCGCCAATTTAACGTTTCATTTCGTTTGATGTTTCACCTCATTTTCCTTGCATTCATGGTGGAATTAGCTGTTCGTTGGGGGTTAGTTGGGAGAGAATCGAGTGAGTAAATTGTAAGTTGTAGATTCCGGATTAGGATATATTTCTCTTTTTGATGTCACGTGTGTGGTTAACGGCGGATGCCAATAATCAATCGAAAAAATAGATTGAAGTCAATCTGGATTGTTTTCTACTTTTCGATTGGTTTCTTGTCATATTGCTATAGTTTTTTCACTACTGAGATTGATTATTGGCAATATAGTATCATAAAAAAGATTGAGCTGTCAATCTCAAACGGCAAATTTTGGATTGGGATTGTTTATTGAACACTACAGAGAACGGGCTTCTTCTACAAACGAGAGTACGATTGGGAGTGATTAGGTCATGTAGTCCACCACGCTGGTCTAGTGCGGGTTGGCGGAATTTACATCGATTACATGGTCGCGGGTCAAAATTCCAGGGCACACCTCTGACTTTTCGAAGTTATGTATGTATTGATAATAATCAATCACCATGCACTTTAACGGTCAAGGAAAACATAGTGAGCAAACCTTAGTAGGTAAGGACCTAATTTGTGGTTTTAAGGTTAAGTGTTCATTTATAGTAAAAGAATATACTGTGAATCAACTTTACATGAGTTGGTGGAAATAAGCTAAGAAACGAGAGGCCGCTAGTTTGATCTTCGCACCGATATAAATGTTTGTGTGAACTACAAGTATTTGTCTCGGGTTTGGGTGGTATGGGACTGAAATGTATATCGTAGTTCCTAATACCCACGCCATTAGTCGATCTTAGTGTGTGGTCAGGACTATGTATGTGACTGTTAGGCGTACAAAAAAAAGATGAATATTATTTTTAATCTACTATTTCACCTACTACTATGTCAACAAAAAAAGACAATAATAAATTCTTAAAATCACGGATCCTACGTAGCCTTTACACCTACGTTTATTACTTTTAGATCAGCCAAGCGGAAACCGTCAAAGCTTTATTCCGATAATATTGCGAGAACAAATCCGTTCCCCGAATCAACTTTTACTGGAAACTGAATAAAAAATGAACTGGACAAAAATATTTTTCCTTTGTACGACCGCCTACATTCAGAATATAACGAACAAAGAGTATACAACCAATGGTTATTCCACATAAAGAAAAAACTGCTATTCAGTTTGTGTGATTAAAACTATTATAGCATTTCTTTCGGCTTCCTGTACTATACTGTATCAGCCCATATAGGTCCCACTGCAGGACACGAGCCTCCTCTACAATCGAGAGTACAATGTTCAGGGGTTAGGCCATATAACCCCAGACGCTGGCCTAGTACAGTTTGCGGACTTAAAAAATAGCCTCCTTGGTGCAGTTGGTTAGACGCCGGCTGTATATCGATGTCTTCCAGAAACCCAAAACTGACACGGAGACAATGGACGTTGTCGATAGCCATCTACGACTATGTGGCTGTTCGGTGAATTTATTGTTATTTATTTATAATGGTTTTGGTTTTTATCCTTGAAAAACACTACCATAATATTTTCTTTCAGAGGCCGTGTTTTATCGCCCTTATTCACCAAATAAGGATGTCCGAGCCGACCTTCACAAAACTATCGAAGCTTTTTATTTTCCTTGCATTGCGTGTTGTTACACAAAAAGGCCGTTTAGTTAGTTTTATTAAGTTATTATATTTGAGTGTTTTAATAATTAAATACTTGACTGGCTCGGTGGTGTAGTTTTCTTTCGGTACGATTAATAAGAGGTCTTGCGTTGCAATCCTGGGTCGAGCAAAGTGATATTGGATTTTCCCATCATTATCAACCTGGAGTCACGAATTTGTGCCCGATATTGCGATAGTGCGTGGTGGCCTGTTGGTAAACGGACTAGACGCGGCTGCCAACATGTTCACGGTGGTCGCGGGTTCAAATCCCAGGGCACACCTCTGACTTTTCGGAGTCATGTGTGTCTTGACAGTCAATCACCACGCACTAAAAGGGTGAAGGAAAACATCGTGAGGAAACCTGCATACCATAGCGTTTTATAAGAATTTCTATGGTATTGAAGTCCGCCAACCCGCACTAGGTCAGCTTGGTGGACTATATGGCCTAACCACTCTCAATCATACTTTCGATTGTAGAGCCCATGCCCTGCAGTGGGACGTAATGGGCTGATAAAAAAAAATGCGATAGATTTAACCCTTATCAAATTGTGGTACGGAACATATAAGGCGAAATTTGGTTGTCCTGGTAGCTCCTCTACCTACACATTCTAGGAAAAGAGCATTTTCTCATTTATGTATGTATGCAACTTCCTCGATTTGCAGCAATGCTCTACTATGTAAATTCATAACTTGCCCAACAATATTATAAGGAATAAAATATACATCGTAATGAATTGTCTAAAGCCCATAGTTTATGGTGATTCTGTCACACCAGCTTAGTTTATCAAATTACGAGCCAGTGTCAAGTTCTGATAAATCTGTTCGGTCACCCGGCGTTTCTAAAGACCGGTTCACTAAGCCCTCTATCGCTTTATGCAATTAATACCCACGTCCTTTCATCCAGGCCAAGGGTGTACGATCTTTGACATGTTGCCTTTATGTTATCAATATATTCTTGTCTCAATTTACAGGAGTACATGCTTGTATGTTTTGAATAGTGCGTGGTGGCCTGTTGGTAAACAGACTAGACGTGACTGCCAACATGTTCACGGTGGTCACGGGTTCGAATCCCAGGGCACACCTCTGAATTTTCGGAGTCATGTGTGTATTGATAGTCAATCACCACGCACTAAAAACGGTGAAGGAAAACATCGTGAGGAAACCTGCATAATGGTATGCAGGTTTATAAAAAAAATTATGGTATGTAAGTCCGCCAACCCGCACTAGGCCAGCTTGGACTATATGGCCTAACCACTCTCAATCGTACTGTCGATTGTAGAGGAGGCCCGTGCCCTCCAGTGGGACGTATATGGGCTGATACAGTTGTTTGAGTTTTTTTATGTGTATTTGAATGCATTACCATGTCTAATTTTTAAATGGTTTTCTGCACGACATAGTCAATATAACCAAGATTTTGATTAAGAAGGGTCATACTCCGCCACGCTGGCGAAGTATGTGTTGGTTGACTACTCATAGTGTAGATATATTTTTAAATCTCAGGTTCTCTTCAGGTTTCTTTACGACTTCTAACTTAGTTATATGGTTAAGATGGTCCGACGACCTGGTAAAGGTTGCGGGACGTCGCTGGATGCAGGCTGCCTCCAACAGGTCTCTGTGGATTTCATTGGGGGAGGCCTATGTTCAGCAGTGGACTTCCTTTGGCTGATGGATGGATATGGTTAAATCTTTTACAACGAAATCCTTCAGTCTGACTTAATGCCATTTATATTTTCTACAAGTCAGCTTTTGAAAGATGCAGAAATTACCGATATATGAGTTTCTCTCTGTGCCTTTGCCGTCAAAAATAGCGTGTACAACAAAGCAAAAATTGTACCGAATATAAGTCAAATAAACACAGCCTGTTTCACAATAATCCCGGGCAGCTCTCAAATGTCAAATTTAAGCAATAATTCACGTGAATCCATGAAATATGGTTGAAAAATGTTGCCGACTGTTTCCACTCAAACATATTTTCGTACAACGGTTTACGAATGCTGTCGGATTATTTTATTTCAATTTAATGTTTTTCTATGTTTATTACGTATGTGCTTCCATTGATTTTTACTTTGACTTTTAGTAATATCAAATGTATGCGAATTTCATGAATATAATCTGACTAATATTAAAATTCGAAAGTTTGTGTGTTTAGAACATCTTATCGCTCAAACCACTGGACCAATTTTAATGAAATGAATATATAAGGTATGAAGATAGCTGACACCTTGGATTAATACATAGGCTACTTTTTATTCCAACAAAATGTACTCTTTCAAATTGAAAGGAATGGGATGGGAAGATTAAAGTACGGCAGTAATGTTGAGTTTAAATATTTATTACAGTTGTCACGGGAAAAAGTTCCTGTGTTTTTAAAGTGGATTGGATTCAAAAAGTATTTGCACCCGGGTAGTTAGTTGCTAGTACAATGATAAAACAGTAACGATAAAAGAGCGCAAGTCTTAGGTATTTTGCTGATGTTTTTCACAGCAAAGCTTTTTCGACGTAAGGACGTAACGTAAAGTTAAGGACGTAAGGCGTATTTGTCAATTATAAACACTTTGATGAAGTTGTAGATACATCCAGTAAACCACAGGTTCGATCCAAAGTTGCACAATTCATAATATTCAAGTCACGCGTATTTATAATAAGGTAGCTACGAAATTCGTTTCGAGAACTCCGAGACTTTGTTTTGTGTTCCTGTCTGCCCTGGGTTTGAACATATGACTTCCAGTTTAGCATTTCAAATTAGCTAAGCTAAAATACTTTATTCTAACCAGGGGCAGGGGCAGGGGCAGGGGCAGGGGCAGGGGCAGGGGCAGGGTGGGGGGGGGGGGGTTTACTGTGTACTCCGACGACGACTAATTTTAGAACATCGCACGTAAAACTATGAATATGCTCTATAATTTACAAAATGTTCGAATCTTGTATCGTACTTCATAATCTTAGACTCAGCTTGAAGTGAATAGGTTTCATAGAGAACGGAATTTGATTTTTAGAAGTGGGTTTTTATCACTACATAGTATAAAACAAAGTCCCTTTCTCTGTCCCAATGTCCCTTTGTATGCTTAATTATTTAAAACTACGCAATTGAATTTGATGCGGTTTTTTTAATAGATAGAGTCATTCAAGAGAAAGGTTTATATGTATAATACGTACATATTATTGTACATAAATCTATTTGTATCCGGGTGAAGCTGGGCCGGGCCGCTAGTATCTTATATGTTGATGTTCAACGTCTCAACATTCGGACTTTGTGTCGGAGTATACAGTAACGCCCTGATTAATCAATAATTAAATGTCACCATTACACATATACTTTCCAGACCTAGCTTACCGGATCTAAAGTCTATCCGGTCTGGAATAAAACCTTACCCGGGTCTCTAACAGATAAATCTCGTTGATCCGGCCATAACCGGATCCGAGACACGTACCCGGATAACCTGATTTGTGTTATCGGCGCATAAATAACGGGACCTTGGTTGAAATTTATTTGTTTTTATCCATTTCTGCTGATGCTTGAGTTACTTTAGTAATAATTTTCAATGGAGATGCGGTAGGGAGATTTATGGTCGACATATGAGTAAACATGTTTTATTTATTTCTCGTTCTTTATTTTACACCATATGTACAGTTTTATGCTTTATGTGTTAGTCTAATGGTGACTTGCTGACAATTTAATTCAATCATAGGAATCTTTTACTGCTGGTCTCTCATATGTCAGAAGCCGCCTGGGTAGGTAGCACCGCACTATCTATTTTTGCCGTCAAACAGCAGTGTAAATGTACCGTTATGTTCCCCGTTTAAAGGACATTGTAGCCGGAGTAACTACTGGACATATTGAGATTTAGCATCTTATCTCATCTCAGGATGGCGAGCGCAGTGGAATTCTAAGCATTGCTTTGTAATTCATAATGTTGTTTGGTTTTGCTATTGTTCATGGGCGGTCGTCTCGCTTACCATCAGGTCGATGGCAGGCTCGTCTCACCATTATCACAATAAAAAAAAATATGACCAACCAACATCATCATGTAATTAAGTACTTATTTACATGATGATGTTGACACACATGAGAGACAGCCTCCGTAGCGATGACGGTTAGACACCGCCTGTGAAACGAGAGGCCGCGGGTTCGATCCCCGCACCGAGAGAAATGTTTGTGTGGCCCACAAATATTTCTTTCGGGTCTGGGTGTTTGTGAGACCGAAAAGTCTCTCGTAGTTCCTGATACCCACGACACAAGACTCGATCTTAGTGTGGGGTCAGGATTATGTATGTGACTGTTGGGTGTTATTTATTTATTTTATTTATTAAAACCCGACAGCAAAAAGTGTAACAATTTTTTAACTAAAATCCAATCAAATCCATTCATTGCGCCGTAACTCAAAATAATACCATGAAATTTGAGCTCAGAATTAAGGTTTAATTAAACCCAAGCTAGATGCTAGTGGAATCGAATGAAAATTAAGGTCGGAACTACATCATACAATTTATTAGGGATCAAAGGCTTGGTGCGGACCATTAGGCAAGGTCAGGACGTAAGCCTCGTGAAATATTGTCAGTTTACGCGTTGGTGTAGACAAAATTACTGTTAAATGCAACGTTTTGTTTCGTATTTTTGGGTAATTTGAGTTAGATAAACGAGAATATTAATAGTATTATTTTCTGAAGCCTTTTTTGCGGTAGATTTTCTTTCGAGAATTTGGTAATATTAACTATAGTCTACATAGCTTTTATAAAAATAGTTCAAAATTACTGTAAACTATGTTATGAAATTCCATTTTCTTTGGGCTTTGTCGTACACAAATAGAAGTATGGCATTCAGACTATATTGACCACTATAAACTAATCGATTGGTATGTCATTCATCAAAATCGTTTGAATAATTTAGGCTCCACAGTGGAACATCCGAAAATACATTAATAAAAATGCCGTTTATATAACATTAGGTATATTTCGTAACTGCTTCGGTGGCGTAGTTGTCCTATGGTTGCTAAGCTGAGGTCTTTGGTTCAAATCACGGGTCGGGCAATGTGATATTAGATTGTTCCACTCATTATCAGCCCGGAATTTGTGCTCGATATAACGATAGGCTTGCACCCTATTACATCATGAGACGGCATACAAAATTTGGGTGTCCTTGCACCTCTGCCTACCCCTTCTGGGAAAAAAGCGTTCGTATTAAAACAACTAAACATCAATAATGAATATTTTCTTTCTTTTCTTTTTTTCCTTAATACAGATATTCTTGTGAAAATCATGGTTGAAATACTTCTGTTTTTCATTCTGTCTGTCAGTGTAATTCATATTACAAAATATACCCCTTCTAAAACCATTAAATTATGTTCCATTGAGTAAACATATATGAACCAAATCCTCCCAAGATGAAGCTCCTATCTGAGCAAACACGGAACTACTTACATCGTAAAACCTCGTGCTTGTTCGGCTAACTTCGGCTGAAACACTTAAACCTACGTGCCTGGAAGCGGGAAATTAACAGACTATGTAGATTTAGTCCCCTTAACTGTCGGGTACTTGGTATATTCAGATCAAACTCATTGTCTTATGGGCCAAAGTTAGCGTGATTCCGTTTAACGAGAGTTCATAGAATATACAGGGTATATCAAGACTGCTACCGAAAACGAAGCCGGGTGGTAGTTTAAGCTACTTCAGACACAATGCAACAGAAAAAGTTGCAAAAAAAAGCGACGATTTTTTTTTGTTATTTTTTTCCTATGGCCATATTTGGGTGGTAAATACATTTTTTCCTAAAATAATAGTGTATACCCTTTTATTTATAACTAATCTAAGGTATAAAAGTGTTTAAATTATTATTTTAGCAAAAACTAAGAATTTACCACCCAAAAATGACGATGTTTAAAAAATCATAGAAAATAGTTGTCGCGTTTCTACGCGAAATTTTTAGTTGCATTGTGTTTGTAGTCACTAAAACTACCACCCGGCTTCGTTTTCGGTAGCAGTCTTGAGATACCCGGTATAATTGTCTTGTGCTGGTGGGTGGCGTCAAAAACGACGAGATATTTTTCAGTTTCCCTACAGCTAGACCCAAACCAATTAAATCCGCGTTTGTACCGGGCTGGAAGGCCAGAGTATCGAAATCGGCCAGGATATCGAAAGGGGAGCTTAATAGCTTTTCCTCTTAAAAAATAAATAAGTATCGAACCATTCGCCTCGTCTTACCATCAGCTCTAAGGCAACAGCGGTAACCGGACTGTCAAATTAATAGTAATTATTGCCTGACCCCGGCGACAGAGTCAGCAAGATTGTAGTTAGTATAAGTGACTACCTATCCTTCAGAGAAATGAGTCGTGATGTTATTTAAATAGAACATCATATTTTTGTTGTACGTATAAAATAGTGAGTATATTCTAAAGCTATATATATATTCTTTCTAAAGCGCCAGGCGAATTCAATGGATCTTCGCTTCATCCGCTTTTATCAACCTTCTCATGCATTTTCTTGTATTTAGAGTATTTCTGAGCTATCCTTTGTTGGAATTTACAATGTATGTTGTAATACATACACTTGAGGTATTTTTAACACAATGAATAAAATGCAAAGAGAGTAAGCATATTATTAAACAAATCTAAACACCTTTATTTTTTTATAAACAGTTAAAATAATTGAAGCTAAATTCTAGTTAAGCTTCCTGGAAGATTTGCTTTTTTATACTGGTACACAATGACGATAATTAATCTAAGCAAGTGTAATGTATACTAAGTAGAAAATGAAGCGAAAAAAAAATTGTCTTCCACAGAGTATTTGACTATGATCATTTTTTGTATTATTTAATGTACAAGCATAATACTAATTAAAATATATCTGTCAAAACAGCATTAAAGTACATTGTAACATGATGCAAATATTAATATTTTCAACAACAGAGTGAGAGCGTAGCGCGGACGTCTTATCTACCGTCTCTTTTGCACCCGCACACTGTAATGCATTTTAAGCCTAGTGACGTCATTAGTTTTGTTTTGCATTCCTTTTATTTTACTCCCACTAAAATATTTAATATGTTTCTAACTTGTTGAATTGTGAATGGATTTACAAAATTCTTTGTTTGGTAGATCTTGATATTAATAAATTTTGATAAATACGATAAATATTAGGGTCAAATAGCATTATGCCATGGAGGGTATACCTCTTGTAGCATATAAACTGATTATTACAGCCCATAAACAGTTAGAACATAGAAGTTGGATAAGGGTAAGATTTATTGGTCTTTCGGCAATTTCATAGTCCAAACGAACTGTAACGCTGTTATTTCACGATCATTTATTGTGACATATTACTATGAGTTACAATATATGATAATATTTCTTGCTAGTATATAAATAACACACATCCCAGTGCCCACCTCTGATTTTTCGAAGTCATGTGTGTATTGTATCAATCACCAGGCACTTTAACGGTGGAGGAAAACATCGTCAGGAAACCTGCATACCATAGTGATTTATAAGAATTTCTATCTTAAGTCCGCCAACCCGCACTAGGCCAGCATGGTGTACTATATGGTCTAACCACTCTCAATCGTACTCTCGATTGTAGAGGAGGCCTGTGCCCTGCAGTGGAACGTGTAAGGGCTGATAAATATCTGAATATCCAGAGATATACAAACGTTGCAATTGATACAAATATTGTAATCCTTCTCTCAAGTAATAATAACACAGATAAAGTTTTTATTTTGAAACAAATTGTTGATTATTTAGTAAGTGAAGAAGGATTTTAATCCCGGATAAATCAACTTCAATCTAAATTTAACGAGGGTAAAATCTACGCAATTTATAACAAAAATAAAAGCTTTAAATCCTCCCCGGATTACACAATCATTTCCACTATCGATCTGAAATACAGAACGAAATCTCGTACTCCAGTCCCGGATAAAATAAGATTAGTGCTTAATGGAAACACTAGATTGAGCTAAATTTTATTGTACTTGAAATTGCTTGTTACTTGCCGTTGTTCTAATACAAAGGAATCGTTCTACAATTGTATTTTGTACGGTTATATGGTTCTTACGTATTCATTAAGCTTTTTCAACATGGAATATTTTGTGCATTGAGTTTTGAAATTCATACGTAAGTATAACTACCTCCGTGGCGCAATTTTATTATGATTCGGCTGAGATACTGCGGAATCCTTGATCGGGCGATGTGATGTTGGATTTTCAATTCATTATCAGCCCGGAGTTAGAAATGTGTGCCTGATATGGCGAAAGGCTCGCCCCCTATCACATCGTGGGACGGAACACGCAAGGCGGAATATGAGTGTCCTGGTAGCACCTCTTACTCAACCTGCTGGGAGAAAAATTACTAATATTAGCCTCATGTTATAAGCTACTTTAATACTGTTTTGACAGAAATGTTTATTTTATGTTACGAGTATGTTTAGACGCAAAATAATAATAAAGTTTGTATTGTATCAGCCCATATACGTCCCACTGCAGGACACGGGCCTCCTCTAGAATCGACAGTACGATTGAGAATGGTTAGGCCATATAGTTCACCACGCTTGCCTAGAACGGGTTGGCGGATTTACCTACCGTATATTGTGAAAACCGTGAACATATTGGCAGCCGCGCTAGTCCGTTTACTAACAGGCCACCACGCACTGATTAAATCGATTATAGGGAATACCTTATTGCGTAACATTCTAAATTCAAACTCGCTAAATCGCATCAATCAGTTTACATTAGATCTACATTAAAACTAAACCATAAACAAGCATCGCGAATATACATACCTACGTATATTGCTTAAATGTTTGTACAAACTGGATTTAAGTTAAATGATAGCACGTCGAGATAACAACTGATGATTTAATCCGGCCAGGCAGCCGTCCAACACAGCTTGCCAAAAGTTGCATAACCAACTGGTGCACTCCAAACTAATATATAGACCTTTGGGCCGCTATCACTGGCAGCCAGAACCAAGCAATTAGCGGAAAACATTGAGAAATATTGTAGTCGTATAGAAGTAGCTTCGATTTTGATTTATTTTAATGCTAGCACGACGACTTTACTGTACTGTATCAGCCCTTATACGTCCCACTGCAGGGCACGTGCCTCCTCTACAATCGAGAGTACGATTGAGAGTGGTGGCCATATAGTCCACCATGATGGCCTAGTGCAGGTTGGTGGACTTTACATACCATAAAAAATCTTGTTTAGATCTTTATTGTGTGCAGTTTTCAATATATTTTCCGGCACTCTGAAATCGTGGTAATACAAACTCATGTCTGAAAATTCTGAGGTGTCACGTGCCCTAGAGTATCGGACGATAATCAAGTAAGTGGTAATGAGATAATCACCTATCGGGATAACACAATTATCTATGGAAGCTTGCTTGAAATCGAGTGTACACAAACTGTTACCGGAGGGCGATATAATTCCACGAAATAATGTGGGGTATTTTTCCATTCATTAATATACACTGATTGCGTTATGGATATGAAACTACTTGGTCTGTCAATTGATGTTATAAAAGTAGAACATAAAAATACAGCAGCATAATATATGGATAATTGTAGCAATAGCCATAAAGGAAAATGGAGAATTTTACTATGAAACTTAGTATGGGTTTGAAGAATTTTGTGCCTCGATGAAATTGTGTAGGGATAAATATATATAGGCGATCTTGTGCCTATATCAGAATCGGCCATAGCGTCTCGCGTGGGTATGTGGGCGGTTGAAATAATCTTACAACGAGATTACAAACAAAGTAATTATAATTCGGAAGTATTGATATGTTGCAAGGAACTATAGCGGTTCGTCTGAGACGTGGTGCACAGCTTTTTTACAATCCCAATTTTACTCCTCCAGAATCATGACAACGCTTCATGACAACGCTCCATGACAACGCTCCATCGATCAGACGCTCCGCTAGACTGGCAACTGCCAATCTTGTTCCTTCGCAACTCAATAGATGGCGCCAAGGATGCTAGCGCCGTCACGGCCGGACTGACATGCGACCGTCCTCGGGCGCTTCGTTTTGCAATCCTGTAACAATCACATAAGTACCTATAGCCCTCCTTGTCATACAACCCGCTCGTCCTACCTGACATTCCTATAATCCATCTGATGTTATCACTTCCACAAACGAGTTTACTTCTGTAGTTTTCTAGACACCTCAGATAATTGGAAAGCGTGCGTCCCTTCGACTACGCATAGACCGGACGGCACCTTTCAGCCAATCTCAAAATAGTAATCGAAATAATGCGTCCCTTCGACCACGCATGGACCGGATAACACTATTCAACCATCCAGACTGGACCGGACGGGTGTGTCCTTTCGACCATGCACACGTGCATGGACCGGACGACACTGTCCTTTCGACCAGTGTAACTCACATGCCTGGACCGGACGGGTGTGTCCTTTCGACCAGCCCCAAGGGCATGGACCGGACGACACTGTCCTTTCGACCAGCATAACTCATAAGCCTGGACCGGACGGGTGTGTCCTTTCGATCAGCTCGGAGAGCATGAACCGGACGACACTGTCCTTTCGACCAGCGCAACTTCGTAACTCATAAGCCTGGACCGGACGGGTGTGTCCTTTCGATCAGCCACGACAGCATGACCCGGACGACACTGTCCCCTCGACCAGGTTCACACACAACTTATCCCTAAAAGTCACATATAAGCATTCTCTTTAATCGGATAACACACTGATGAAGTAATAAAATAGAAACACATACCTATTTGTCGTGATCAATAATTTCATAGTCAGAGTATACTCAGTGTATCTGATTCTGCTGTCATTGTATCAGATTATGCAGTAATTATATCAGAGTCTGCGGTCAATGTATCACAACTACTCGATTTGTCAGGGCATTCAATACTGAGTTCTAAGTCTACCGGCGCCGTCTCGGCCTCCTCCTCGTGTATTAAACTGGTACTAATTTCAATTAATCCCTCGTGACCCCGTGGTACTAATCGTAAATTTTCGTGAGCATATTTAAGGGTACGATTTGAACCGGATATGTTCCTTAGCTCGTAGCGATCGTTATCAAGCACAGCAGTTATCACGAAAGGACCTCTAAACTTTTTATCTAATTTAGTTTGGGAACGTTCGCTGCTTTTTATAAAAACGTAATCACCTTTAGAAAAAGGCTTAATAACTGCGCGACCTCTATTGAATTTTTCGGTATCAGATGCAACTGTCTTTTGGATGTTACTAGACGCGTCACTACGGATTGCATCCAAGTCTAGCCGTTGTTCATTTTCTGAACTAAAAGGGCTAATCCTCGACATTCCTAAGGATTGCGAACGAATGCCGAACATCAGTTCCATTGGTGTATATCTGGTTACCCTAGACCTTGTACTATTAAGTGCCAACTGAACATTTCCTAATTCATCACGCCATGATTTGTTGGAATCATTCTCAATAATTGTTAGCAAACTTTTTAGTGTACGCATGACACGTTCGACTTGGCCGTTTGCCTTACTAGAGCCTGTTGCAATGAAATGCAATTCAATGTTATGTTCCGTACAAAACGTTTTAAATTCTGTGCTGCTATAGCACCTGCCTTGATCAGCGATAATGCGTTTAGGTGCTCCAAAAAGGTTAACAGCATTCCTAACAGTCCGAACCGCACTAGCTGCGCCCAAAGAATAGGTATGTTCTAATAAAACGTATTTCGTGAACGCGTCAATAATTACCGAACAATACTCTTTGCGGTCGCTCTTCCCGCTCAACTTACCAGTAAAATCGATATGGATAGTATGCCAAGGCACAGAGACTTTTGGGATGGGATGTAGCTGAACGGGTTGAGCTCCGGAAGGGCCTTTCGAAGCTTTGCAAACTATGCAGGAGTCAATGAATTTTTTGACACATTTGGACATTTGAGGAAACCAATACTGTTCATACATTTTATCTAATGTCTTATCAATGCCTAGATGTTGTATCTCATTATGGATGTGACTAATTAATGTCCATATCAAAGAGCGAGGGACTACCGGAAGCCATGAAATCATTTTGTAACGTACAATTTTTCTGTACAAGATGCCATTCCGGACATCATATGATTGCCCAACTGTGTCAGGGAAACCATTGTTGATATGTTTGTTGACTAAATCCTGGATTTCGGGGTCACGCTTCTGTTCTACAGAAAGCCAGCCTTGATGCAGTTCAACAAAATTAACAGTTTTGTTTGCTGGGATATGAAAAGTTTGGGGTGTAGACGTCTTAGATGTACTAGGATTGGGCAAGGGATTCCTTGAAAGATAATCCGCATGTTCCATACCACTACCCTTGCGGTATACGATATCAAAATCGTAAGCTTGCAGAAATGCCCACCAACGATGAACACGGGGGGTTAGATCCTTTTTGGATTTCGATGCCTGAAGTGAGTTGCAATCCGTAAAGACTCGAAAACAGCGGCTATATAAATAATGCCGAAAATGTTTTACCGCTCGTACAACTGCCAGTGTTTCCAGCTCGTACGAGTGGTATCGGGACTCGACTTCGGAAGTACGTCGGCTAAAGTATTCTACGACATGGGGCAAATCGTTTCTCATTTGTATAAGGATTGCCCCATATCCTTCAGAGCTAGCATCGCAATGCAATTCGACAGGCAACTCTGGATCGAAGATGGTTAGGACTGGTTCAGAAGTTAGTATGCCTATAATTTTGTTACGGATCTCCTCGTGCTTTTTTGACCATTGGATTGGGCCTTTTAGTTTTGTTAACGGATATAATGGGCCAACTATGTTTGTGTACCCAGAAATAAATTTCCGGAAGTATGAGGCCAGGCCTAAAAACTGTCAAACTTGTGTAGCTGTTTTTGGTGGAGGAGAATCTACGAGTGCCTGTATTTTGCGAGAATTTGGCCTGACTTTACCGCCTTGGATGGAGTAACCTAAGAAATCGATATTCCGCTTCATAAACTTACATTTATTTAAGTTTAACGAAAACCCAGCTGAAGATAATGCGTCTAAAACTTCGTCAAGGCGTTTCAGACCTTCAGAGATATCGCTGGAGTAGCATAAAACGTCATCCATATAAATTAAGGGTTTGTCCTTCAGCTGATGCACGGCTTTAATGATGCAACGTTGAAAAACTGATGGAGCGTTACGTAAACCAAAGGGCATCGCAACGTATTCGTATTGACCCTCAGGAGTAACGAATGCAGTCTTACTAATCGAATTTGGATGGATCGGAATCTGGTGAAAACCTGAGGCCATATCAAGTGAAGAGAAGTAACATGCACCACTAAGCTGATCTATTTGTTCATCAATTCGGGGAAGTGGGTAATGCTCAGGTCGCGTGTTACTGTTGAGCTCTCGGTAATCGACGCACATCCTCTCAGTATTATCTTTCTTTTTCACTAAAAGGATGGGACTCGCAAACGGTGATGAACTCTCCTGGATGACACCCGCGTCAAGGAGCTCCTGAACTTTTTTTCTAACTATTTCCTTTTCTATCGGGGCTAGTCTATAAGGGCGCCTATGAACTGTCTTATTTGGGTCTATTAATTCGATTTCCAATACTCCCGTTGTTACGCGTCTACTAGGGACACCTTTCTCAAAATTGTCAGCATACCGGCTCAGTAGTCTAACAAGCTTCTGTTTATCATCACCCGTTAAATCTGTGTCTATTTGAGATAAGTCTGGCTTACTGATATTCGATTCACAATAAAGTGTTTGTTCTTTAAATGAAAATACAAGGTCATCGTTATTAATTTGAACGCTAATACCATTTTCTAAGATATCCCTCCCTATTATAACAGGATCTCTAAGACAAGAATCAGGAACTACGTGAAATGTTAAGGTTTGCGAAATTTCGCCAATGATTATTTCACTCGAAATTTGAGACTTACACTCTATTTCGTCATGACCAATACCAGTGAGATACACGAAATTTTTACTCTCAATACCCGGGAATTTACCGAAATAACTTTCTTTTATTAAAGAGCAAGACGAACCACTATCAAATAAAAACGGGACAGACTCACCGGATGACGTCCTCAGTGTACCTCTCGACATTCGTTGCATACACAGATTGATCTGCTTATTAGTGACAGCTATTCCATCGGTATTTTTCTCTGGACAATTTGATGCAATGTGGCCTGATTTGCCACATGCGTAGCAGGTCACAGTTCTTTCGGGTGTACGGGTTGAACTTGAAGCACCTTGTGGTGTTGTCTTCATCATTGGTTCTTCTTGTCGCTTCCTGCAGTCAGCTTGCCGATGTCCTGGTATACCACACCAATGACATTTCCCAGCGAACCTAGTATCCGACAGTCGAGGTCGTTTGAATTCAATTTTTTGTATGTCCGAGATATCCAAGCGACGCTTAAGAGAAATGCCACCAAGAATTCTAAATAATTGAGTCTTGGTCGTAATAGTATGCGCATTCAGTTCGCGGTGAAGTTGACCATCCTTTTGGCATAAAATCGATATTACAAAACCTGTCATAACCTCTTCTAACAATTGCATCTTCGGTATACGTTCAATAATAGTCCATAAACGTAAACCGGCTTCTGCTGCGGTTTCTTTAGCTCCAATGTGAAAACGAAGTACATCATCAAAGTAATCTTGATATGTCTTCGGCTGACAAAATGTAGCTATTAAACTTTCTTTCACCGTGTTCCATGTCAACACGTCCAAATTTAATTTAGTCAGACAAGAAGCTGCGCGTCCTTTAAGTGCACTCGTAAGGGCAACCAGTAATTCAATACCCTCAAGGCCTTTATTTTTGACAATTAGTTCAGTGACTTTGCACCAACCTTCTATTTCCGCGTCTGGGTCATCTGGGTTAAATGCCATCAACTGCACGGTATTAGACTGAGTACCTGTACCTCTTGTCTCAGACGGGGACGTAGTCAATACTCGGGTAAGTAGTGCTTCCATAGTACTCAACAGCTTCATGGCACAATTTTCATCTGATGGTATTTTATCCTTCCGTTGTTGCCCTTCGCATCCCACTTCTGATATAGGCGATCTTGTGCCTATATCAGAATCGGCCATAGCGTCTCGCGTGGGTATGTGGGCGGTTGAAATAATCTTACAACGAGATTACAAACAAAGTAATTATAATTCGGAAGTATTGATATGTTGCAAGGAACTATAGCGGTTCGTCTGAGACGTGGTGCACAGCTTTTTTACAATCCCAATTTTACTCCTCCAGAATCATGACAACGCTTCATGACAACGCTCCATGACAACGCTCCATCGATCAGACGCTCCGCTAGACTGGCAACTGCCAATCTTGTTCCTTCGCAACTCAATAGATGGCGCCAAGGATGCTAGCGCCGTCATATATATATATATTGAATAAAAATAAACATAATTGAGATCCAGGCCCAAAGTTCTTAGAGAGATGAACTGGAAGTCCAATAAATAATATTCTTTTGTCCTCAGCTCTGTGAACAAAATGTAAAATGTGATGATAATTATTTTATTGCATAAAAAACAGGAACACGTGTAACGGAAAACTATACAAAATTCTGTAATAAAATTTAAGCAGGATCGGTATCGGGATTAACAATATTTTTTACTAATACTATGATTGGGCATTCTCATTTGGTATAAATAAAATGACTAGAAATTTAAAATGATTATTGCAAATACTTTTAACATTGAGAAATCTAGTTGCATATAACCCACATTACGCGAAGATCAACGATAAATTAACAAGAACTTGTTGGGAAAATTACAGCATTAAAAAGCGAATAAAGCAGCGGCGACAGATGTCCGCCTGTCTTAACAGTGGTTTTTGTTTTTTAATTGCGTTGTACTTACCCCCAGGTGCAAGGCACTTTGCCGAGGCAGCCTTAAAAATAAAAAAGTAAAACAGTCCAAGAAAATGAAAAAAGCGCCGCATAAAATGCCTTGGCGGCCATTTATTTCCATTGTTGGAACAGGTATTTTATAATGTCTTGAAGTTTTACAGCGAAATGATAAAGGGATATGAAGTTTAATATATTTTTAATCAAAAACGTATTTTAATATTGAAAAATTAACATACTGGACATATTTGACAGCCTCCGTAGCGCAGTTAGTTGGATATCGACTGTAACATAATAGCCCATGGCGTCTGTTAGATCCCTGGGTCTTTTTCTATTAAACTAAGAGTCCGTGGCCGCCAGACTTTCGTCAATTTATAAAAGTTGAAAGTTTGTCTGCGCATGCCTCTAACATAGGCATCACTCGATCAGCTATTATGAAGTTCTGATCGTGGTTGCTTTGGAAGTTATGAGCTTCAATGTTTCGGGCAACGTGATAGAATCACTAAAAGTATTTGAATACCAAGGAAATATTTGTTTATAGTTGCCTTAATAACATAATTAAAAATCAGTTTTTATACTATAACGCTGATACTAAAAAACTATACTATGTTAAGTCCATTAACCGGCATAGGTCCACTAACCAGCTGGCGTAAGCTTGACTATAAGGCCTAACCCCTCTCAATCGCACTCCCGATTGTAGAGGACGCCCGTGCCCTACAGTGGGACGTATATGGCCTGATACAGATATTATACTGTAATCATACTGTTAACTTGAAATATTGTGTATTTTTATTTTGCCACTCGTATATTTTTAGAAAACATTTTAAAATATCGTTCCTCGTATCTTATAACGCAATAATTTCCACATGATCGGTCCAGGAAGCGCGGGAAATCTCCCGGGGCATGCTTAAAGTGGATATGGAGTAACATGGATTACCCCGAGTGAGCTTCGGTGAAGTAAAACCACTGGTATTAAAAGATTATGTGAGATTTATCTTATTATTTCCGAAATTAGTTTAAATATTTTTTGAGTTACAAACATTTGTTTTTGTTTTAAAGATTTCAATCGACAAAGGCGTTTAAGTTCATACAGCCTAATTAATTGGTTACAATTTTCTTTTCTTTCCAATACGTATGTGTGTAAGAATAAATTGCAAATGAATACAAACAAAACTCCCTTTGATTCATATTTTTTCCAAATAACTCCCTTATTGTGTGATAAAAGGAGAATAAAAGATTTTAAGAAAATTATTATTGTGACATGGTCTTAGAATTCCATAAATCAATTTTAATCAAAAACATTGGTATTTTAAATAAGGATCATTATTATTTGTATTAGTAATTAGAAAACTCTTAAACATAGTTTTCTAATTACTTACATACGTTCTCTGTTCAGTTACGTAAAAACACATCAAATCATTAATAAAAAAATCTAATCAAGATGTCCAATGATGCGATTCTGGACCCATAAACTCATTGTAAAACACATCAAACTTATATTGCACTAAAACATTATTTAATATAAATAATAATATTAGCCTGTTTATTTGCGAATATCATAAAACGCTCGTCAAAACATCCCGGTTAATATTTTTACAACGTTCGTGAAAATATCGTGTAAACAATTTTGAGTGGCGTTAATCGTTTTATAACCTATCAAAGTTGTAAGCGCGGGAACATAACCTCAAAATTTGAGTGGTAAAGACAGGGTAAAAGCAAGGATATTTTAAACTTTGTTTGTTTTACAGAAATGAATTTTATTGGATGGTTAACCGTGAGATCTAGGATTCGGTTTCCTTTTGGTATTATGTTTGAAAATGATCTCAAACGTGTGTATTCAGGCCTGGATTTAACCCGACATGGCAATAGGTTCATCCCTGTCACATTTGGTATTAAAAAGAGCATGTGAAATGTGACTTATGCACACCTAATCGTAAATTTAGGCGTCAGCTTAAATATTTATTAAATATTGTTTTATATAAGTAAAAATCTTTCGTCCCTGACGTTCAATAAATATCATTCTTTACGGCATGATATTAGACAAAGGCAATAAACTGTGAAGCCTAGATTACCGAAGCAGAAAGCAGAAAATTAAAACGACAAACATTGGAACGTGCTTTTGCAGAAATCAGCGGCGGCTGGATCCGAGAGCCGTGATGAATATGAATCCGTATTCATCGTTTTATTTCAATTATTAAAAGGGTTCTTTATTAGGATTTTTATTAAAATATGGCAAGTAATATAAGAGCACTTGGGTGATGCAATTTATTATGTATCCCGTGTTAGTAACCCGGATCCAATATTTCTTAACTTTTGCATATTTTCATAAGAGCCTTTGCCAATTGCTATTCCAAAACATTTGAGAAGCTAAACAATTTATTGTCTAGTCCATCCCCTAACACAACTTATAATTATGAGCTTGGGTAGAACCTTCTATAGTCAGTGCGAACTAAATGTGGTTCCAATAATAGTTACAGAAAAAATGATAAAAGCATAAGCCCTTTGAGTACTGTCAAATAAACCAAAACCCTCATTCAAATACTTGAAAGGCAAGGTAATGGAAAAAGCGGAGTCGAAATTACACGATCACGCAGAAGCCGAATTCAGAGATTCTTTTTAAAGCAAAAACGGAACCCGATAGCTTTGATCGTCATAGGCACAGTGAAATACCCGAAAACTAGCCAATGGAAAAAGAAAGCAAATCGAAACGCCTATCGGCATCGACACTTCGGCTGTAAACGATATTGGCAGAATTTCATTACGGATTCGATGGGATGAAAATATTGATAATGGACTGTAGGCTGTTATAAATACAGTTTGTTTTGGATAAGCAGCTGAAATGTAATGTTTTCCATCGACATTGTGGAAGATACAAATAATGCAATATACGGTTCGCAAGATACGGTTTGATGGGATACTGATTGTTTAAGGATTTCAATGTTTTTCGAAGTGATAGTAAACATTATATGTAACAGTACATTATTAGTTACTAGCGGCCCGGCCAGGTTTTGCTCGGGTGCAGATACACTTTATTGAAAATATTCCATGACTTAAGTTCATCAGGTATAATGTAGGATTCTAATGGTAAAATATTTTTTCAAATTGGTTCAGCAGTTTCAGAGCCATGCAAACAATTAAATCTTATCTCTTCATAATAATAGAGTAGTTTTTAAAATGAAATTTAATGATATAAATCATCTTTAAGACCACCTTATGGTATTTGAAGTCAATTGATATTGATATCAACATATTGAAGCAGTTTGCAAACAGCTACTTTCTAGAATATTTATTTCGTCATATGTCCAAATTGTGTATGAAGTTGTAAATTAATTAATCTACAGAGTACATAGCAGAAGCTTTACAAAGACAAGCGTGGAAAACTAGTTTATTACCAGTACAGAACTGCGAAGGTTATTTATGATGCGCCGGCAATTTTCACTCTTGCAATTGTGTTGCAGCTTTAGAAGCATTGTTTGTTTGGTGGATTTTAATTTTCAACTTTAATGCAAATGAGTATATAGTTTTATCATAGAATGGAAGGTAAGCTGTAGTTTATTATTCAACACATACGTATATAATCGTCACGCCTTTTGATATGGGCAGGCAGAGATTATAGACCGCCACTTTGCTCGATCCTGAAACATTACTTTCGCTTCATCCACTTTGATCAACCTTGGTTCAGGGTACTTTTGACCTGACTCTTGTTGAGGGTATCACCGATTTGGATGGTGTTTGTTCGGTGAAGTCGACCCACAAGGACTCTTCCATCCACACTCGCATTGTATATTTGCTTTGTTATTCTCGTTTCATCCATCCTCTCTACATGACCAAACCATCATTCCTTTAACATTCTTTTGTCAATTTTCGTCACTACATCCTCTTTCATTCCACAAGTTTTCATTATTACACTATTTCGCACTCTGTTTCACAAACTTACACCACACATTCCCATTAATGATCGAATTAGAAGCCAAGTCATACCTCATGTTATGACAATCCCGTGTAATTATGTGATAAGAGCAAACACGGCAATGTCTATTTCTCCCGCCAAATAGCAGTGTAAATGCGCTGTTGTATTCCGGTTTGATTGACATTGTGGCCAGAATAACCAGAGTAATATATTAAAACTTAAAATCTTATGCATCAGGATGGCGAGAGCAGTGGAATGCCAAGCATTGCTTTGTAATTTATAGTGTTGTTATCTCGCTACTGTCCATGAGGAGTCATATCGCTTACCATCAGGCGAAGGCATGCTCGTCTCGCCATACATTGCAATTAAACAAAAAGAAGAAAAATATTCGTAGCTAATGTAGACAATTAATTTCTAGGGCCTTTTTCATTCTACAACATTTATATCTGAATTCAATATTTTATACAAACAATTGCAGAAAGTGAATAGCCTATAAAATGGATATGCAAAATGTATTCCCGCATCGTAAATAGTATATCAATGCTATGGCCAGCAAAAATAAATATACAGGCTTCCTCGCAATATTTATCTTAACCGGTAAACCGAGCAATATAATACAAAAAATCGGAGTATATAAAGACTTCCACAGAAAATGAAGCCGGGTGGTAGTTTTAGTGAATTCACATACAATAGAATTAAAAATTTTGCAACTAAAAGCGAAGATTTTTCCTACCGTATTTGGGTGGTAAAAATTGATTGAGTGATTTATTTTTCTTTAATAATAGTGTGCACAAAAACGATGATATATTCATTGCAATAAATGGTGACACAAGCATGCGGTTCGCCTGATGGTAAGCGTTACGAAGGCTCATGAATAGTATTAAAACCAAACAACACCTTGAAATACAAATCAATGTTTGGCATTCCAGTACGCTCGCCACTTTGAGACATAAGATGTTAAGTCTCAATATGTCCAGTAGTAAAACACAACAGTGCATTAACATTGGTGTTTGGCGGGAGAAATATACATTGCGGTGGTACCTACCCAGTAGTCTCTCAGTTACGAGAGTCTTCCTAACACAATACATAAAAAATATAAATAGTTATACCTCATATAAAACCTCTGCGCTGCAAAGAGGCAGCGTTCTCCATTACTAGTTGTGAATTCTGAAGGTTCTTTATCATTTCCCGGCAATTTTCACTGTTTGAGTTGTCTGTGCGTACTGCCTGTCGTGTTTGTTTTCTGTTTCTTTCACTGTATGGAAAAATGCTTTTTTCTCTTTTTTAAACGGTGATGGATCTTCTATATTCGTGTTTTATTTAGCACGTGTTGGCAGAGTGCGCTGGGGTACAGTTTTTTGGCTGTTGTTCTTACAATGTTACAATAAATACATGTATTTAATATTTATACCGGGTATCTCTAGACTGCTACCGAAAACGAAGCCGGGTGGTAGTTTTAGTGACTACAAAAACAATGCAACCAAAATTTCGCAAAGAAACGCGACAATATTTTTTTATGATTATTTAAATATCGTCACTTTTGGGTGGTAAATCCATAGTTTTTGCTAAAATAATAATTTAAACACTTTCATACCTTAGATTATTCATACATAAAAGGGTATACACTATTATTTTAGGAAAAAATGTATTTACCACCCAAATATGGTCACAGGAAAAAAAAAAACAAAAAAAAATTGACGCTTTTGTTTTTGCAAATTTTTCTGTTGCATTGTGTCTGAGGTCGCTTCAACTACCACCCGGCTTCGTTTTCGGTAGCAGTCTTGATATACCCTGTATTTCCTCTGCTGACCATGGGATATTAAAAAAATTAATTGAGATAAGAGAGTGCTTTGTTTAAGTTACATCACGCCGGCATATAGTCAGTTGGCGAAATTACTAAAACCACCATCCGGCTTCGTTTTCGGTCTCAGGCTGGATTTACCTGGTATAAAGTTATCAATCAGTCAATCTTGGATGGAACATACAAGGCGAAATGTGTGTATCCTGGTAGGACCTCTACTTACCACTTCTGGAAAAAAGGCGTGACATACAAATATGTATAATATGTATCTATGTTTTCTTTTACCGTCAAAATATGTGACTATGTGACTTACCTTTACCATACTAATTACGGTATTTTGGTATCATTATTTGAAGTAAAACTTGACTTGTGGAGTAAATCTGGTGAATGCTACGAGAGTGTTATGAAAAAACGTGTTATCGGGCAAAGCGAACAAAGTTCTCTTATACATATAAGGTTAATTGTCGACTTGACTATTCATAAATATATGTACATTTGTGTGTAATTAAAAAAACGGTGGTGAAAAATAGGCCATTGTAAAAATTCGTTATAAAAGTGACTTTCATCTTGATACGTATTTATTTTTAAATTTAAGTAAATATTCAACTCTTCTATTGAACTATGTTACGTTACAATAATATACCTTTGTTTTTAATAAACTATTTGATGTTTGCAAAAACAACATGGCGGTCGAACTGCGTGGCAAAACAAACGGCTGAAAGTTTCGAGAGCAATTCTGACATTGCGGTTGAATGCTTATTTAAATTGTTTCATAAACTAGTTTGGAGTTTTGTTTGTTTATCTATCTATATTTTTGTTATGATATGGAGCAATGGGTACAGAGGTTATCCAGCGTGACCTCAACCATTTTCAATTCTGTGAATTTGGATCAGTGGTTTGCAAATTGGCACGGAGTACCTTCCGGAGCTCGGGAAGTCACTTATGCAAGTAAAGCTAAGCTTAATATTAACCATTATGTTCTTAATACAAAATTTATTTTCTATTAAACACAGATATTAATATTTTCAGAAATAAAAAAATAGATTGATAATACACAGAAGAAAGAAAGTCACTTATATATGTAAAGCTAAGCTAGATATTAATGATTTTAATACGAAATTTATTTTCTTTTGAACACCGATATGGATATATTCAGAAATAAAAAAGCTAGATCAAATAATATACATAAGAAAGATGATCACTTATGTATGTAAAGTTAAGCTGATAATTAATACTTAATAATAATATTTTTAAGACGAATATTAAACACCGATATGGATATATTCAGAAATAACAAAATAAAGAGCGGATATTAAACAAAATACGTATATGACTTTTAATTAGACCACCGAGCACGGCTTTACTTAATAACAACCTTAATTAATTTACGGATAGAATGAATAAAAAGAGTATTGCACACAACTGGTATATTAGCCAGTTAAGTACGTTGTCAAACAATGTGTCAAGCTATTAACTGCTTAATAGATCGCTGCACTGCGCCATCAGAACTTCCGCGATCAACTTCAAATTGTTAAAGCTAGTGTTAATATTTCTCAACTAGAGAGTGACTTATAGATTCACTTCAAATTATATAAGTATTGATTGATGTTTAAGCTATTTTTGCTTATATACCGGGTATCTCAAGACTGCTACCGAAAACGAAGCCGGGTGGTAGTTTTAGTGGCTACAAACACAATGCAATTAAAAATTTCGCCTAGAAACGCGACATTTTTTTTTTATGATTTTTTAAATATCGTTATTTTTGGGTGGTAAATCCATAGTTTTTGCTTAAATAATAATTTAAACTCTTTTATACCTTAGAGTATTTATAAATAAAAGGGTATATACTATTATTTTAGGAAAAAATGTATTTACCACCCAAATATGGCCGTAGAAAAAAAAAATAACAAAAAAAAAATTGTCGCTTTTTTTTTGCAACTTTTTCTGTTGCATTGTGTCTGAAGTCGCTTAAACTACCACCCGGCTTCGTTTTCGGTAGCAGTCTTGATATACCCTGTATATATCAAAATTATACATAAGCAAAAATAACTTAAATAAAACTTAAATGCGTAATCAGTTCATTGTCTATCGTTGAGAGACGATTGTCTTTGGGTGGCTTAACATAATGATGTATTTCCAAATTAAAGAGTAATTTACATAGATATTTTTAATACAGCATGAGAGTTGTTGCTTTAAACGTAACTTCTATCAACTACAATGTCTAATATTATCCATATTACTTACTTTGTATTCTAATTGAAAAATATTACGAACGAAAGATCTCTGTTCGATGATATTATGCCGCAGAGTCGAAAGCCAAATTTAAACACGTATAACTTGAAATACGATACTGCAAACCAATATAATAAGTTTCCGATTGCCGGATATGTGACATAATATATTAGCTATATGAAGCCATATACGTCCCACTGCAGGGTACGGGCCTCCTCTGCAATCGAGAGTACGGCTGGCATGGTGCGGGTTTAACGCACTTTACATACCATAAAAAGTCTCACAAATTCACTATAGTATGCAGGTTTTTCATCACGATGTTTTTCTTCACCGTTAAAATTCGTGGTAATTGACTATCAATACACACATGATCCCGAAAAGTCTGGCACCCCGAAAACCTCCGTGAGCATGTTGGCAGCCGCGTCTAGTCCGTTTACCAACAAGCCACCACATACTTAATAATAACATAATATATTTTATTTTTATTTATATATACTTTATTGTACACCACAAAATAGGAAAAATAACAGATTAAGTACTTAAAACTAAAGACATGGTAACAATTGGCGGCCTTATCGCTAGCTGCGATCGAAAGCGAGGGATACGTTTTAGCCCCATAATGCTAAGTACGTTGTCAAACAATGTGTCGAGTGGTTAACTGGTTAATAGATCGCTGCATTGCGCGGCGTCGGAACTGCGATCAACTTTAAACTATTCAACTTGCTAACTATTAGGTTAATGGTGTATGTGGGTTTGATATATTTCTAAACTTAAAGCATTAATGTAGATTTTCAAATTATTTATTTTCTCTTTATTGTACATACAGAAAAGGACTAGAGTTATTGGGTGAAGACTTTGTTAAATCTAAAGGAATACTTCCCAATTAAGCCGGGTAGCTTACAACTTGACATATAATTATTATATATTATATATTTTTAACTGCATATAGAAAGAAAACAATACTACACAAACATTACAACTACCTAAAAAATGCAGATAGCTATCGCATCGCTCTGGGTGATTTCTTACAGAGAAACTTGAGATGGATATTAAAAAATGCAAAAAAAAGATGTAAGTCCTCCAACCCGCACTAGGCCAGCGTGGTGGACTATATGGCCTAACCACTCTCAATCGTATTCTCGATTGTAGAGTAGGCCCGTGCCCTACAGTGGGACGTATATGGGCTGATACAGCCAAAAAAGATAAGACGGTCCAAAGTATAAAGGATACAAGCTCCAATAAATAAGAGATAAACAAACTATTCAAATAGATTTTCTATGATTGTGTTCGGTGTAGTAGTTAACTTTACTAATAAAAGTTAGGATAAAACTACAAAACATATTGTTAAATACGTTGTCAATATGTCGAGTGATTAACTGCTTAGATCCCTGCATTGTGAGGCGGCGCGGCAACTTTGCGAGAAACTTTGAACTATTCAACTTACTAACTAATAGCTTTAATCACTCAAGATTGCGAGTGCAGCGGAATGCCAAGCATGGCTCCAAAATTTCGTAGTGTTGTTTGGTTTTGGTACTGTCCATGAGCGGTTGAATCGCTTACCATCAGGCGAATGAAATGCTCGTCACGCCATTCATTGTAAAGAAAAAAAATGCATCAAACCGTATTAATACAAGGTTTACGGACGATCTGATCAAGGACTTCCTTCAGGAAGTCGCTGGATGCAGGCCACTTCTGACAAGTCGATGTGAAGATCCTTTGGAAGGCCTATGTTCAGCACTGGACTTTCTGTCGCTCATGAGAGAGAGAGATAGATAGAAAGAAATAGATTCCAAAACAAATGGACAATGTAATTATAATATTTCGTTCGCATTTCAACGTATAACTTCAACAGTTGTAGAAACTAAATGAAACAAAGCTAAGTACGTTAACGAGTTTCGTTCAATTTAATGAGTTTAGACTGTGTCTGGCTCATTTTGAACAAATGTTCGTTAAGTTAATTAGCGCGCTTAACAATTTATGGGGAAGTAAGCTTTATCTGCTTTAGACCAGTATAAATTGAGCTCTTTAGAGTATAGGAGTTTGCTCTCAAAACCAAGTGTACATGAGAAAGATTGTTTGAATTTTGATTTTTCTCTTTTCTTCAAATATGAGTCTGTCTGGTGCTTATAGGCTTAATATCTTAAAGTACAAAGAAAAGAAAGAAAGAGATAAATAAATTTATTAATTAAATCCTTAATAATATGACGTACATCTCATCAGATAACAAGAACGGCAATTATGATGCTTCATAATATCAAAACAAATAAAATACCCATGGAGCAAGACACACAATGGACGTATATTGGCTTGCACAGTACGTACGCACGTACTTGGATCCACAGGTTAAACCGTAATGCGAAATTGCGTAGCTTATGCTAAGATGGTTTTCCACTAGTTTAAGACATTCATTACCCGTACAGAAACGAATATCTCAACATTATTAACTGACTACCACTAATACTAATACTACCAATTAATGAAGTTCAAGGTCCCTGTATTTTCTTTATTGCTATGAATGGTAAAACGAGTATGTCATTCGCCTGATGTTAAGCGATACAACCGCTCATGGACAGCGGCAAAACCAAATAACACCATGCGATCAACTACGTTCGCCATCCTGAGAAATAAGATGTTAAGTATCGTTATGTCCAGTAGTTACTCTGGCTACAATGTTCTGTAAGCCGGAACACAACAGTGCATTTACATAGATGTCTGAGGGAAGGAATAGACATTGCATAGACCCAGGCGGCCTCGCACAAAACTATCACCAGAAAATAAATTGATAATAAAACAATAAAATACGTAATATGTGACTTTGCAGGGCTTGAACTGGGTACTTCTGAGTTCTGATCGGGAACATTATTTTCAAAACAAAATGTAAGCCGATTAATAACTAACTACCTTTTTATCACAATAGCCAAACAGCATAATATAATCCGGTGACTGCATGTTGGAGTTTGTATCGATTATCCGAATCTGTCGGTAAGCTAATTTGGCCTTGATTTGGGCCATTGCAAGTTTCCGCATTCGATTCTGTTTTGTTTACCCTTGATGGTTTTGTTTAGATTATCTGCACGTTTTTTTATTGCAATTGATGGCGAGGCGAGCATGGCGTTCGCCTGGTGGTAAGCGATACGACCGCTCATGAACAGCAGCAAAATCAAACAACACCTTGAATTACAAAGCAGTGCTTGGCATTCTGAGACATAAGATGTAAAGTCTCAATATGTCCAGTAGTTACTCAGGCTACAATGTCCTTCAATCCGAAACACAACAGTACATTTAAACAGCTGTTTGGCGGGAGAAATAGACCTTGCGGCGGTATCTACCCAGATGCCCTCTCACATATGAGAGCCCTACCACCAGTAGAGTTAGTGACTTTTAACAATTTTAGCATCAAAAACAATAGTAAGAACTGAAGATATGTAAAAAATGCTGAAAAATCTAGTTTTACTTGTCTAATACGGGTTGAATTCACTCCACGCCATACTTCGGAGACGGGCATTCTTCCCGAGCACAATGGGCATAAGAATCATTTCCTAGTGTCGTTACCCTACATAGCTCTCTTGGTTTTAAAAGGCTGACTTTATCCTCGTTTTGGAGATATAGATAGGTATATGTATGCCTATTGTCTAAGGGCTTTTATGTATTTTTTTAATATTTTGGAAAAACTTACTTTAGACCAGATTGTAGTAACGAGTATTGATAAAGAATTGTTAGGATGGTTTGGTCATGAGGAATAGTTGAACGGAGACTAACAAAGTGAATATACAAAGCAAATGTTGATGGAAGAGTCGGCAGGGGCCGACTTAACCGAACCTGCACCACCCAAATCGATGATATTAATACACCCTACAGTCGTGTTACCTATGTACACAGTTTTGACCCCACACTAACATCAAGTCTTGTGACCTGGGTATCAGAAAGATTCAACAAGGGTCCGATCAACAGTATCCTGAATCGACATCGAGAATGTATGAAGTGGTTGATGAAAGTAGATGAAGCGAAAGTAATATGTCAGGATCTAGGAATTTGGCGGTCTA
This sequence comes from Hyles vespertilio, assembly GCA_009982885.2. NCBI lineage: Eukaryota > Metazoa > Arthropoda > Insecta > Lepidoptera > Sphingidae > Hyles > Hyles vespertilio. Next base: position 14,084,796 of record CM042823.1, read on the forward strand.
TAGTCTCTACCTACCCCTATGGGATGCAAGCGTGATGATTGTTTGTATGTAAATGCAATCGAAATAGAGAATTCCGATGTAACATGACTATTTCTAGATGGTCGATACTATTGACAGCCTCCGTGGCGCAATTGGTTAGACCCCTTCAGTCAAACGTGGTGGGTTCCATGCGCGTAGCTAGATAAATATTTACGCGGTCCTCAGGTATTTCTTTAGGGTCTAGGTGTTTATATGATCGAAGTTTATTTTTTGACTGCCTCGGTGGCGTAGTTGTATTAGGGTACGGTTACAAAGCTGAGGTCTCGGTTCGAATCCCGGGTTCGCAATGAGATTTAACATCTTATGTGTCAGGATGGCGAACGCAGTGGAATGCCAAGCATTGATTTTATATTCATGAGCAGTAGTATCGCTTACCATCAGGTCAATGGCATGCATTTCTGTCATCGCAATTTATTGCTATAAATGATACAGTCACTTTGAGGTTTGATAAAAAAGTTAAAATAACCCCAGACTTTGTCAAGGGTCCTAGGTCTACCAAGTAAAGTATGATTTATCACGTCTACCTGTTATCCGTGACGTAATGGCCCTTAAGGGAAACTTTTACGTGAAAAATTGCTTTGTTCGGTTATTTTTAGATCCTCAGACGGGGAGGAAGTTTTATGCTCCCATTAAATACTTTTGTGATACCTTTTTATTAACTTGACTTCAAGACTCCGAGGAACTATATTATGTAGAAATTCCTTGCTTTTTTATTAGATTTTAGTCCGTGAGATTTCTTTAACCTAAAGAAAAACGGATTAAAAAACCTCCTTCCAATTCTTAAACGTCAAAAAAGCACTGACAAAACCCTGTCGGGACTGCATCGAATTTACATATTTTGCAAGCGCTTCGTCGTTCTATTATAAAAACTTCCCATATTTACATAACAAAATCCACACACAGAATATAGAAACTTCTCGATATTCGTAAGAATGTTTATTCCTTCCATACAGAATGTCGTTGCGAAGAAATGTTCGGAATAACTTACGGAGTCGGCGGCACCTGTCGACAATAACGTCGATTTATGCCGGCGCAAATAAAGTTTAGTGTTGTAACATATCCGGCATTTCCGGAGGACGGTAGCTTTCCGGAACTTTTAGTTTCATTTGATTGCGTATGTTGTAAATACCATCGCTTAATATTAAAGACTTAAAAATAAGTATTCAGATCAAAAAATATGTTTAAGTAATATATTTTTCTAAAAACTGCAACTCAGATATTTATTAATGATAAAGATAAATGTTATGCGAATTTATAATGGCGTCTAGTTTATGCTGTTTAAACGACTATAGAGTAAAACTGCTGTGATCCAGATGACATAATTTAAACAATTTAAATTGAAACAAACTCCCTGATATTTTTTTCTAATCGTTGTGAAATTTAAACTCGTTGCATGACGCTTATTACACTTTTGACTCACCATATTTATTTTTTAATTCTAAAGTAAGTTTCGGATTAGGCGGTAGTTCATTACAACGGCGGATATACCGGGTATATCAAGACTGCTACCGAAAACGAAGCCGAAGGGTGGTAGTTTAAGCGACTTCAGACACAATGCAATAGAAAAAGTTGCGAAAAAAAGCGTCAATTTTTTATATTTTTTTCCTATGGTCGTATTTGGGTGGTAAATACATTTTTTCCTAAAATATTAGTATATACACTTTCATTTATAAATAATCTAAGGTATAAAAGAGTTTAAATTATTATTTTAGCAGAAACTATGGATTTAGCACCTAAAAATGATGATATAAAAAAATCATAAAAAATAATTGCGGCGTTCCTTTGCGAAATTTTTAGTTGCATTGTGTTTGTAGTCACTAAAACTACCATCCGGCCTCGTTTTCGGCAGCAGTCTTGAGATACCCGGTATAAGGCACATCCCTAGTAATGTAAATAGCACATGTGGATACAAGATACTGTCAGCTATGATACAGGTCTGTCGGGGCTTCGATTTATATTATATTATAAATTATTACTATTGATATAGAGGTGTTATGTAACTGAGGTGCCGTAGACTAACAGCCGTTTTCTATAATCTATCTATCTTTAACAAAAGATTTCATACCATACTTCGATGCTTTTTATATTTCAATTAACAAAGACGGAGAGGTATAGATAATTATGGTGCATATATTTATAGATAGCTAGGCTAGATAAATAGATGTGTATATCGTTGTTTAATGAAGTGAAGAATTATACCGGTATAGTCATGGTAGCTGTTTTAAAACCGTGTTTAAGATAGATAGGGTATAGAGAATGACCGTTAGAGTGCAGTGCTATGATAGATAGACTTCATCTATATTTTATTGACGTGTGTCGAAAGGAGAATGCCCATTTTACTATTAAACTTAGTATCGGTGCGATGATTTTAGTTTTACGATGTAATCTGCTTTTTTGTGTAGCGAAAATTATACCTATTTTTTAATAAATATAAATATAATTGCGATACAGGCCCGGAGTTCTTGGAGAAATGAAGTTGAAGTCCAATACAAATAGGTATATTTTTTGAGTCCAATATTAATGTACTTTTTGCCTTCGCCTCTGCGATCAATATGTAAAATGTGATGATAATTACTTTGTTTTATAAAAATCTGTCACCCTGGATAAACAGGTAAAGTTTAACAACTTTTGAATAGGGAATATGCAAGTCATTTTTTTATATTTTTAATCAATTCTGTATGTTTCTTACACTATCGGAAAAAAAAATATAAGTCTTTGAAAATATAAATAAAAAAAGTACAAAAAAATAATCAAAACTGCTATAAGTTTCGTAGCATTTAAACGCCATCTTGGCGCGAACTCGCTGTGACGTCAGAGGTCACGATATGAACAACGTAGTATTTGGATTAAGTTTCTGTCATGAATTGCTACAGAACTGTATTTCGTGACAAATAATCCATTTTATTTAATAGTGTATAAAAAGCACAAAATAACACATAATAAAACGTAAAACAATACATTCATCAAGATAAAACTTCATAAGAACGTGACCATTGTCGTCACTTTCCTTTTCAAGCGTTTCGTAAAAATTGCGCGGCAAATTTGAAATGTCTGTTTTTAAGTTTTTATTTTACCGATTTAGAGTTGATAAATTTAAAACATATCATTAAGGTATATTTCGATATCAATAAAGATTACAAGAAAATATTTTGACTTATTTTGGAGTCTCGTGCATATTCCCTATTGAGTTTAAGCGAAAAAGGCAAAAAAAATGATTTTTAAACTGTCTATGAATAAGGCACTTAAATCCCTACTAATATTATAAATGTGAAAGTAAGTTTGTTTGTTACGCTTTCTCGCGAAAAATAATTAACCGATCATAATGAAACTTTGTACACATATTTTTGGAGAAGTAACACAGGATAATTTTTATAAAAAAACTGTAATAAAAAATAACATTATTAACAAACATTATTTTGGCATTTTGGCCGTCATTTTAAAAAGTTTATGGTAAGGCTGGACCGCTTGTTATAAATGTTTAACTCATCGTTTGATTTTTTTTTATAATATTAACAACAAGCATATATACTCGTTATCTAATATTAACATATCTGATATAATAAATGTGAAAGCAGAAAAACTTGTACTTATATTTTGACACCAACATGCCAACAATCTGACCTTACTTTTCGGAGTCATGTGTGTATTGATAGTCAATCACCATGCACTAAAACGGTGAAGGAAAACATCGTGAGAAAACCTGCATACTATAGCGATTTATGAGAATTTCTATGGTATGTAAGTCCGCCAACCCGCACTAGGCCAGCGTGGTGGACTACATGGCCTAATCACTCTCCATCGTACTCGCGATTGTAGAGGAGGCCCGTGCCCTGCAGTGGAACGTATAAGGGCTGATACAGATGCCAACAATGCATTTGAACGTTAAAAGATCGTAAAAGATCTTTATGTTGGATTTAAATATTAACGAGATGTCTGTTCTAGATCCGGAATTTATTATTAATAACGTTGGGTTATTTGCTTGTTATAACTTATGTACTGATTTAATAGTCGTCTTGTGTACTTTTCTGTATATAAAGCTGAATAAATAATAAACAAATGCAAAATTTACAACTAATTAAATGTTTACGTGACGGGTCCATATTTTTTATCATGACACTACTTCTGATACGTTTAGTAATTTTTGTACACTTAAAAATAAAATTTGGGACGCTAGTATGATTATGTTACTGCTATGTCATGAATGGAATATAGTATATTATTTAAATGAAACAACATTTTAAGTCTCCTTAATAAAGTATCTAAACGTCTTGTGAATACTGAGAATTAATATATGTTTTTTTTTGTTCCAGATGACATAAAACCGACAAGACTAAATTAAAACACACAACAAATGTGAAAAATAATACGTAAAAATAAACTCAGACAATAATAAAGCCAAATCGTTTACTATTTAAAAAGAGAATATTTATTAAATTAAAAAAACAAATATAAACAATACAGAAATTTTATTATTTTTTAAATTCGATATTTAAATTACAAAATGAGTATCGATTCGAATTCGTCCGCTAAAAAGTTGAATTTGGAACGCGCTACAAATTTTATGAGACAGTTCCGCGACCCTGATTCAAGGGAGCTGAAGAAACTTTCAGCCAACCAGTTTATGGAGGTTTGGAGCCATTACGACAGAGACGGTGAGTGCTATTTATTATTTGATTAGCTACTTATTATTTATATCGATAAAATATTACTATGCAATTGAACTTAAGGCTGAATTAATTCCTTAAATGCTACTTGAACGAATAAGATTTATAATTCATTATGAGACTGAAGAGGCATCTTAGCAGGCCGACATAATTGTATCTATTGCATTGGCATGGAACTGCCGTCTGATGCCAATGGATACTCTGTCTGGGCGGCATTTGCGCTTACCATCAGGTGCAATGTGGCCACTATGCCGGGCCAGAATTAAAAAAAATACTCATTACGATCGTAAATTTTTAATTTCACTCATACGAGTATGTTATACTTTTCTGTGAGTCTGTGACAAATAAATCGGGTTTTCTTTCATTACGTTCGTACCATAGTCATACAAATAAAAATGCGGAATGCACTTTGCGTTTCTTTCAATGAATTATATTACGGCTGGAGACCTTTCTGGTAGAAGAAAATTGGTATCAGTCATAATTACAACTGTCTGTATCAGCCCATACATAATTACAACTACGAGCGAAAATATATCATAAATATTCCACGCTAGCTTCGCGTTTTTAGCTCAGTCCGTGTATTCGGTTTTAAGCATACCGGCATATTTTAACTCATTCCATCTATTGGAGCATCTTAAATTCCCGTCCTTCAATCAATTATTATAAAAAATAAAGCACTGAGTAGGTATTTATAATATAGAGGGTGCGATAAAATAAAACTTCAAAACGTACATAGTTAAAATTCGTGGAGTCATGCTACCGTTTTTTGTCCTATTGGTTGACATTTCACAGGTTGTCTAACATGCACAAATAAATTTGAAAAATAAAAATTAATAATTTGAAACTATTGAATACCTCTTAAACGCGTTAAATATACTTTTGTTTGACAACGGAATTTATAACAATTTGTTGTTAAAGAATAAGTTCAATTTTCACTATAATAGCAGTGCTACTGACATAACGAACAAAAAAAATATGAAGACGCAAATGTATGACAGCGCTTACTGGTGGTAGGTCTCTCATATGTGAGAGGCTGCCTGGGTGGGTACCACTGCAATGTCTATTTCTTCCGTCAAACAGCAGTCTAAATGCACTGTTGTGTTTCGGATTGAAGGACATTGTAGCCAGAGTAACTACTGGTCATATTGAGACTTAACATCTTATGTCTCAGGATGGCGAGCGCAGTGGAATGCCAAGCATTGCTTTGTAATTCAAGGTGTTGTTTGGCTTTGCTACTGTTCATGAGCGGTCGCATCGCTTACCATCAGGCGAACGGCATGCTCGTCTCGCCATTCACTGCAATAAAAAAAAAGCGCTCCTGTATAATATAAATTCTCTAAGACAAAAACAAAGTTAATAAAAAACAGACGAAAGTACAAAAACATTCCCACAATACTCGTATCTTCCATAATGCTAATACCAGTTTAGTAAAGAAAACGAAGGAATAATGTTCAAACGCAGACGGGTAATGTGATGCATGAAACAAGCAAACCGAGTTACAATATTCACGAGGTACTTATGTTTATGACTACACCGGTACATTTTACCAATTCACTTTCAAAATTGGCGAATATCTTAGTAGCTTTTTCAATACGAGGATTTGTATGTTTAAGGAAGGTAGTTCAATTGTGTCATTGTTTTATAAGCATGAGTTTGATTAACACGTTATATTTAAAGTATTAATTTTTAATTCAAAAAATATCATCTGTCTCGGAATTAATATTACCTGAAAAGCTGCTGAAAACCACTATTAAATATAGCTAAAAAGCAAAATGAAGGCCCACCTTTGATTTTAAAAAAGTATGTCATTATTATCATCCTCAGCCCATCCGCGTCCACTACTGGACATACACCTCTCATCATACGCAACTGGGCTCGATCTTCAAACCATCGTCTCCAACGGGCAATCCTAGTGTAGGACGCCCTCCAACCAGGTGGAGTGACGATATTCGTGAGATGGCTGCTAGCGTTTGTAGACGATGGGCTGAAAAAGTATAATATCAGATATTACATTTAGGTATATAAATAAATCAACCCATAAACGTGTTAACAAAGAATCAAGTGCTACAGGCCTTCTCCAAGATTAAGAGAGCTGTAATAGTCTACCACGCTGGCCGGCCTATCGCGAGTGGATAGTCACATAACATAGATTTTCTTCTAAGTCCTCTATATCGTGCAAGTGTTGAAGATAAATGCTTCTAGAAAAATCATTTAGTTTCATCGTAAAACAAAAACTCATTATTATGAAGTAGTTACAAAACTTAGTGACAGGAAAACGCACTCAGGCTAAATGGAGCAACTGAATCAATGTTAGTGTTGCTACCATCTTGACAGTTTTGTATTGCACCTTTCTGCTTAAAAGATTATTTATATTTACCGGTGTGAAATGTTGCACTTTGCAAAAACAAAACGTGTAACAACTTACGTAAAACAGAGCGTGGAACTAGCGTACATTTTTAAAGGAGTTCTAGAGAATAGTAGATGAAATATAAAAACGCTGTTCCCAGGTACTTGACAATTTTGCATTCTACTCGTACTCGTGCTAAAAGATTTATATTTAATGGCGAGGTGCAATATAATGCAACTTTGGAAAAACAAAACGCAAATGTTTTTAAATGTAGAATGTAAAATATAAAAAGCGATGCAAAAATAAAAATGTGAATGTGTTGCCCTTTTAATATTAAGTTAGTCTAGAAAATAAAAGTTTTTCCATTTCGATTCGTTCCGTTTTAATTTTGCTTTCATTTGAAAAATAAATATTTCGAACGTGCGTTAATTTATTTATTAGTGATCAAATTTTGCAAAAATATAACGTAATAATTTTAAAACGTGAACGAAGCGTATTCATTACATTTTGATGAATAATAAAAAAATAAACAATACTACGTAATTCTGGGCAAAAGCACTAAAAATAAGCCCTAAATACTAACAAATAAGCAGAACCTTTTCATGTTGCCGGTGAAAACATAATTAAGCACATAAACTCAAGATTGGATACTTCGCCAGCTCCTTAAATTAAATTCTTAAATACGTTGGTGAAATGTTTTTTTATGAGTACCCTCAACGAGCGGCCAAGTTAACGCTTGACCGAGTTAGCAAAACTAACTACACTGTCTTCGGTTCTTTAGACGCCCTTGCCGCGTGTTTGTGCTCTTCAGAAAACTTTTTAGGTGTTCTAGTTAGGTAAACCAAGCAAAGCGGTTTTTTTTGTAATTTAAGTAATTACATTGAAGATTTTTCAATTAAACATTTTGAGGTTATATTGAAGATAATTTAGACATTCTCGGAGACTCGCTGAGCTTCTATCGGTGTATTTATAATGCAAGAATGTTCGGTATCATTGCAATGTGTGCCACTGTTGACCTGGCTTACGGGAGTTACAGTGGCGGGTGTGAGGACAGTCTCCAAATTTTGAGGTTATGTTTTAAATTTGTTTGGGCGGGCCTTTGTTTAATTAAATTGATGATGAGTGAGCAAAACATTATTAGTTGTTTATGTTAAATATAATTTGTTTGAGTGCGCACTCTAATAATTTAAATTTCTATCGCTTTAAAATTGAAATTGTTTGCATGTCTGATGTCGGGTAATTAAGCCAAAAATATTTTACAATTTTTATTGTAGTTAAGGACTAGTTTTATTTATTTATTTATATATGCTTTATTGTACACTAAAATGAAAGACGCATACAAAATACTTAAAAACTAAAGGCATAGTTCATTATTTTTGTACTGATTCTCTGGAGGAAATAATTAGTAATTGTGTTACTTTTAAATTTTTCAATCAGTTTATTCTAAATTATAGAATGAAAACGATAAAACCTCAAAATCAAGAATACTACTATTCTATATATCTACTAAATATATATTCATTTCTAAAACGTTATTCAAGTGAAAGCTTCCAAGTTCTAACCCTTATAATATCTAAGATATCAGGAGTGGAGCTCGGTATTGTTACAACGCGTCGTCTCTTCAATTTGGCGCCTCTTACTGGGAACCTTTCAGCCCATTTGGGTCCCGCTCCGCCCGAGTGCATTACCGCTCATATGACTTCAATTTAATTTTACAAGTTACTCATATAGAGGGTAGAATTTATGTAGAATTTTGCTACAGTCATTCGTGAGAATAATTTGTTCTAAAACTATAAGGGTGGTGTGTTATTTTTACTTGAATTTCTATAGTCCACATATTTAAACTAAACTAGTACCAGAAGCAATCGTTTAAATAAAAGGACAAATGGCGGTCTTATCGCTCTACAGGAATGTATTATAAACAACCATGGGTTGGATTTAAAAGAAGGAGAGGGGGGGGGGGGCAGTGTATGAAATAAAGAACTATATAAAATAATTTAATTAAAAATTAAAAGACCGACTTCAATGTGCACTACAAAGTAATAAATAATATATATTTCATTGTGCTAGCACACATTGATTAATTTTCTTATTGACTAGACTAGCCAACAAATCTTAAATACGTAATATTTTGAAGGCGGGTCGCCAAGTGCCAATCGAGAACAAATTTAAGTAATGTAACACAGTTGAATATTACCTACTTGTAGATGTATCGTTGGCGCTCAGTTAGGTCCATATGTATACTAGAAACAAATTAATTTAACATATTGATCCTACGTATACATTTGTTGAAATTTTAATAGAATTAATATGTGTCATATGTGTGGTCTAATTTTAATTTATTGCATACGATCAAAGATATAGTGGACAAGGGTTTCAACTCCAGGGTACACCATTGACTTATTGGAGTCACTTGCATATTTATATGTGTATACAATTACTTTAACAGTGATAGGAATCATAGTGAGGAATGTATAAGAAAGGGAAGGGTTGTTAAGTTTGTATGTTTCGCTCGATTGTAGATAAGTCCGATGCTCAACAATGTTAATAAGAGCTGATATATTAGGACGGGCGATTTTTCTATTATGTAGTTATCAGGACAGGGACTGGAATTTGCACCAGATATGACTATAGACTCTCGCCCCCAATCACACCGAGGGACAAAACACGCAAGGCGTAACGTGGGTGTCCTGGTTGATACCAGGAGAATCTCTGCATACCCCTTCTGGGAAAATGGCGTGAGTTTATATAGATTAAGGTAAATTAATATTGCGTGTAAAATTGCGTATTTTTCGCTAGGATGTTTTACACAAATTAAATTTAAGTGTAGGACGTCGTGTTCGTCATTTGGCGACCCGCCTTCATAATATTACTTATTTAAGATTTGTTGGCTAGTCTAGTCAATAAGAAAATTAATCAATGTGTGCTAGCACAATGAAATATATATTATTTATTACTTTGTAGTGCACATTGAAGTCGGTCTTTTAATTTTTAATTAAATCATTTTATTTATTACTTTTTAGTTTTCATAAGCATTGCAATAATGCCAAAGGTAATCATATAATGAAAAACTGGAATCAATGTATACAAAAAATGAACCACTGTGATCCTTTATGATTTCAAAAACGAAAATTAATATTTTATGATTTTTAAGGAAGCTACACTGTCATTTCGTTTTTATGATAAATAAAATACTAAAATCGGCTCAACCTGCTAGAGATATTGAGTACACTTATGCGTGGTAATCATTCTTTACCCGTTATAAAACACATATACTTAACCTAATGGACGAAAAATCATTGCGTTTCTGCAAAGTTTTGTGGAGGTCTGCTCTCCAGATATGTATTCATCAGATCATCACCATATTTTATGTGACCAACATTATGTTAATTATATAATTCGTTTCGATTGTATAATTCGTTCCGAAGAAAAGTTATTTAAAATCATTTATTTATTGTCGCAGATATTTAGTATTTATCTTTGTATATATTCGCCTCCCCCCCTTCCCACGCCCCTTTCCATCCCCTCCCCCCTTGTAGTAGTAATAAACGTATACTGAACCTAATGTAAAAAGAATTATTGCTGTACTGTTCAATTTTGAGGAGTTCTGCCCTTCAGGTCCAAAGATATTCATCAGGTCTTCACAATATTTTTTTTGGTCTAACCTATCATATAATACTCTTTGACAAAAAAGTTATTTTTAAGTCGGTTAAGAACTGCCGGAGATATTGAGTATTAACAATTGTACCTATTTTCTACCCCCCTCACCCCCCACCCCCACCCTTTTCCCATTTTTACCCACCCTTTGTAATAATATACTTATACTTAATCTAACGCAAAAAGAATTAATGCTGGACCGTTTAATTTTGAGGAGTTCTGGTCGGCAGATCCTAAGATATTCATCAGGTATTCACCAATTTTATATGGGACCAACCCTGTATATCATGCTTTCCAATAAAAAGAAATTTTCAAAATCGGTTCACAATTGCGGGCGTAATCGCGTAACAAACAAACAAAAAAAAAATTCAGTCGAATTGATTACCTCCTCTTTTGAAGTCGGTCAATGAAGTCGGTCAAAAATAAGAACGTCATTTACCTTTTGTGCATACAAATTAAAGGCATGAATACAATTTTATATACTTATAAATAATTTGACAGCTAAACGTCTCCGTAACCCATAAGTATTTGTGTCGAGTCTTACCCTCGTATTCAAAACTACGAGGACGCATAACGCGGCCGAACACACAGAATCACCAATATCTTATACCAATTCATAACCAATACTTGAGGGATGGGTAACGCTATGCGTTCGTATGTTTCGTTCGTGCGTAAAATATCTTGACAGTCTCCGTGGCCCAGGCGACTAGACGCCGCCTGTGAAACGAGAGGCCGCAGGTTCGATCCCCGCACCGAGAGACGTTTGTGCGGCCCACAAATATTTCTTTCGTTTGTGAGACCGAAAAGTCTCTCGTAGTTCCTGATACCTGCGACACAAGACTCGATCTTAGTGCAGAGTTAGAACTATGTATGTGGCTATTGGGTGTATTTATTTATTTTATTCATTGGATAATGTAAATTTTATTATAATATGTATTTGATGTAAATTACAAGGACGGTGTTCTTTATTTATTACTTTACATTGTTTTGAACACAAAAATAAATCGAGGTGAGTTTGGGTAGCAGCGCAATAATGCACAAGAAGTAAGAATGTAAACTCATATAAAATATAGAAGCGTTCTTACCCCTTCCAGACTGTCATTACGGTGTTAACCCAACGCACCCTACATAATAATTTATATTAAAATAATTTGACTGCCTCGGTGGTTTCTCGGGTTGAAATCTCGCGTTGGGCAAAGTGATATTGGATTTTTCTAATATCAGCCCAGAGTTAAGAATTTGTGTCCGATATGGCGATAGGCTCGTCACTTATCACGTCTTGGGATAACGAAACGTGGGTGTCCTGGCACTTCTGCCTACCCCTTCTGGGGAAAAGGCGTGAGTTTATGTATGTATGTATGTAAAAATAATTTGAGAATAATGCCTTAACATATGAAACTAAAAACTATTTATACAAATATTATGTGTAATAAATGTAAACACTATGACAGTAATGGAACGCATGATTGATGTTCCATTGCCATCAAATGGGTTTTCATTTTTATTTTACACATATTCGTTTCTTATTGATCTTGCAACAACGTGTACATACATATGTTTCGCAATTACACGTAAGAATGTATATTAATTCCTGGGTCTAGGAGTTTGTGAGACCGAAAAGTCTTTCGTAGTTCCTGATACTCACGACACAAGACTCGATCGTAGTGTGGGGTCAGAAATAGTCCTGACCACCAAACAATCACATACATACAGAGGTATTTGACTGTTGCGTGTAATATTAGGTGGGTGCATTATATATATATATATTTTTTTTTTTGGATAAGTTTTGGGGAACGAGCAAACAAGTCACCTGATGATAAGCGATCACTGCCTAAGGAAAAAGGATGGGATTCATTAAAAAATATCAGTATACTCGCGGCCCGGCGCAGCTTCGCTCGGGTACAAATAGATTTCTGTACAATAATATGTACGTACGTACGTACGTAATACGTACGTGGCCTGTTGGTAAACGGACTAGACGCGACTGCCAACATGTTCACGGTGGTTGCGGGTTCGAATCCCAGGGCACACCTCTGACTTTTCGGAGTCATGTGTGTATTGATAGTCAATCACCACGCACTATAACGGTGAAGGAAAACATCGTGAGGAAACCTGCATACCATAGCGATTTATAAAAATTCTATGGTATGTAAGTCCACCAACCCGCACTAGGCCAGCGTGGTGGACTATATGGCCTAACCACTCTCAATCGGTAGTCGATTGTAGAGGAGGCCCGTGCCCTGCAGTGGGACGTATATGGGCTGATACAGAATATGTACGTATTATACATATAAACCTTCCTCTTGAATCATTCTATCTATTAAAAAAAAACGCATCAAAATCCGTTGCGTAGTTTTAAAGATTTAAGCATACAAACGGACATAGGGACAGAGGAAGCGACTTTGTTTTATACTATGTAGTGATGATTCCATATACCAATGTCCATTAGATTTTGCGTCGAAAATAAAAATAGAGTATTTATTTCCGTTCAATCAATTTCTATTTATGTCCTGTTGAGGTCGTATTGACTATTGTTTGAATTGTGTTCAAGTGATTTAATGTCGTTTGGTATTGAACTAAAGGACAAACAAGCCATACAGGGTATATTTAGACTGGTACCGAAAACAAAGCCAGAATTCAATTTGATTTTTTCATCTACAATCTATTGAATATATATTTAATATCTCCGCCCCGGTTATTCCCTGACCTCTAGTCGAAAGTTATAAACACACCCAATAGTCACATAAATAGTCCTGACTCAAAACTAAGATTGAGTCTTGTGGGTATCAGAAACTACGCCAGGCTTTTCGGGCTCATAAATGCTCAAACCCGAAATAAATACCTGTGCATCTCACAAATATTTGTCTCGGTGCGAGAATCGAACCCGCGGCCTCTTTCACAGCCGGCGTCTCACCACCAACCACGGAGGCTGTTCAATCAATCAGATTAGGTATAAAATATTCAGGTAAAATCGTGGTAAGCGGACTTAAAAAAAGCGACAATGTCTCATATTTTTTCTCCAAAATATGGATTCACACAAAAGGAGGCTGTATTTTACCGTTTCTCCGTGCAAATAATCCATTCGAGTGTTCGTTCTTGTTGCTCCAAACCACTTTAAAGTCGATTTCCTGCCTGCAAATATAGCTTTAGAAAGCGCCAAGCACTTGCCTTCAATAGCGTCTCGAGTATCCGATACGAAGGTTTTTACAGCCCTCAAACCTTAGAGATTCAAGGCCTCGACTAATATGGGTGAGTAACATGGGTTTCTTTTCATTCTGACCAAAGAAAATAAATTATTTAATCACGTATATTTAAGTGCATTTTCTTGTACACTGGCATAGTGTAATGACTGCATTGCACCTGATGTTAAGCACAAATGCTGTCCAGAGTATCGAATGGCATCAGACGGCAGTCTCATGCCATTCGATATAATTATGACGGCCTGATAATCTGCTTGAAATCAGTAGAAAAATTACAGGTTTGCCTGACGGTAAAGGATTATTCCCGATAATTCTTCACTTCAGCCATCAACGCCTTATTCTGGGCATTGGTGTCCTTCCATTCCTTCCAGATTTGCGCAATTTGGGGACTAAAACTGAAGAAAATTGTTGATTTCATTTGACTCCTAGGTCTGCCGCGTCGTTTTTTTATTAGTGTGGAACATAAACATTGCTATTAATTCCTAAATGCATTGCACATAATATCTTTAAGCAATAAGGCCAAATCTTTTAATACAGTATTTATAATACGAATTGAAATTGGATTACGACACACGTGTGTGGGACTGTATGGCGAGACTTAGATGTTAGTTTACTATTCAGTTATGTAATATATACGAAGCTCGCTATCTCGAATGCAAATATTACTACCATTCGCTTTACTAACTTAGCCTTAGAAATATATACTAATATATTATTAATTTATTTAACACACACATAGCCATTAGTACGGTAAGCGTAAATGCAGTGAACGCTGCAAACCAGTGCTTGTAACAAATAAATAATTCTTTCTTTCTTCAAATACTAGTTTGTTTATAAAAATAACAGTAAAACTGTATTTGAACATGATTTGAATATGAAAAGCACTATTTGAAACTAAAATAGAATCAGTATTTTCGGTGAATTTAATTTTAAGAATTAACGTAAAACTGGTTTCATATCCCAAATCGGAATTGGAAAGTAAGCGAGTCAAAATCAAAATGTAAGAACTAATAATAAAATGGCTTCAAAGTAATGAAACGGCGCAAATTCAGAATAATGATTACGGATTCGACAAAGTCAATTCACGTCGATCGCTGAATCTTGTGGGGCCACTCAACTTACTAATATTTTGGTTGAACTAAAAATCTTTTGTGAGACTTTCAAGCGTTCAAGTTTTTATGTGGAATGCGTGTAGAATAACATATAGAAAGGAACTTGAATAGTAATAATCATCATAATCAAAGCCACAGGAAGTCCACTGCTGAACATAGACCTCCCCAAAGGATCTCCACCTCGAATATTGGTAGCGGATTGATTGTTACTATTCGGTTTATTGTTCTCATTATGTCGTGCCAATTTGGACCATTAACTTTTTGATGAGACTAAGAAGTACACCCAACATATAATTCTGACCCCATACTAAGATTGAATCTTGTATTGTGGCCATCAGAAACGACGAGAGACTTTTCGATCTCCCAAACACCCAGACCCGTTACCTCGGTGTAGGGATCGAATCTGCGGCCTCTTGTTTCACAGCCGGAATCCAATCAACTGCGCCACGGAAGCGGTCAAATGGCGCGTATTACTTAGATTACCTATATTAAAATACGATTCTTTCTTTATTTATTTTATTTGTTAAGCTTCTTATAGATAGCATAAAGGCGGACTTAATATCTGAGGCACTCTCTGCCAGTCATTTTTTTTCTGAGTCGTTTTAAATGCTTTTATCGCGTGTTTCGGCGCCATAGCATCATGTCTTGTCCCATCAAGTACCTATTCACTTTATCCCGGCGGGATCTTTTGGGCAGGACGTTGGGAATCAAATGCGGCAATTTCGCCCGCCCTAATTTCAACTTTTACAGAGCCTTGGAGGAAAACGACTTCGGTTCTTCTTGGTAAATGGCTCGAGATAATAAGATCCCTTTGATTTCGCCTTTGTAATTACCAGAGTGTTGCAGTCGTTACATAGAAATATATTTGTATTGATGAATATATTTTTCATTTAAATCAAAAAAGAACATGTGTACATTGTGACTTTCCCTTAAATAGAGGCAATAAGAAAAGTTTATATTCTTAATCATAGTCTCTTTACAAGTTTAGGTTTAATAACTGTTTAGTCAGTTCATCATCATCATCATCATATCAGCCACAGGAAGTCCACTGCTGAACATAGGCCTCCCCCAAGGATCTCCACAATGACCTGTTGGAAGCGGCCTGCATCCAGCGACTTCCTGCGACCTTAGTCAGATCGTCCGTCCACCTTGTAGGCGGGCGTCCGTTATTCTTGTTTTAGTCAGTTATATATTTGTAATTCAACGTGTTGATTAGTTTTGCCACTGTTCATGAGCGGTCGTATCGCTTACCATCAGGTGAACGGCATGCTCGTCTTAAGTCTCAACATTCACGGCAATAAAAAAGTCATAAGACTAGTTATTTAAATAATTTATTCAATGAGTATATCATGAAAAATACGCTACAATAATATGATTTGCTGGCTTGTTAAATCATAACGTGATAGTAATAGTTTAAAAAGTTATGTTGTATACGGAACAGGCGTCAAATCAATAGGAATTCACAAACGAATGTTACCGAATTGCTCAATAATTAATGAACCTACCAACTTTCCGCCGCTTTCAGTGGTAATCAATAACATCGACTCTATGCTCTGACTATTTTAGTAACAATTTTAATGTTTATCAATAGAAAATAATATTTTTATGTAATAAATAACGCTATAAACAAGATCATTCCGATCCCAGTCGCTGTTAAATTATGTTTTTTTGCCTGCTAGTAAGCGATACAACACATGAACAGAAAAACCCAATAGCAGCACTAATCGACACCTTGAATTACAAAGCAAGGCTTGGCATTTCACTGCATTCGCCATCCTGAGACATAGGATGCTAAATTTCAATATGTCCAGTAGTTACTCTGGCTATAATGTCTTTCAAACCGAAACACAATAGTGCATTTACATATACTGCTGTATAGTGGGACATGTTAATACTGTTAGATTACGACTATGATTGCTTTTTCTTTATATTATGAAAGCATCTGAAATAACGCGTTAAAAATATTTTCAAATATTATCACAATAGAAGATCGATGACATATCTAGAAGGAGTTGTTTGATTTCTATTATTTTTAATGATTGTTTTTTTCCCAGTACCAACATTTAATAAGAAATATTATTGTTTGTACATACGAGATTTGAAAGAATATTCTTTGTTGCAGGTAATGGCTACATCGAAGGCACCGAGTTGGACGGATTCCTTAAAGAATT
This sequence comes from Hyles vespertilio, assembly GCA_009982885.2. Classification (NCBI taxonomy): domain Eukaryota; kingdom Metazoa; phylum Arthropoda; class Insecta; order Lepidoptera; family Sphingidae; genus Hyles; species Hyles vespertilio. The sequence continues at coordinate 14,101,986 of CM042823.1, forward strand.
CGTGTCCAGTGCCAACTTCACAGACATCAGTCCTGACGTGAGTACATAGTTTGTAAGTTTTTTAAATCTTTTGAATATCGAAGCTATGTTATACAGCCAAGTATACTATTACTACTATTTTTATATTACTTTTTTTCTCTTTATTTTTTTAAGAGGGTTTCTAATACAAATAATTATGTCACCCTCATTTAGGCACGTCACATAAAACTAGTCACCGCTACGTCTCTTATTACCTAACATAATACTCGTACTATTACTTACTATTATAATTATTATCTTCATAAACATGTGTGAAGTTTTTCAAGTGAGACGTTTATAAATTGAAGATGTTTTACCATATAGCCTTTTTTTTTCATTTGTTGGGCAGAAATATGGAAGACAAAGGTGTGGCTATGTTAGCCAATATTAGTTTAATTTTACAATATTAAATGTTATTTTATGTGTTTCTTGAACGATTTTAATGCTCTACTGTGTTCGGAATATATTTTTATGTTTGTTTCCAATAGCAACCAAGTGAGTAAAATTATTAATATCAGCCTAACTGTTTAACACATCGTTTTGGTAGAAGGAACCAGAAAAAGGTAGGTAACTTAACTACTATATTGTGTAAACCATGGAATAGAAAAACAAGTGGATGAGATACTATCAGTTATATGAAAACCCTTGCGGAGGAAACTGTATACTTTCAATTAAAACACAATTCATAGGCTAACGGCACATAAATTAAAAATACATAAACTCGTTTTATAATGAATATATTCGTAAACTTATTATGTATTAAATTCATCGAGAATACTATATTATTTTTATTTGATGAAAGCAATTTTATTCGGTAAGCGTATAATTGATGCTAGAATTTCGCCGCAGTCTTATTTTTAAATACATAATTTCTGCATCGATTTGTGACCATGTTTTTGTACATATACCAACTTACGAGTATATACTATAGTACTATTTATTTATATTATTTTTTTTAGATTTTTCAGCATACATTTATTATCTGTAGTGGTTTTTACCTTATGTTTCCGGACGATTAAACCGGAAAACCCTTGAATAAGACTTTCAGTTGGAAATTTCCGCTTGCGCAGTCAAGCCTGATTTACTGTAGGACCATTGTCCTTTATTAATTCTGATCCCATCATTCGTTGTATGACGATTTTGCGAGGCTTACAACAGACTTTTGTTATATTATTTACAATTTACCGTTTTGAAAAGGTTCAGTGCTTTTGTAAAACCAGGTGTCACTGACGAATACGCCATTTAATTAGATAAGACGTGATATTCAACAAAATAATTACAAGGTTTATTGACGTTTAACCTATGGGTTCTTAAATTAATAATAATAATCAATTGTCTTATGGTAGTTGGTGTTTTGTTTAACACTATGAACACCGGGGAATAGTTGTAAATAATTACAACTAGCTAAATTTATACTGGTCATCACGCCTTTTTTTCGTAGTTTTTTTTTCGTAGTTTCGAACTTCGTTTCGGATGAATATAGTAGGGTCCCTCCTCCGACATTGGCAAAAATTGGTGGATGGGTGGACGAAGGATTTAATTTGGAAGGTCGAGTTTTGTTCTCGTAAGTTCTCCAACAATTTCATTCCGCTTCCACACTTTTCATGGTGATTTTCTTTGAAACTTGAGTTCTTTCTGTTTCTTTCGAGGCGGCTTATTCATATTGTAGTTAATGCTGGTTGTGACATTTTATCTTCATCATAATCAGCCGAAGAAATAGCTGACAAAAGGAGAATGCCCGAATGGGATGGGATGGTACTATGATTAATATAGTAGCATCTGCTTAAAATTAATTATAGCATTTCTATGGTTTGTCCTTACAAGTTTTCCTGTTTTATCCGGGGCAACAGATTTTATAAAATAATGAAATTATCATCACATTTCACAATTCTTTCACAGAGCCGAAGGCAAAAATCAATAAAAAATATTGGACTTCAAGTTAATTATTCTAAGAACTGCGGGCCTGAGTCGCAATTGAATTTGAAAATATATATTTTTCTCTACACAAAAAAGACAACCTTAACAAGGCCACAGTGACTTTTAGATGAAGGTATCAAAAAAATGTTCTTCCACGAATATTATCACAGTGCCATGTTGGTTTACATAATATATTTTTATTGCACCTTTTATCATCATTATGTTATAGCAATGGTGCCACCAAACACAAATTACAAACTCTTATTTTCTTCTTCAGAAGCAACTTCAAAACAAAAATTGTTAAATCTTATGTAGCCTCTAGGACAACTTGACCTCGTAAATGTACATGCGATAACTTTAGGTTCTGTATTTATTTCTGTGGTAATTCTCTAATCCGAGTCTTCGATATTATGACTGTCCATTATTTGTTAAACGGACTACCTTCGCATCTAATTTCACAACTTTCCAATAAACGCAGAATAAAATAATTATAAACAGTTTCATTTTCTGATAACATTATCCGTACTCACAAAACAATTTGCTCTGAATTATCTGACGGAGTGGAGTTCCGTATTATGGATCACTAATTGATATTTAATCTTATTTGTAAATTTTATTAGGCTTGTTTAAAGTTACTCTTTTGAGCTTATTAATGATAACGTTACCGAAATTTGATAACTAAAGCAGTTATGATACATTTTTTTAACAGCCTCCGTAGCACATTCATTCATCCTGATAGCGATGACACAAGACTCGATCTTAGTGTGGGTCAGGACTATGTATGTGACTGTTGGGTTTTATTTATTTTTTTCAAGTAAAAGTCTGATGTTTTGAGTTATATATTTAAATCCCTGTTTATTCTATAGCACCGTTGTATTTTTGAGTGCATTATATTCTGGTCACAGGGTTAATTATGGATAAATATCTTTTACTTACCTCATTACAGTAGACGTATGATTAAAAGTTGTATAAGGTGTTAAAATAACTACAGAATTTTATATCTACATATATTTTATTAAAGTATTTAACAACTAAATACAATAGATGGTGCGATAATTAAACCAGCCGTTTTTGCAGCGACTCAATTGATGACCAAAGCATGTAGTCATTAAAGGCGGAATAGCTTTCATAAAAAGCGTCATATATTCACTATAGTAATTGTCATGTTCTCGCCCAATTCCTTTTTTATTACAGGGGATAAGCAACACAGAGGTTTATTTCCATATTAGAAATCGGCTTGAACACATTTATTGTCAAATCTTGCGAAGCCAGTAGGACAACCAAAAGGCATTGACCTCACACTGAGTTGATTAATCCCCGTAACCATCTGTTCATCACTTGCGTCGGTCAGTCCAAGTCTGTTTACATCAGAAATGTCTCCTCTCATCACGCCAGCTTCTAGACTCCGAACGTTCCAACACACGCAGATCAAGAATATTACGAACAGCTTCATTTTGTTATTTATAACACAACTATTTCAGATAATTGACGGTTTTTTCGTTTTATAGAATACTAATTGACATTTAATACAGTTTTTATTGTTTTGTAATTGATTCTCCAATCAAATTATATTTATCAAACACTAGTCTTACAGCCGCTGCCCATAAACAATCCCAATCCAAAATTTGCCGTTTGAGATTGACAGCTCAATCTTTTTTCTGATACTATATTGCCAATAATCAATCTCAGTAGTGAAAAAACTATGGCAACATGGTAAATGACAAATCGAAAAGTAGAAAACAATCCAGATTGACTTCAATCTAATTTTTTCGATTGATTATTGGCATCGGCCGATATTCATAGACCGCCTCAGTTGCTTAGACGCCGCCTGTGAAACGAGAGATCGCGGGTTCGATCCCCGCACCGACATAAATTTTGTATGGCCCACAAATATTTCGGATCTGGGTGTTTGTGAGACCGAAAAATCTCTCGTATTTCCTGATACCCACGACACAAGACTCGATCTTAGTGTGGGGTCAGGACTATGTATGTCTGTTGGATGTATCTATTTATTAATAGACAATTTTTTTTTATGTTTTTTGTGCTTAGTTTTGCCCCTTTCGAACGACTTCTGAATTCAGATTGAAAGAAAAAGACAAAACATTCCATAACTGAAATAGGTTTATAAATTGTGTCTGAACATGGCTGTTGAGAGTAATGATAATTAATTGATATCCGTACGAAAGCCGGTTAGCTTGTAGGTACCCACGAGGGATACAAGGCATACGTGCCGCTAATCTTGGGTTTCCTTTTTAGAGAGACTTTCCCGCCCTCACACCCACCACTGCAACTCCTGTCATCCAGGATTGACAGAAATTTTCACACAGATTCTCAGATTGCACACTTACATCGAATTGACACCGAGCTCCGGAGCTCGGCGAGTCCCTCAGGCACACTAGTTTGTGTTTAACCCGCATCGAAATTAATCAGAAAGAAACACAAATAGAAGGACTTGGAAATAATAATTGTCCACGCGCCTCCGCAGCAAAGCGGGTGACAAAATATTGAGTTGAGAGGTCTTATCATCTGATATAAAGATAAACAACTAGCGAAGCCAGATATTTTAAGCACCATGGGATAAGCAATTAAATTCTTGGGTTCCCTTGATAAATCAGCCAGGAATCTCAGAGGCTCAGATTAGTCGTCTTCTATGACAAATAAAGAATATCGTGGGGGAATCCAATCTACAAAACAGTTGCACACTGGTTTTTTTTTTTTATTTTTTTTTTTATTGCATTGAATGGCGAGACGAGCAAGCCGTTCGCCTGATGGTAAGCGATACGACCGCTCATGAACAGTAGCAATATTCCACTGCGCTCGCCATCCTGAGACATAAGATGTTAAGTCTCAATATGTCCAGTAGTTGCTCTGGCTACAATGTCCTTCAATCCGAAACACAACAGTGCATTTAAGCAGTGTTGTTTCACGGGAGAAATAGACATTGCGGTGGTACCTACCCAGATGGCCTCTCACATATGAAAGACCTACCACCAGTAGATCTTGGTTAATCTCTAATGGGCCCTCACTGTAATATTTTTACGAAAATCCATCATATTAGATGACCATATTTATATATATTGATTGGAGTAGTACTAGTCTAGTCAGATTGCGGTATTCAAGACACATTTTTTGTTATAATACTTTTTGTAGCTTTTTTTCAATGAATGGCGAGACGAGCCTTCTATTCGCCTGATAGTAAGCGATACGACCGCTTATGAGTAGTAGCAAACCAATCGACACCATGAATTACAAAGTAATGCTTGGTATTACACTGAGCTCGCCATACTGAACCATAAGATGTTAAGGCATAATATGTCCAGTAGTTACTCTGGTTAAATTGTCCTTCCAGAACACAAGAGTGCCTTTACGCATCCGTTTATAATGTTACAAATAAAAGTAGGTACTGTTTCTAAAAGAATCTTGCGGCAATATTTTCAGAAACTAATTTTGTTCCAAGAGTCAGCTTTCAATATTCACTAATGTAGAAGTCAAAACAAACAAATCTAGTCGTATAAGTGTCCTAACGACCTGACCAGACATGTTATGTTCTTGTTTGCTTCGGCGCTTGTCCCAAATCTTACATAAGCCTCGTTTAATCTCAAGTGGACCATCTTCAAGATACTTAGGACGAGTTACGTCGGAAAAAAGCGAAATATTTTTGTTTTTTATGACTATAAACTAAGATTATTACTACTGAAACTGCGATATTTAAGTAAGGATCCGATAGTTATAATGCGAGAATGGATGGTGGAGTCGGTCGAAAATGTTCGAGGCGGTCCTATAAAAATCAAATAGGAGACCTTTTGAAGAAAGGAAAAATACGGAGTCCTCGATACCGACGAGCGTGTATAAAGAGATTGATGACAGTTGAAGAAGCGAAAGAGATATGTATGGACCGTAGCACTTGGCGCTTAATAGTCTCTGCCTACCCCAATGGGACATAGGCGTGAGTTTATGTATGTAGATGGATCCGATAGTGACTCGCATTTTATTAAAATCTAGCGCTGAAGCCCAGCGTCTCTAGCAATGTCCATTAATTGTCCAATTAATAAAATAGTATAATGAATAGGAATTCGATATATTATTGTACATTTGCCTTCATAGCATGACTTTGTTATCCAGCTGTTTATATATATTTTTTGCACACCTGAACTTCTTTTATCCTCTTTAACAACATCAAGCCAGCATACTTTCCATAAATATTGTTACAATGAAAAACAACTTTTTTAACTATTCGTTTATACTTAGTCTGGCCATAAATACTGTTACACTTAATTATAAAAAAATATTACATTTGAATTTCGAATCTGTCATTTTTATACGATTGTTCATTGTGTTTTCTCATTTTGGCGCCAATACATTGTAAAATATTTTGCGATATTAAATGGTGTGGGGTGATAAAGAGAACCGAATCGCTGTGATAGCATTACACAAAGTAGGTATGGAGCCAAATGCAATTTTTAAAACTCTCCATACACTTGGTATTAGTAAAATGTTTGTGTACCGGGCTATTAATAGGTACAATGAGACCTCCTCTGTTTGTGACAGAAAAAGATCTGGCCGTCCACGTAGTGTTCGTACGAAAAAGGTGGTCAAAGCAGTAAGGGAAAGAATTCGAAGAAATCCTGTCCGAAAGCAAAAGATTTTATCTCGGGAAATGAAGATAGCACCTAGAACCATGTCGCGTATTTTAAAAGATGACTTAGGACTTGCAGCCTATAAGAGACGCACTGGCCATTTCTTAACTGATAATTTAAAGAAGAATAGGGTGGTAAAATCGAAACAACTACTGAAGCGGTACGCAAAGGGAGGTCACAGAAAAATTTGTTTACGGATGAGAAAATTTTTACAATTGAGCAACATTTTAACAAACAAAATGACCGTATTTATGCTCAAAGCTCTAAGGAAGCTTCCCAATTAGTCGACAGAGTGCAACGTGGACATTATCCGACTTCAGTGATGGTTTGGTGGGGTGTTAGCTATGAAGGAGTGACTGAGCCATATTTTTGTGAAAAAGGTATCAAAACATCGGCACAAGTGTATCAAGATACCATTCTTGAGAAGGTAGTTAAGCCCCTTAACATCACCATGTTCAATAACCAAGTATGGTCCTTCCAGCAAGACTCGGCGCCGGGTCATAAAGCTCGGTCCACGCAGTCTTGGTTGGAATCGAACGTTTCGGACTTCATCAGAGCTGAAGACTGGCCGTCGTCTAGTCCCGATCTTAATCCGCTGGATTATGATTTGTGGTCAGTTTTAGAGAGTACAGCTTGCTCTAAACGCCATGATAATTTGGAGTCCCTAAAACAATCTATACGATTGGCAGTGAAGAATTTTCCCATGGAAAGAGTGCGTGCTTCTATTGATAACTGGCCTCATCGTTTAAAGGACTGTATTGCAGCCAATGGAGACCACTTCGAATAAGCTTTTTATATTTTTAATTGTTTTATATTTATGTATTAAACTGACACACTGTAAAAGTAATAAATGTTATTTGCAGTTAACAATTTTCTTTTTTCTTTATTACAATATTTATGGCAAGACTAGTTATATTAATATAAATCCATCAAATCTATATATTAATACGTGATGCAAAAACTTTGGATCCCTTTTTACGAAAATTGCGCGGACGCAGGAGCATAAAATTTGGCACACTTATAGTTTATGTGTAGGAGAAGTTGAGAATGCTAATATTTTTCAATAATAATGCTTATAAAGTACATTAAATAAAAAAATAAAACATTACACACACTGCCATGCATTTCACACACACATCCATACACAAGTATACATACTCTGGTGTCAAATTGTTTCTTTTCTTTTTCATTTTGTTTATTTATTTATTTATTTATAATTCTTTATTGTACAAAAAAAATAATAATAATTTTACAACTAAGGAACTTATAACATAAGTACGTACAAACGGCGGCCTTATCGCTAACGGCGATCTCTTCCAGACAACCTTTGAATGGATATCAAACAAAAAGTTTTATTTGCCTAATGAGGTAATAATATTAATATTAAAAGAGAATATTAATTTTAAATGAGGCAATAATATTAATATTAGGCCTAATATTCAATGTAATATAAAAAAAGATTTTAATAATAATGCATAAGAAGTACATTAAATCAATAAATAAACCAGCATGCATTTGACACACGCATACACAAGTATTTGTACACGTATACATACTCTTTGGTCAAATTGTTTCTTTGGTTTATTATAGACATAGTTGAATGTCAATCAGAAAAATTTGTTTATTGTGGTTTGTGGTTTTGTTGAATGTCAAACAGAAAATATTTATTTGATGAATACTACGTGAAATACTGAGCGCTTATACAAATTGTGTAGCAGTAAGATACATTTAAATGTACACGGACTATCATTATATGCATAAAGAAAGTTTTGTAGCAGCAATCTGCAATAACAACATTCAGGTACAAAAAAAATATATAATTTACTCATTGAGGTATTACAACTGGAGCGGACACGTAGAAGAAAAATTGTGCTCATTTCAATATGACAGTGAAGTATAGATAAAGTCGGCAATGTTGCAGATGCGACACTTCAGAAATTTCTACCTATATCTATATACGCCTGATAGAGCCTATAAATTCTTATATTGAATTTAAAGTTTTATTTTATTTTCTTTATTTGGAAAAAAAAACATTATAGCAATAAATATACAATTAACCAATTAATTAAATATATAATGTTAACGGAAACTATAATTAAAATGTCCAAATATGCCATATTTTTGTATTAGAAATAAATTAGAATTTTTCAAAATATATATCGTATCATCATATACAATATCCACTATCCCTAAATGAAAACTTCAATTTTTACCTATCTGTCACTACATTACTATTCATCTATAATTTCATTCAAAAATGGCGGTTGTCAAAACGACTCCGGTCAATAATTTCTTAAATTTAATTTCGTGCTTCTTTATTTAAAGTACAGTTGATTTACCTATCGAATGAAACTCCATCTTTTCTTCCTATTGTTCTGGAATGGTTTTTGCATGTTTTAGCACGCAATATGACATTTATGGACCAATTATATTTACACCTAATTAGGTCCGTCTTCGCTGAAACGTCAGGAACGACTGACAGCCTAACGGTACATGTACTCTTGCGAATGTTCCAAACTATTTGGTCTTGATGTCCCCTCCAGTTGTGTAACTCAATGAATTTACTATTGCTGGTTCAAAGCAATTATTGTAGTTTACGATTTTAGTAATTGCATATACTTCAGGGGAAATAAGTGATTTTGAGAGATACGTACATTTAAATGTGCACGAATTATCAGAATAACAACATCATCATACAGATAAAAACTTTTTCTCTTCTTGATTTGGTCGAATTTCGACCGCTAGGCGACCACTAGTATATGTAAATAATAAAACTAATTCAAATCCGAAGTGGTCTCTTTAAACGTTGTAGCTGCCTATCGCATGGAATGTTTTAGGAACGCCAAATTATCATGGCTATTAGAGCAAGCCTTACTCTCTACAACTGACCATAAATTATAATCCAGTAAACTAAGATCGGAACTAGACGACGGCCAGTCTTCAGCTCAGGTGAAGTCCGGAAGTTTCTTTCTAACCAAGATTGGGTGGATCGATTTATGACCTGGCACGGAGTCTTGCTGAAACGACCATTCCTGATTTGTGAATGCAATTGGGTTCTCTTTATCATCCAACTCCATTTTGATATCACAAAATATTTACAATACTTTTTACTAACTGGGCCCTCTATTATTCCTTATTTATATTAATGACTTACCGAAAGGTGTAAAACAACACATAACATTATTTGCAGATGATAGTACCATAACGATACCGTGCATGAATAAAGAATAAAGAAAACTCAATAATAAAATGGCTAGAGAACAATAATTTAAAGATCAATTTTGATAAAACAAATATAATGCATTTTACACAAAGAGGATCTACCATGTCTAATTTAAACCCGCATTATAACAATAAAAAGATCAATGAGGTAGACCACGCAAAATTTTTGGGTGTAACAATAGATAAGAAACTTAATTGGAAAGCACATACAGAAGCATTTATTAAGAAAATTAGCAATTCATCATACGCAATTCATAAACTGGTTCCCACTCTTAACGCTGATGCTCTTATAACAGCATACCAAGGTCTAGTCTCTTCTTATTTAAGATATGGGATAATATTTTGGGGCAATTCAGCAAATAAAGAATTAATTTTGAAAGGACAAAAAATGTGTGTAAGGGCTATGTTTGGTTTAAAAGCCACTGACAGTTGTAAATCGCATTTTATAAAAAATAAAATTTTAACGGTCCCCTCTATTTATGAAGGTGGTAGAAGGTGCAATGTTTGTACTCACTTCACTTCACTAACCCTCACCAATTTCTACGAATGGCTGATATAGTCACCCGCAATAGACGCGACAATAGTAGACTATGTTTACATAAATCCAAAACCACCTTAACCTATTCAATGCGGCACCAAATTTTGTTCGTGCTGCCCAGATGCGGCATACTTCTTAACGTAAACGCCGATCGGCGTGAGCCGCCCCTGACGGATCAAAAATAAAACGCCAATTGGCGTTTTATGCGATGCGATTTCCCTTGTAGTACGCTATAGTTATTGCAATAAGGACTGTTTTTAGCAAGTGGCAGAATAAATTTAATTATTTTAGCCCGTTTTATATGAGATTCGTGAAGATGGAATGTTTGGTGATAGAAATTTGAGAAAAGGAATATCTGCAGATTTTTTTATAGATTATGAATTTAAATAGTGAGTAATTTATCTTTATTTGATAAGTATTTCTATTGTGTTCTCCTGTGTCACAAACATCCTTTTTTAAAGCATAAAAAAGATATGATTGATAACTTCGAATAAAAAAATGGTATGTAAGTCCGCCAACCCGCACTAGGCCAGCGTGGTGGACTATATGGCCTATCCACTCTCAATCGTACTCTCGATTGTGGAGTAGGCCCGTGCCCTGCAGTGGGACGTATATGGGCTGATACTGATACTGATAACTTCGAATATTATCAGGGGTTGCAACATTTTTTTTTAATTTCATAATAATTAAATCTCAATACATAGTACATAGGTACTTATTATTAAAATTATCAAATTAATTATGTTGTAAAAATAATTTAATAACATTTTTTTACACCCTTCGAATTATGGTTGATTGTGGGTTTTCTCAATCTCATTTAAATATCTTCAAAAATATTTTATCTCGATCTTCTTGATTGAAAACGAATAAATTACTTAAATGGACAGAATTGTATTTCAGTGTAATGGGCAAAATTTGATACTTTGAAATTTACTATTTTTCGCACTTACGTGGGAATATAAATCCTATTAAAATACCGCGACATATACAACGTTGATGCGACCTATGGACACTAAATTACATGTACATATGTATGCTATACGTCCTTGGTATCAATTCGGCACGGCACAAAAATTAATTATACCAAAAATGAGATTTTGTTTGTTTCAAACAAACTAAATAGCTTCCAAATAAGAGTAAAACGCAACCATCCTGTGTAAATAAATTTCATTGACCTGTAGATACGAATAGATAACAAATTGGCAACGTCGCGCGCGGCGCGTGTTATTGTCGTGTACTTATTATTGTGTGACTTGTGTAAGAGCGGCAACAACGCGCAGATTTTAGTACGATCTATCGTTTTAAGGTGAATGACCATGCGTTAAGCGTAATCAGCTGTTAGAAAAGCTACATCGTGTTCAAATTGGGCAAAAACTAAAAAAATCATTTATGACTAAACTACTGCTCCTATTTAATTGATTTTTAGTACAGAGCTTCAAAATGGTACCTAGTATTTGCAGTTTAAAGAAACGCCCATCGGTCGCATCAACGTTGTATATTAATTGATAGTCAAGTTTGGAATGACATTTACTTATCTCAATCGTTTTTAGCACCACAAAAGAAACGGAAAAGTGGTAGCTCAAATAAAGAGAATAAAAAATAATTAAAATATCAGGAAGCATGTGATAATTGCCAGATTATTAATAAAATATTGACAAAAAAGATAAACGAAATATATTATTTGTCAATTTCGCATTTTGCTCACTGTTTTTACGCAGCAAAACCTACTTGTTCAGGACACTGTGCGGAACCAAGGAAAATAGGGATTCATGTATAATTAAATAGGACAAGCGGTCGAGCCCGGCTTCGTCCGGTTGTAGATAGTTTTTAAATCCAGTCCACATCAAAAACATATTATTTCGCGTAATAACTATATGAATTTTCCCGAGCGGTGTCGATTACATTTCCCATCCCGTTATATCCCGTTCTGTTCCGTCTCTCAGCCCCATGACGAAAAACTTGCAATCCTGTCCTGTCCTATTAAGAGCCACCAATTCGAATTTTAAAATTTGAGTAAGAAAACTTAACTTTTCTAGAACTGAAATATCCAGAAACTATTTGTACCAGGCTTTTCACTTATAAATTACATACACATTGGTCTATATTTTATAATTAAAACTTCAAATTTGGGCAAAATATGAACCAAATCTATATTACGCCGATCGGCGTTGTCAGTACCTGAGTAAGAAAAAATAATACGCCGATCGGCGTGCGCCGCATTGAATGGGTTAATGAACAATAGTATATTTTGCTTGCCACCAAAAATATTTAATAAACTTCCTGTATCATGGAAAAAACAAAGTACTACAAGATTTAAAAATACTCTAAAACAATTTTTAATAAACAAAGCATACTATAATATTAATGAGTTCTTTAATGATAAAATTGAAAGCTGATTTTATTATATATTTCATAGATAATTATATTATTTGTTTTTGTTGATTTCGTTTAATTTTTTATAAGATACCATAAAGTTAATTTAATAAATATTTTTAAGAAAGTTTTTATTAGATATGTGAAGAATTTATTGTTAATGTTTGTATAGATTTAATTGTTACCCATTATTTTATATTTGTACGCCTCTGTGGCTAAACATGACTGAATCTATGTTTTGTTATGTAACACCTTGCACGCTTATGTGTGTATACTCATGTTCATACAAATAAAGCATCTTTATCTTTATGTTTGTGTGTGATTTGAAATAGATTTCTACTAAATAATTTTGCTAATAATTTAAATATCGTTGTATGGAAAAGTAAAAGCAAAACCAGCGTGTACTATATATAGCTTGCACGGCACACACCATCCGGTTCATAAGTTTGTTATGTTAAAATAACAAATATTAACAGTATATTTCTTACTTTAAATAATACCAATAAATACGCCCATGAATTACATACATAGTCTCCACTCACACACATAGTAAGCTCCACACTAAGTCTTGTGCCGTGGGTATCAAGAATTACGAGAGATTATTCGGTCTCACAAGCCGCCTCCGTGGCGAAGTCGGTTAGACACCGCCTGTGAAACGAGAAGCCGCGGGTTCAATTCCCGCACCGAGAGAAAAGTTTGTGCGGTCCACAAATATTTCTTTCGCGTCTGGGTTTTGTAAGAGCGAAAAGTCTCTCATAGTTCCTGATACTCACGACAGAAGACTTGATCGTTTTATCGGATCAGGACTATATATGTGTCTGTTGGAACCTATTAAAAATCCAGACCCGAAACACATATGTACCTGTGTACTGTACTGTACTGTATCAGCCCATATACGTCCCACTGCAGGGCACGGGCCTACTCTACAATCGAGAATACGATTGAGAGTGGTTAGGCCATACCGTCCACCACGCTGGCCTAGTGCCGGTTGGCACCTATACCTGTGTATCACACAAATATTTATCTCGGTGCTGGGATCAAAACCGCGGCTTCACATTTCACAACCAGCATCTATACACACGGACGCAGTAATTATATTAAATAAGGTTTTTACATAAAATGCACAAATAAATGTAAATAATTTATTTAATTATTTTACAAAGGTTTTAAATTACTACTGTCTTGAAATTTCCAGGCCATTGCCTGCATCCTTTACTAATAATTTAATTCGTCCTCTATCTCATTTTGTATTAATAGTTGCTTTCAACGCATATAGAGTCACTCCTTGAATATCCTGTGGGACAACCAGATCCCGGAAGTATCGATCTCTCAGTAACAACATTCAAAGTAATATGGTCTTTTGCTCCACTGTCTTGTCCATTATCGTCAATCAAGTCTTGGAGCATATCAGCATGTGATAAGTCATTATTTATCACGCCAGCTTCTAAACTCCTCACGTTCCAATACACGCAGATTAAGAATATTAGAAACAGCTTCATTTTTAGTGTTTATGATGCGTTTTCAAAACTGTTTTGTTTGTAATTGATGCGTTTCCTTTTTATAGAGTTCTAAGTGACTAAGTGATATTTTATCGTTTTTATTATCTGTTTGTGATAGGGTTGTGAGTAGACTTTAGAATAGTAACGCGATATTTATGTTAAAAATGTTAAGAATATTTAGTGCGGTCTTTAAACTTAAAGCATCCTTAAGAAGCCTTATGTAATTAAATAAATAAATACACCTAACAGTTACATACATAGTCCTAACCACACACTAAGATCGAGTCTTGTGTCGTAGATATCAGAAACTGCGAGAGGCGTTTCGGTCTCATTAACACCCAGAACCAAAAAATACCTGTGGTTCACACAAATATTTGTTTCGGTGCGGGGATCGAACCTACGGTCTCTCGTTTCACAGCCGGCTTATATCCAACTATGCCACGGAGGCTGTCAAACTACATCAGTATACAGGGTTATCAAGACTGCTACCCAAAACGAAGCCGGGTGGTTGTTTAAGCGACTTCAGACACAATGCAATAGAAAATTTTGCAAAAACAAGCGATAATTTTTTTTGTATTTTTTTCCTATGGCCATATTTGGGTGGTAAAACATTTTTTTCCTAAAATAATAGTATATACCCTTTTACTTATAAATACTCTAAGGTATAAAACAGTTTAATTTATTATTTTAGCAAAAACTATGGATTTACCACCCAAAAATGACGATATTTAAAAAATCATAAAAAATAATTGTCGCGTTTCTATGCGAAATTTTTAATTGCATTGTGTTTGTAGTCACTAAAACTACCACCCGGCTTCGTTTTCGGTAACAGTCTTGATATACCCGGTATATCGGCGGTCCTAAAACGTATGTTTATAATAACTGAACGCATGGGGGAGGCCCCCAAGGATCTCCACATCAATCTGTTGGAAGTGGCCTACATCCTACGACTTCCTACAACCTTAACCAAAATCGACTAATCAAATTAATTTTAAGAAAGAATAAAAATGTACATGACGACAACCCTAATTCAAACCAATTCGGTAATTAAGAAGTCATCAAACCGCAATAACAGTTAAGCAATTAGACATAATGTTTCATAACATTAATGGGTTTTCCATATTAATAAACATTATCGAATTGGAAAGTACATTAATTGACAGATATGGACGTTTAAAAGTCTTTTGTGGGTGATATAATCGTTAACTCGTACTAATTTCGATATATTTGCTTATTGTGGTTGGGATCATATAAAAATACTCTGTTCTATTGATAAAATTGTTATCTGCTTCAATCAAATATACATTAGTTTAGCGGCGTAAAAAACGGCAATAGAAATAATACAACAAATAAGCGTATGGTCTTGTTTGATTTTAGTATGGTCCAAAATATAATAAATCTTAATTTATAGGTCAATTTACCTTAATATAAATCTTAATTTAAGATTTATTGTTACCTGAAGTTGATTATAATTTAAGTCTTTGCTACATCTCGTAGTTCGAAATTCAAATGTATAAGTACTTTTGGCGTGTGGTTTTCTTCCAATAGAAAGTGATGATAGTGTGTTGCTTACGAGTAACAGAGAGAAAAAGGCAATATTTCTTTTAAGTTCGCGGTGCTCTTTCAATATCTCAATGAAATCGATACTGAAAAATGTGATTTTTCCTGCATATTCAGGTAAAAATATAGGTTGAATTCACTCGGGAACAGTATATCAGGATATGTGAATAACTTATAGGGTGGCTCAGTTGTTCAACTTAGAAATAAAATAGGTTATGAATAGTAATAATATCTAACTAGGATTGGAGAGGAGCCAATACCGACGTGGCGATACCTTTACCAGCTCGCCCCATAATAGATGTGGGTTGTGGAATAATCTTTTAGGGAAATTAATATTGCATAACATATTTTAAGGTTATTTTCTGATGTAACTATCGGTTGAAACACTGTGCTTGTGCTGAAGCAAATTGATCTGCTTTAGAAAACATATTATATTACTTGAAATATACAGAAAACTGAAATAGCAACAGAATTTTTAAAAACTGTCAAATAATTTTATATTTTGTATCGAATTAATGCAACACTCATCATGTGACAAAAAAAAATCAGAATATTAAATTTTAATAAAGACATAATAATAAGGTTGTTAATAAGGGCCCAAAGGTTCTAGAGTGGAGGCCACGTGTCCAAGCAAGCGAAATGTCGCCCGCCTTCAAGGTGTACGGATGACCTGGCTAAGCTCGCTGGAAGAAGCTGTGTGCACGCCGCTTCTAACAGGTCGATGTGGAGATCCTTGGGGGAGGCCTATGTTCAGCAGTGGACTTCCTGTGGCTGAGATGATGATGTTATGATGAAAGAAATAAGTAACCTATTTAAAAAATACCACGACGATGTAAGGAAAAGCATCTATTTCATTGTACTTGTACATATTGATTAATGTTCTTATTTACTTGAATATCCAACTAATATACGTACCTACTTCTCAAAAGATTGCATTAAAATTCGCCTCTCACAATATTTTCTCATTTTTATTCCAAACGAGAGTCGAAAATACAATGCCTGCATTTAAACCCAGGTTTGGCTTACGTAATCAAAACTTAACCTTGCCGATGAGGCAATAAAAAGTCCCGCTGCCAAATTTTTATTGCACACTTGACCGTCAAAACTTTGAGACTAATCCAGCCTATTTTGATCTATAAATTTTATTCTGTGCCAAAAATATGTCGTCGTCGATTTTTGTACAATAACACGCGATTTCATAATTGTGGAATTTTGTAATTTGTTGGCAACATACATGTATCTGCCTGGTAACCATAATCATTTTTATGGTGGAGAACCTAATATGACGCCATACTCAAGTAAGACGTGGTTCGGTTCCTGTCTGAGTATATATGGTCTGGATCAGGTTGCATTAAACAATGGGAGGTGTCGACAAGAACTAAGAATGTTCGGTTGTTCGACGCCCGAAGTAAACTATAAGATTTCCACTTCTATAAATGTATACTATTCTACCATACCAATCATACTTATCATCTTCTCCGAACTCAGTATATGGTTGTGACGTATGATAGAGGAATCCTACATTTTGTGGTGTATCTAGGGACATTAGTGAAGTTTAACGTACGGCATCCCAACATTCGAAGTTCGTATCATTTTTATAAAGTATCCCCCCTGGGTTGTGGTATATTTTCCTGGATATCATTTCTTTAGACTTATATTTCTGTTTTTTAATAAATTATTTTAGTAACTTTTCATTGCTGGTACACTCTCATATGTGAGAGGCCGCTTAGGTAGCGACCACCGCAATGTCTCTTTCCCCCACCAAACAGCAGTATAAATGCGCTGTTGTGTTTCGGATTGTAGCCAGATTAACTACTGGATATATTGAGAAATATCATGTCTCAGGAGGATGAGCGCAGTGGAATGCCAAGCATTGCTTTGTAATTGAAGGTGTTGTTTGGTTTTACTATTTGTGAACAGTCATATTGCTTATCATCAGGTGAACGCCATGCTTGTTCCGCCATTCATAACAGTAAAAAAAATTAAATCTTAATTTCAATATTTAATTCTAACAAAAAACGGAATATAAAATTTCTGAACACTCATAGCTTAAGAATTACAACTATCAGCGAGCCGAGTGGCGTCCTCGGATATTCCCTGGGGATAGCAAAGCTACTGTGGAACACAACCCACTATCTATTGTGGATTACTCCGGGCTAATTTACAATTTAAATAGCTCATTATAATATTCTGAAGTCCCATTGTACTGTGTTGTATAAACTCATAATCACCTATAGCTGAGTTTTGCTACGGAACTGGACAACAGTAAAATATTGGCTGAAACGTAAACTTTCATTACGTATGCATAGAATATTTTTTTGTCCATCTAAGTGCGGAGTCACGTAATTATTGATATTTGATAGTCAATCACTACGCGCTTCAACCTACGTCCTTTAACGGTGAAGGAAAACTTCGTGAAGAAACCTGAGTTTCTATGGTATGTGAATTCCGTCAATCCCCATTAGGCCAGCGTGGTGGACTATATGGCCTAAATCCTCTCGATCGTACTATCGGTTATAGAAAAGGTCCGTGCCCTGCAGTGGGACGTTTATAGGCCGATACAGATACAGGAGAAGTAAGAACAAAAAAGTTTTCAAATCGACGATATTCATTCTGTGACGTAATAAGAACTCACACTTGAAATAAGAAATGTGAAACCCATACATTAAACGGCTTACACCCTTCAATCAAAAACCACTCATAATGACAGCATGATTAGGTATACATTCTGATTGTTATAGACGTGATCGAATGCTATCTATTATATCCAAAGAGACTTAGGAAAATCTGTTTAGTATTAATGTTGGTACGTTAATTGCAATGGTGACGTTAGCTGCATCTCCAGTTTTATCTGTCATGACAGCTTCATCCCAACTGTGTGTATCCAGAATAACAATTACTATAGTTATGGGAACATTTTTTTAGGGTCGGATTAAGTACCTATGTTTTGTGCGTGGTGTGAAAATCGCCAAGGAGATTTTTAAGAGAGACTTGTGTTCAACGGAATTTCTGTGGCTGAAGAGAGTGAAAAAAGAGCGATGCTATTGCCACTAGTAACAGCCCGTCTCCTTAGTGTTTGTGAGCGGATACTTTGAAAGGTACTACGGAAACTACTTGACATATTGAGAGTTAACATCTTATATCTCAGGGTGTCGAGCACAGTGGAATACAAAGCATTGCTTTGTAATTCAAGATGTTGTTTGGTTTTGCCACTGTCCATGAGCAATCGTGTCGCTTACCATCAGGTGAACGACAATCGTCTCGCCATTCATAGCAAAAAATATATAAAGGTGCTGTTTAATACCCGCTTAAAAGTATGTCTTCAACACCAATTTCACCAACAATTAAATTGGCTCTCACGTTGGACTAGATGAGAGCGGATTGTGCGCCAATCACAGCTAGCACCAAGAGAATGAGAGTCTTTATCTGAAATCAGAACACCAGACAATTGAATTCTACGTTTGCTAAAACCGTTAATTCATTTTGTACATTGATAATAATGATAATATAATTTGTTATTGTGGCTTTTCAAGCTGTAAAAACCTCTTTAATTCATTATTTTGTCAGCCGCTTTTATATGGAGGGAAGTGGTATGTTGCAATTCTTGGTATTTCAACTCCTTCTATTAATTTAACTTTATGATTGATTTCCTTGCGGGTTAAAAACCATATAGACTTTACGGAGACTCGCAGAGCTTTAATGCACGGTGTCATTAAAATGTATAGGTACCACTGTTGATCCTGGCTTACATGAGTTGCAGTGGCAGGTGTGAGGGCGGGACAGTTTCCAATAAGATAGAAAAAAATACTATAATGTTTAATGTTCTCTGATTTTCCGAATTCATTGGTTATTCTATGTCAATTATAATCTTTAGGAAAACATTTTATTTACTGTTCTTCTAAAAGCTGTAAGCTCTCGGTGTTATTTCAGAAATTTTGAAACCTTGTTTATTTATGGAATTAAAATATTATACAGACGAAAAAAAATTTGTTACAAATAACAAGGTAATTACATTAATCATTTTCGCTGCGCAATTGGTCACAACATAATTAATTTAATAAACAATTAAAGTTATAAAATACTCACCTTTGAAGTGTAGTTACCTATACTAATCCTTGTAATATCTTAATCAGGGACCGAAACCCATTCCACATTATGGTACCGGTATTGACGAATTTCGGTTACCTTTAAGATTTCGGTAACCGCTATGACACATTATAAAGGTTACCCTTATATACGGTAACCGTTTTAATACCGGTAACCTAAAAAGACCTTCAATGCAAAAGAAAACGCGTTGTTGATGCATAACAAATAAATATCATAGTTGTCGTGTTGTTTACACAATATCGCTGGATTCGGTTCATTTTTTTTTGGTTTGTAATTCTGTTGAAAAAATAATGAAATGAGTAAAGAAAGTGTGTGGTATAGTGCCATAATATTTAGTGAAGACACACGGCGGTATAACCACACGCAGACACTGCCTGCGCTTTGACTTATGAGGAACGGCGCATGAAACATAGAGGTAACCCATATTTTGGTTACCGGTATGATACCGGTTAATTTTTTATTTTTTTTTATAATGGCCTGGCATAGTGTCGGCATTGCACCTGATGGAAAGTGCCAATGCCGCCCAGGCAGAGTATCCATTGGCATCGGACGGCAGTCCCATGCCAATGGAAACAATTATGCCGGCCTGCTTAGGTGCCTCTTCACACCACGGCGGAAGGACCCAGGATTGTAGGAAGGAGGGGACACGTGCGCCGGCAAACAATTCCACAGCCTGACGGTGCGGCACAGAAACGAATCTAGGAATCTAATAAAATTGGCGTATAGGGGTTACCTTTAAAAATACCGGTATTTGTTTCGGTTGATACCAAAAAATACCGGTATTTTCGTTACCGGTTTCGGTCCCTGATCTTAATACAAATAAAAAATCAATTAAAAAGATCGCAATATATAGTGGTCTGCATAATATTTGATAAAATTAGTACAATCAATCATCCGTATGACTATCTGGATTCCGATGTGATGTCATTATTTGTTTTAGAAGCATATCTTACAATGCAAGAGTCTGATATATTTTATTCGTAGACGGAGAAACTAACAGACGGAATTACTTGTTCTATCAAAAGGTTAGCGATATTCATGACGTGAATACTAGAAATAGAAATAATCTAGTCGGGCGTAAGACTAGATGCCACAAAATTTGCAAATCTTATAAGAGTACACATATATTTTTATAATAAAGTTCCCACTTACATAAAAGCCTTAACTATATATAAATTTAATTCTATCATTAAACGACAGTCGTGTAATCAAGCATACTATAAAAAGTCCGAATATGTAGAAGATAAATAAGACTTGGGAAAGAAACATGATGTAAGTCACTTAACCGGATGTGTTATGTGTTGTGTTTAATATAACTGGAATGATTAATCCCACTGGTTTCATCACTGTTGTAGGCAATTTGAGTACGTCATGCTCGCTTAAATGTCTGTACTTGCGACGGCGTCGTGTGCCGGGTCGGTCACTTCCATGTAACACGATTGAGGACGCCAATGGCTGGCACATACGTCATACTCGTGAACGGATGTTGCTTGTGTAGACTGGTCTGCTAAATTTGCTTAAAATGATAGTATTAGTTACTCTATTTTTTTATTACTTTTGCCTCTCTTTGCTTTTGCTGAACAGTGTATACCGATTCCTCGGTCTAAGCGACATCACTCAATTCAGCCGTATAAAATGACTTATACAACAAATATTATTATTCAATTATTATTATAAAAAAAAGTATGAACTGCTCTGAATTGCAACTCCTGTATGATCACTGCATTGTAAATTTATTTTGAAAAGAGCAACGCTAGAGTTTTTTGTCCGTTCTTACCTGGCGAATACAGCCTTGTGGACCGGACGGAAGTTAAAAAACCGTCCTATCGATCAAGGCAATCTCTTGCTGACTACCATGTGATGGACATAAGAGAATAATGCCTATAAAAAGTGCCAGCGCCAGTGTTTGATAAATATATTTACGCTTAAAATTTGATTGGCAATTCCATCACACAACAATAAAAAATATATTAAATTTCAATTAGTATCCTATAAAATATAACGCCGCCAATTAACTAAAAGAGTTGTGTTCTAAATTACAAAATGAAGCTGTTCGTAATATTCTTGATCTGCGTGTATTGGAACGTGCGGAGTCTAGAAGCTGGCGTGATGAGAGGAGACATTTCTGATGTAAACAGACTTGGACTGACCGACGCAAGTGATGAACAAATGGTTCCAGGGATTAGACAAATCAGTTTAAAGTCAATGCCTTTCGGTTGTCCAACTGGTTTCGCAAGAATTGACAATAAATGTGTTCAAGCCGATTACTAATATGGAGATGAAATTCTGTGTAACTTATCCCTTGTAATAAATATTGAATTTGGCTGCAAAATAACATCTACTATAGTGAATACATTTCTATAGAAGCTATTCCGCCTTTTATGACTACTTGCTTTGGTCATCAACGGTGCTTTTGCAAAAACGGCTGATTCAACTATCATACCATCTATTGTATTCAACTGTCAAATACTTTCATTAAATACAGCTATCATTTACTTTTTTATTGGTTTGTATAATTTCTGTACTTTTGTTAATATTTTGTACAACTTTTAATCATATTATATCTACGGTAAAGAGGTAAAGCAAATGATATTTATCCATAACTAACCCTGTGACCAGAATATAATGCACACAGGAATCAATCGGTGCTAAAAAACAGGGAATATTCAAAATTATTAGACTTTGACTTAAACATGTATCATAACTGCCCGTGCTATAAAATTTCGTTTACGTTATCAGAATGTTTTTATTTTTTACTCTGGCCTTGCATAGTGGCGTCATTGCACCTGATGGTAAGTGCTAATGCCGCCCAGGCAGAGTATCCATTGGCATCGGACGGCGGTCCCATGCCAATGGAAACAATTATGCCGGCCTGCTAAGGTGCCTCTTCACGCTACGGCGGAAGGACCCAGGATTGTAGGAAGGAGGGAACACGTGAGACGGCAAGCAATTCCACAGCCTGACGGTGCGGCACAAAAAAGAATTCGAGAACCGTTTGGTTCGCGCCGGGATGGTGTGGACCGTCAAGCTGTGGCTTCGCAAGCCAGCACGCGTGGTTCTGGTAAGGAATGGAAAAATTATTATTAATATTTACGCTGAAAATAGTATTTTTACAAATGTTATAAAAATTACATAAGATATTAAAAATCAATTAGAGCTCTATAAAACGGAACTCCAATCCGTCAATTAATGAAGAACAATTTGTTTTGTATATAATAATATTATCAAAAAAATGAAACTGTATGTAATATTTTTAATCTGCGTGTATTGGAACGTCGTAAAATTAGAATCGAAAGTAGTCAGTGTAACAAATAATGGACAATCTCATAATATCGAAGACTCGGATTCTGGAATTACGACAGAAATAAATGCAGAAGGAAATGTCAGCAAATATTCAATATTTTCCATTTCAAATTGTCCTACAGGCTACGCAAGATTTAATAACATGTGTTTTGAAGTTGATTTTTAAGTAGAAAATACTGTAATTTGTGATTGTAGTGGCACCATTACTATAAAGGGTGATGTAAGATGCAATAAAAACATACGTAAACGAACAAGACGCTATGATACATGTCCGTGGAAGATCAATAATTTTTTTTTTATATAACCTACATCTACAGGGCACAGGTCACTTTGTCCTTGTAAAATGTCTATGTACAGTAATAACTTTAATCCGGCTGATGAAGATAAAATTAAATGATACAACCAGCATTAACTAAAATATGAATTTAAATTATTCGTACACCTGAAGCGGCCCCAACTTTCATTCGTTCTCGTTTATCCATCCCATGGTTGTCTGGCAGAGATTGCTTCAAGCATGAGGACCACCACTTGTGCATTTTTTTGTTTCATGTAATTCTGTCACTTTTATGTATATGGTGTACAATTATAAAGGGTTAAATAAATAAATGAACGAGCTGCTTTCACCGAAAAAGTAGATAGAAAGAAAAATAAAACATAATATCCATCAAAGTGTTAAAATAAAAAATCAGCAATACATTGAAAATGAGAATACTAACACATGCAATGTGTAATTTTTAGTTGCATTGTGTCTCTAGTCACTAAAACTACCACCGGACTTCGTTATCGGTAGCAGTCTTGATATACCCTGTATATTAACTTAGGTCTGAGTTCTCATTTTTGATTACTACGACATACATATACACGATACAAGACATATAAGATTGTA
Source organism: Hyles vespertilio (assembly GCA_009982885.2). NCBI lineage: Eukaryota > Metazoa > Arthropoda > Insecta > Lepidoptera > Sphingidae > Hyles > Hyles vespertilio. The sequence continues at coordinate 14,126,046 of CM042823.1, forward strand.
GATACAGAAATATGCTTTTTGCAAAGAATATGTGAAGATTTTATCTTACGTTTCGTTCGGCGAATAAGATTACCGGATGTCTAATACTCAGTTTTCCCACCATTCCTGCGATTTGATAGTCCGACAACACATCTATGTTCCAAGTGCTATGGATGTTCATGGGCGGCCGTGATCACCTACCATTAGGTAAACTGTTAGCTACTTTGCCGGAAAAATGCAATCAGACAAAAACAAATTATGATTTATAGACGTATTAATTCTTATCAATCATCTTAAAACTTATATAAACAAAATCAATTATTATCTTAGATTTATGAGTGATTCATACAATTTCATTACCAATAAATAAACAACCTTTGAGTCATTAAATATTGCACCATACGATAAGATAACATTATAGTCGCAGAAAAATAAATATCCTAATGCCTCTTCTACACGTCAGCAACGTCTGCAGACGTCGTCTTCGGATGGGTGTTGCGATCGTCAAGTGGAACGCACGAGTCAAATAAAATAATAAAAGTAATGTTAGAGGAATAGTGAAAAAAATTCACACAGAGGTCACACACAACGTAGAGGAGATGACAAACGGTTGAGACAAGTCGATTTATGCTTGTGCGCGCCTCATTTTCTAGACCATTTTTGCTGCACTGTCACCTCTATGGACGACGTCTGGTCGTTTAAGAGCGTATACACCTTGCGCGCAAAGTCAACTATAGGTATTTCTTCGTTAATTTCACGCACACATAAGCGACCAAAGCTGTGTGCGTAGAGCTGCCGCGTCGGCTTACTATACAATCGGCTCAAACAACTTTGATCCGTGCGCTTCAAATATTCATTTGAAATGTAACTGTAATATAATATCATAAAAATATATTATTTGCATTATAAGTAGACAAATATTACTGTGCAAGCAAAGAATAATACAAATTTAGATACTAATCATATTTTCGTTGTTATTACATTGTTAAGTTGCATTCAAATCAGTGTTCAATCAGTAGATACTACGGACGTTTTATTAATAATTTCGTGTTCGAACACATAAATAGTGTTAGGGGCCTTACAACCCCTTACAATTATGAAATATATTGAATTTTATATTACAATACATAACATAATTTAGCCTCGGAATTAAATCCCATTATATTACCTGAAACATAATTTATACTCACTACAAAATCATTGTAGGTAATATAAATAATTAAATATTTTACTACCAAAGTACTAAGATGTGGTAATCGCAGTCCGCGCGTGGCTATTTTTACTACGCGCGGCAATAATCGACTGCAGCCAGGCCGGAGCGACGAGCGATACATCCTCCCTCTAGAAGGCCTTGCGGCGGTCTGATTTGATCCACGTCGGACAGCGTGTTTTATAGTGGTTTTTAAAATATTTGTAGAAAACATGAAAACTAATTTTGTTGAAATATAAAAATTGTAATTTATTGATAAGATGTTCTTCTATTATAATATGCAATTGCTATAAAAAATTATGTACGATAAGTTGGTGAAAAAAAATATGTTCTTGACGAGAGTTTCTGAATAATTTCGCATTGTTTAAATTTTTATTTTTCAGGAACTAAACACAAAAAGATTATTTTTCTCAGCAAAATCCCTCCATAAGGGTCTTATTAGTCTGAGATTATTTTCATCTTATATTTAGTGGTTTCGGATATCTTAAGCTTCTAAATTGCCATTTAAAGCCTAAATAACGAAACTTGTGTTCAGTAATCCTTATAGTACTCACAAATTATCCATCAATCTATAATGTTTTCCACCAAAATCCCTCGAATGCAACCTTTTCTAAAATTAATACTAATTATTTTTCTTTTAAATTGTTTATTGGTGGCTATTAACTCATTTGAAAAGTCCTGTTTTTAAGCCAAAAAGCGCTTGCAGGGTATAAACGCTCTTAAAAAAGAAAACTCAACTTGTCTTGCAATATGGTAGATTGTTACAGTTTATTTTCTTTTAAAGCGATATGAATTATTATCTTTTATTGTGTACGCGAATTGAGGTTTGTTAGAAATATTTAAATTATACAAGTTGGTGGTTTTTCTTTTTGAAAATAAAATTTCTCTTCTGGTTTATAAGAATAATAATTAAAATCTCTTGAACAACACAAACCGCGCGTTCCACTTGACGATAGCAACACCCATCCGAAGATGAGGTCCCCAGATAGATCTATTGACGTGTAGGTGAGGCATAATGTAATTAATTTATTTGTCATGTCACAATACCTACTTTAGATATGCATTAATGTATGAGTTGACGAATAGATCGCAATCTAAATTAATTAATACGTGCTATCGCTATCTCACCAACTAAAGAGTTAATGCGTTTTCGTCTTTGCTAATTATTATTTTTATCATTCCTTGCTAAACTACGATAAAATTAATAATTTAATAAAAACTTAATGCTGAAAATTATTTCTTTGTCCGTTTGGTGTATTTGGCAACACCGTAGTTTTTTGGAACGCGAGGTATCATTTAAATATTGTATGAAATAATTCTTCTTAAACATCACTAAAAACCATAATATTTCATACTAGATAATATTATTTGGTCAAGATAAACTGAAAATTGCATGTTATATTCAGAGTGAACATTATACAAGCCATTCATTGTATACATAATTAAATCACTCCTAAACGATTGAAGTGCGTGGTGGCCTGTTGGTAAACGGACTAGACGCGACTGCCAACATGTGCACGGTGGTCGCGGGTTCGGATCCCAGGGCACATCTCTGACTTTTCGGAGTCATGTGTGTATTGATAGTCAATCACCACGCACTAAAATTTATAAAAAAAATCTATGGTATGTAAGTCCGCTAACCCGCACTAGGCCAGCGTGGTGGACTATATGACCTAACTACTCTCAATCGTACTGTCGATTGTAGAGGAGACCCGTGTCCTGCAGTGGGCCGTATTTGGGCTGATAAAGAAACGATAACACCTAACAGTCACATACATAGTCCTGACACCATACTAAGAAAAAAATATAATTACTTACTACATTTTTAAATATTTACAATGAAAACCTCATTATATCATTTGAAAAAAGAAAGAAAGAAAACTATTTTATTCATCACAGTTAGACACAGGAAAAAAGCTTTCAAGAACATTTAAATTTTTATTATCACTTATCCATTAACAAAATAAATATTCTTAATACTTGTGTTTATCGTCCCCAAATGCTAAGCTGATAGTTGAAACCCCAGCCCCTAGCGCCCTGGAACCTGACGGTGACGTTGTTGTGGCCCAGCCCTCCGTTGATGATGTAGGCGGATGCCCACTGCGTACTACCAATTTCAATAGCTTCGACTGCCGTGATTCTTGTAGTAGCATTACCTCTGTATACTACGTCTTGCGTCTGGATTGAGTTCGCAATGGGTCCACGGTATACATTTGTCCTGTAAATTGAAGTGGATTATGGTAACGGACTTTATTCGGTGACTATTGGACATATTGAGACTTAACATCTTATGTCTCAGGATGGAGAGCGCAGTGGAATGCCAAGCATTGCCTTGTAATTCAAGGTGTTGTTTGGTTTTGCTACTGTTCATGAGTGGCCGTATCGCTTACCATCAGGCGAACGGCATGTTCGTCTCACCATTAATTGCAATCAAAAAAGTTTTTATGAATCATTTCTGGAGTTTCACAGCTTTTTGGTGGTAGGTCTCTCATATTATGTTGCAGGCCGTCTGGGTTGATCCGCATTCCGCATTGTCTAATTTATATTCATATTGCTTTGTTTCCTGCTGTCCATGAGAGGTCGTATCGCTTACCATTAGGCGAATGGAATACTAGTCTCGTTATTCAAGGCAATTCAAAAAATGTGTAGACAAATACAAGCAAGGGCCTGGTGATGGTCAGGTGGAATACAGTGGCAGAAATCCTGTTTACCATAAGGATTTTAACAAAATTCACTATAGCCCATCAACCAGCGAAGTAGACTATTACCTAAAGCCTACATAATAAATAATAATAAATAAATACACCCAACAGTCACATACATAGTCCTGACCCCACACTAAGATCGAGTCTTGTGTCGTGGGTATCAGGAACTACGAGAGACTTTTCGGTCTCACAAACACCCAGACCCGGAAGAAATATTTGTGGGCCGCACAAACATTTCTCTCGGTGCGGGAATCGAACCCGCGGCCTCTCGTTTCACAGGCGGCGTCTAACCAACTGCGCTACGGAGGCTGTGTGTTGTATTGTACATGATACAATAAAAAATGTTTAAAACTTATTGTTATACGTATACTCATAGAATATCATCTCACTGATTCCAAATAGTGACGATTGGTTTTTCATCTGATTATATTTTGATTTAGCTACGAATAATTAATAATTCCTAATTAAGCTGATTATATACCGGGTATCTCAAGACTGCTACCGAAAACGAAGCCGGGTGGTAGTTTTAGTGACTACAAACACAATGCAATTAAAAATTTCGCCAAGAAACGCGACAATTATTTTTTATGATTTTTTAAATATCGTCATGTTTGGGTGGTAAATCCATAGATTTTGCTAAAATAATAATTTAAACTCTTTTATACCTTAGAGTATTAATAAATAAAAGGGTATACACTATTATTTTAGGAAAAAAATGTATTTACCACCCAAATATGGCCATAGGAAAAAAATATAAAAAAGAAATGTCGTTTTTTTTTTCAACTTTTTCTGTTGCATTGTGTCTGAAGTCGCTTAAACTGCCACCCGGCTTCGTATTCGGTAGCAGTCTTGATATACCCTGTATATATACATTATATATCTTAATATATATAATTCACGTGTCACGTTGTTTGTCCGCGATGGACTCCTAAACCACTCAACTGATTATAATGAAATTTTGTAGATATGTGTTATTTGTTCCAACTTAACGGTGGGATAGTTTTTATCTCAATTGAATATACGATAGTATAAAAAAAAGGAAAAAAACATTTTGCCATACAAAATGTTCATGGGTTTGTAACTGTCAAACATTTAATGTTCATAGCGTCGATGCGGTAAACTCTTCCCTAAAATTAAATAACGTATTTAAATAAAGGTTTCGAATCGACAACATATAGCCACAATATTCCGTTAATGGCGTATTTTAGATTTTAAAGATGTAAATTAATGACAGTAATGAAAAGGGATTGACATTTAAATTGGTTGTCAAATATTTATGCATGCGTTCAGAAATTTATTTTGTGTAACCAAAAGAGTATATTATGAAGCTACATAAATATAGGACAGTTAAATAAATAATATTCACATGTAAGAAGTTTTACTTCTTTTCAAGATAGAATGTCACTTGAAAATGAAAAATCTTTAATAAAATAACACATAAAAATAAAAACTGAACTGAACTGAATAAAATAACAATTTTATATAATTATGGAGAATATTGCAGAGATTCTCAAATTAGGCGTTGCCTGTATCTTGAGAAACCAGTTAAATATAATTGTTACTACATTAATTTTGTGTGTAAGTGTATTTCTATGAAAATTTATATTTCATCTCTTATTACTAACAAAAAGTAATGGCGTAATATTTTTGGAAAACAGCATAGTGGGGGTGAAATAAAGGATGGAATATTGCATGGATAATCAAAATCGCTAAAGTGTTTAATGTCAAAAATTTATAATGCACACTATTTGGATATGGAGAAACGGGATATAATAGAGTGGGAGGTAGGGGAGGGGACTGGGATAGCTGACAGATTTGATAGGACGAAATGTAAATGCACGGTATAAGACGGGATGGTTAATGAAGAGAAAGGACGGGACGTATCGGGAAGTGAGTGAACAGACGGGATGGGACGGAATTGAGCAGGACAGTAGGATAGCTAATTCATGTTTAGGTATACAAGAGCTTATACGAAAAATAACATGTATTTGGTGTGGAGTAAAATAAAAAAATATCTGCATCCAGGCAATGGTGGGTCGGGCTTTTTTGCTATGCTAAATAATTGAATATAATATTAATCATATAATAACTAAGCCATTATGCCGATGTTAGCTATCTAGATCTCACCGAGGACCAACTAAATAAACTTGAGCGCCTTCAAAATTTCTGCATAAGATTCATATTTGGTCTACGCAAATATGATCATGTTCCTGAGTTTCGTGCTAAGCTCAAGTGGTTACCTATACGACTTCGTCGGAATACCCATATACTGTCACTTCTATACAATATTTTATTCAATCCTATCACTCCTTCTTATCTGAAACAACGATTTATTTTTCTTCATGAGTCAGATACGAGGATTTTAAGGTCGTCTGAGAACCTAAAGCTGAGAATGCCCGTCCACACCACGACATTTATGGATAAATCATTCAGTGTTCAAGCTGTTCGTTTGTGGAATGTACTTCCTGTTGTGGTGAGGCAGGCTCAAACACTGTCATCATTTAAAAAGCTATTAAAAGAACACTACCTATCTCTATAAACTGATCAGGATTATTTCCTCTTATTGATTATATTGGTAATATATATACAGGGTATATCAAGACTGCTACCGAAAACGAAGCCGGGTGGTAGTTTAAGCGACTTCAGACACAATACAACAGAAAAAGTTGCAAAAAAAAGTGACAATTTTTTTTTGTTATTCGTTTTTCCTATGGCCATATTTGGGTGGTAAATACATATTTTCCTAAAATTATAGTGTATGCCCTTTTATTTATAAATACTCTAAGGTATAAAAGAGTTTAAATTATTATTTTAGCAAAAACTATGGATTTACCACCCAAAAACGACGATATTTAAAAAATCATAAAAAATAATTGTCGCGTTTCTATGCGAAATTTTTAATTGCATTGTGTTTGTAGCCACTAAAACTGCCACCCGGCTTCGTTTTCGGTAGCAGTCTTGATATACCCTGTATATATATATATATATATATATGTGTGTGTGTGTGTATACGTATGTGTATGTGTAACCTGAAGTTGAGAATGCCCGTCCACACCACGACATTTATGGATAAATCATTCAGTGTTCAAGCTGTTCGTTTGTGGAACGCACTTCCTGTTGTGGTGAGGCAGGCTCAAACACTGTCATCATTTAAAAAACGATTAAAAGAACACTACCTTTCTCTATAAACAGATAAACCGATTAGGACTATTTCCTCTTATTGATTATATTGGTAATATATATATGTATGTACGTATGTTTATTCGTCTATAAATTTATATAAGTATGTATATGTATAATACTTATGTATGTATATATAATATGTATGTATATGTGGTATGTATTTATATATAATGTATTTATATGTTTTTTTATGTCTCCATGTTTTCGTTATCTTTATTTTACACTGCCCTATCTTTTTTCCTGCTCATATATCCATCCCATGGTTGTCTGGTAGAAATTGCCTTAGAGCGATAAGACCGCCATTTGTACTTTGTTATTTTGTATTATCTCTTAACTGTTATTCCTTTTTATTGTGTACAATAAAGAATTAAATAAATAAATAAATAAATATATATATGTATGTTTATTCGTCTATAAATGTATATAAGTATGTATATGTACAATACTTGTGTGTATGTATATACAATATGTATTTATATGTTTTCATTTCATTTGTCTTTATTTTACACTGCCCTTTCTTTTTTTCCTACTCATATATCCATCCCATGGTTGTCTTGTAGAAATTGCCTTAGAGCGATAAGACCGCCATTTGTACTTCGTTGTTTTATACTGTCTCTAAACTGTTATTTCTTTTTACTGTGTACAATAAAGAATTAAATAAATAAATAAGCCATAGCGAAGCGTGGTCGGGTCGGCTATGGTATCTTTTAATTGATTTCAATGAATGTCGTCGGAGTAGTAACAGTGTTATAATATCTCCGTAGCAAAATAATGATTTGAATCTGGAGAGATGGGATAGAATAGAATATAAGGTGGATAAAATGGGACATAAGAATAGGTACAGGATAGTATTGGAATTGGATAAGCAGTTTAGACAAAGGCTGTCATATTGATTTTAAATAAAATATGGACTGGAATCTGTATTTGCACCCAAGCGAAGCCGGGCCGGGCCGCTAGTATATATATATGGGTTGATAATTCAAAGTCACATTCAATGTAGTCTCATTGATCTAGACTTCCATAGAGCTACTGACAGTTCTGGTTGTCAACCGTGAAGTTTCGAGTTCAAATGGCAAATTGGCATACCAGTTTGAGTTTCTCGGAATGAGAAATTTTATATTAACTTGGGACATATGGTGACGGACATTGTAACCGGTTTAGCAATAGGCATACCCTCTATATTGGACAGATAAATTACTCAATAAAATGTGATCCCCCCTAATAGACCACAAAGGAGATACTTGAGGGAGTTCTAAGTTCAACGAAATTCTTTTGAATGAAGAGAAAAAATGAGAGAGAAGTATATAAGTAGATAAGGTTGCCTGGAAGAAAATGCCTAGTGCGATAAGGCCGCCTCTTATACTAATATTATGTCATTTCTCTACTGTAAATGTTTCTTTAAAGTGCAAAACAGGATTAAATAAACAAATAGTATATAAAGAAAAATATCAGTGCCATTTCCAACACCTTGACTCTTTAAATTATGTGAATAGACAACTAAAGGGTATTAGTGTTCGTACCTGGTCAAAAGTCTGTCTCCAGAGCCAATTCCACCAACAATGAGGTTTGCTCTCGTAGTGGGCTGGATTACAGCAGAATGTGCTCCAATCACAGCCAAAACCAAGAGAATGAGGGTCTTCATCTGAAATCAGAACATCTGACTATTAAATTCTGCATTTTCTTTTACCGTAAGATTCTTCTCAATCGACTTATCGGTTGTAGAGGAGACTTGGCCAGTAGTTTGGAAGGAGTGGTTATTGCAGTAATGCCCTTACAAGTTCATGATAAAAGTGAAATTATGGTCATATTTAATATTGTTATGACTTTTCGTAATTATTCGTCATTTCATAGCACTTTTCAAAGAATTTTTTTACTGATCCTTAAAGCCGTAAGTGAGCTCTCGGTATAATTTAGAATACTTTCTGTTAATATAAAAAAAAGAACACACAGACGAAAATAGAAAAAGTATGCAATTAACAGTGACTTACGAGTATGAAACCCTTTTGATAAAGACACGTTAGTGGTAGGTCTCTCATATGTGACAGGCTGCCTGGGTAGGTACCCCCGCAATGTTTATTTATCTCGCGAAACAGCAGTGTAAATGCACTGTTATGTTTGGATTAAACGACATTGTAGTCATAGTAGCTGCTACTGGACATATTGAGACTTGACATCATAACATTTCTACTATGTAAACAAATTATAATTTAATTGCAAATATCAATTATATTTATCCAAAGGAATGAATTAACCCTTGAATCACATTCTTGCTGTAAACAAAAAATAATTTCTAAATAAAAAAGTTAATTTATAAATTACTCACCTTTGCAGCGTATATTTCTAATAGTCACTTAATTACAAATAAAGCATCGATTAAATTAAGGCAATATATAGCGAATCCACTCAGCACTTATTGATAAGATTAGTACTATCAGTAATCCGAAAGATTATCTCCATTTGAAATTGATGATACATGTCCCTTCTTAGAAGCATATCTCGTATCATAGAAAGTGTTGGAACATCATGATTCCTGATTGTTATCAAGTCTTAAGACACTTAAAGAAGAAGATTTACAGAAGAGTTGGAAAATATTCTTTGACAGTGAAACTTACTGTTTACCAGTGGCAGGTCTCTCATTTGAGAGGTGGCCTGGGTAGGTACCACCGTAATGTCTATTTCTTCCGCCAAACACCAGTAGAATGCAGTGTTGTGTTTTGGATTGAAGGACATTGAAACCAAAGTAACTACTGGACATATTGAGACTTAACATCTTATGTTTCAGGATGGCGAGCGCAGTGTAATGCCAAGGATTGCTTTGTAATTCAAAATGTTTGGTTTTGCTACTGTTTATGAGCAGTCGTATCGCTTACAATTAGAGGAACGGCTTGCTTGTCTCGCCATTCATTGAAACAAAAAAAGACGTACATTGGTACGGAAAGTCCGCCAACCATTTAGGTCGGCTTGGTGGACTGTAGCTTGAATAGGCTTGAACCATTTAGAATTCTCGATTGCGTGGTAGGTCGGCGACTTACAGCGGCCTATGTATATAATAAATAACAATAAATAACACCCAACAGTCACATACATAGAGTCCTGACCCAACACTAAGATCGAGACTTTTCGGTCTCACAAACACCCAGACCCGAAACATTTCTCTCGGTGCGGGGATCGAACCCGCGGCCTCTCGTTTCACAGGCGGCACCTAACCAACTGCGCCGCGGAGGCTGTCATATGTCATATTATATGCTTAATTAACTAAGCCGGAAAACTACGAGTATTCCACAGTTTTAATAGGGTGACAGGATAGACGATTGGTGTTCAAAATATTTTGAGGTAGAAGATATGCGGGTTCCCTCACGCTTTTTTTTTCTTCATAAAAGCAAACACCAAATAAACAAGCCATCTAAAGCAGTAATAAAATAATAAAACTAAATATATCCAAAAAATATTTAATAAATCATATCAATAAGTTTATATTAACAAATGACTGGGTAATTTTTTTCCCATTTCATACCATTTAACGTCCCCAGATACTAACGACATAGTAGTACCCATAGCCTCTAGCGGATTGGAGCCTGACAGTCACATTGTTCCAAGATATGCCTCCAGAGATGACCCAGGCGGAGCCATACTGGGTTCCTCCCACTTCCATGGCCTGGATAGCGGAGATCCTGGTGCTATAGTTGCCACGGTACACGATGTCCTGGTATTGGATAGTATTAGCTATAGCAGGACGGTAGTAGTATGATCTGCAACGGAGAAAAATAAATTCACCCAACTATCACATATAGGAATGCCGCACAGGGAAATCAAGTCTTGAGTTGTGTAATAGAAAGCAAGAAACTTTTCGGTCTCATAAACTCAGATCCGAAATAAACACCTTTGTTGTGTGTGTGTTTGTATGTTGTTGAAAGGTTCGAAATTACGGCTTGCCATTTCACAGTCAGCGGCCAAAAAACTACGCCATGAAGGGTGCTCTGATACACCAAGGTTCCCAAAGAGTCCATGAGCATTGAAGATCAATGAGAATGAAATATAGCGCTGTTGATCCTGGCTTACAACTTTTACAGTGGCGGGAATGCAAGTTGTTGAATGTCGACTGCTTAATACAGGCTGCTAAATCTTTGGACTGTGTCCTACAATAGATTTGACTGGTTATGAGTCATCTTATTTGAAGTCAGGGTATTTGTATCTGCCATAGTAGCGAGCATTATACACGATGGAGAAAAAATGATCATGTTTAGACACGTAAATGCTCGTAAATGTGTAATTTTTATTTCGTAATCAAATGAGTGATTCAAAGAAAGTTCATGGTGCGTATATTTACGAACCCGATGTACAATCAAGATATAACAGTTCTAGTAAACAGATCTATAATACACGATAAACAATTCCTATACATCATGAGAGTCTAACTTCATAACTCATACTTGAAGTATTTGTAAACAAGTTACGTAATTTTGAAACGTTATAAACGCCACCTACATTTCATGCGAAAACCACTCACGACTGATTAAGATAAAGTTGAAGATTGATAGTAAACAAGATAAAAGCTATCGATTGTATTCAAATATAGATTAGAGGAGTTTATCTGTTTAGCATTAGTGTCGAAACACTAATTGCGATGATTTCATACTTGTAATCTATATTTAATCTGGGCTTACAGTATTGCCGCTACTGTGATTTTAATCTACGTGGTGGCCTGTTGGTAACGTGCCAGAAGCGGCTTCCAACATATTCACGGTGGTCGCGATTTCAAATCCTAGGGCAGAACTCTTTTTTTTCGAAGTCATGTGTGTATTGATAAATTACACGCACTATAACGGTGAAGGAAAACATCATGAGGAACCTGCATGCCATAGTGATTTCTAAGAATATCATTGGTATGTAAAGTCCACCAATCCGTACTAAGCCAGCGTGATAGACTGTTTGGCCTAATCCCTCTCAATCGTACATTCGAAGTTAGAATATATGTACGATACAAATTCAAATACTTTTGATGACACGAATCTGCCTCACCCTCATACCCACTACTGAAATTCCTGAAAGCCGGGATCGACATTTGCAAGTTATTGAAACCAAGCATTGATGCTCAGCGAGTCTTCGGGAATGTTTGAATTGTTCTTAATAAAGAAAGAGTTCATGTCTGGGCTGTGATCGCACAATATGCCAGCGCGGTGGAGAACTCGATTATGAAGGAATTTCGTGCTCGGTCTTTTGAGTTTCTTTATCGAACTGATGTTACTAAACGGCGGGTGTACTTCCAGTCGATCTGGAGGTGCAACGTCGCGCCGCCATGTATTACTCTACTAGGGAGAATATGGATAAAAGATTTTTAACTGCACGTGAACTCTTAAAAGTCGACAGATTATTTAAACCGCTTCCTATGGTATATAGCGAACTATTAGATGAATGGCAAAATAGATGGGAGGTATCTTTGAAGGGACGGCATTTATACCAATATTTTCCTTGCGTGCGTGATCGTTTGACGAAGACATGGCTAGATGTCGATTATTGCGTATCACAGTTCCTCACGGGCCATGGTAACTTTAAGTCTAAACTATACTCTTTTAAGCTTGTGGAATCGCCTGCGTGCCCATGTTCAACAGCAAATTGCGAATATGAACAATCCGCGCATCATATACTTTGGGAGTGTCTTTGGCAGAATGAGCGTAAAACCATGCTGGATAGTATGCAAATATCATCTGGAGTTATATACTACACGGACCTTGTAGAGACTAGGACGAATTTCCGTGCTTTCCGGCGTTTTTGCCATACCTATTACTGGAATCAAGTGTAACAGCTCACATATTAGGTCCCATTTAAATGTAATAAGGATTTGATCCGTGGTGCTTTACAGCTGGCTTCTCCGGCTGTAAAAGTCTTTTTGCGAGATTATTTACCTCTTTATTTCATTTTTTTGTCACCCGCTTTGCACGGAGGGAAGTGGACAATAATTTATTTCCAACTCCTCCTATTAATTTAACTTTCTGATTAATTTCGTTGCGGGTTAAAGACAAGTTAGACATTCCCGGAGACTCGCCGAGCTTCAATGCTCGGTGTCATTACATTGCGTGCCACTGTTGATCCTGGCTTACAGGAGTTGCAGTGGTGGGTGTGAGGGCGGGACAGTCTCCTGATGTTATTAAAGTAGGGAATGGTCGCAATATCTCAACCTTTGGACACAACTCATTTTGTAATCGTTGCCTTCTTTTTCTTTATTTATTTGATATACTTCTTACGTCTATAGTGGTATACCTATTGTACGAATCTTGATACAATTATATTTCGTTTTGTAAAAGATTCCAATTATTATCGCCACTGTAACACAAGCCATATATATGCAGTCCATCGTTATGGCTTTGTCAGTCAGATGCCTAACCCGAAATTTAAATTGAAGTAATTTACTTAAGTTGCAATAACATGCATGTATTTTGGCAATTGGTCTTCACGAAATTATACTTTCACTGACGTAGATCGGGTTGAGTCTACTACGCTATCAGCTGTAGCTGTTTCTTAATAATTGACAGTCTTAATATATTACCCCCCAATGATATCCATAGTGTCCTGTTGGAGGTCTATGCCCTTATCATTGGGGGATGCCTATGTTCAGCAGTGGAATTCTTTGGGATGATGGATGGATGATGGATTTTAGTCATACCTGTGCAAGAGCTGGTCTCCAGGGAGTACATAGCCAACATTCAGGTTGGCTCGTGCAGTGGGAGCCTTCACCACGGCGGAGTGGGCTCCGAGCACCGCTAGCACCAACACGAGTAGAGTCTTCATCTGAAATCACAAAATCCAAATCAAAATGAGTTATTTGGGTTAAATCTGAAATTCGGTCTAACACATCAATTGGTGGTCACAATGGGAGTTATATATGGGTTAAATCTGAAATTTGGTGGAGCATGTCATTTGACAATTAATAAACATGAAGATAATGTGTGAAATATAGGATCTTCAGTTGGCTTTAAGAATATTTATGGACCGAACACCAAAATGAAATGTTTGACATTAAAATTGAAATATTGGTTTTAGTAATCCAGTGGCATAATTGGTGGTGGTAAATACATTGATATTCTAGACATCAATTAGCGGTTAGACTATTTAATGAGATTATAATGTGTGGTTAGACTAACAGGTAAATTTTCCATACTCATGTCAATACCAACAAAGGTACGCAAGTATCATCGAAATCAAACATGGAAATTTCTAAATAAGGACATGATTTATTCATTAAGTGAAACAATTCTGTTTTACTCCAATTTATTTATATACAAAAAAAAGTTGTAAAATACTATCTAATTGTTGATATAAAAAGTCGAAACCGTAAATATTGTGCTCTGAAAAGCATGAAATCAGAAAATATTTGTGTCTGATATTCTTATCTGCAACCGTTCAATATTTATCATCTTGAAGTAGACAACTCACATAAATATCATAATTCAATATCATCATCATCATCATATCAGCCACAGGAAGTCCACTGCTGAACATAGGCCTCCCCCAAGGATCTCCACAATGACCTGTTGGAAGCGGCCTGCATCCAGCGACTTCCTACGACCTTAGTCATGTAAGCAATTGGTAAAAATATTACTGCCGGTCACCGGTGGTTTATAAAAATTATTTTAAAAAATGATTAAATGAACTGATTAATTAATAACAATTATTGTAATTGTAATTGTAATATTCGTTTTTATTTTTATTCGTCATCAAACTAAAATGTTGAAACAACCCTCATTTAAAATGTTATAACACGATATATATTCTGCAAGTTGTTGGGAAATGTTCAGTTGGTTCCTGATTGTGAAACGGAGCAGTCGTAGCTCAAGTGCTCTAAGAAAATAAGTGAAAATAAAAGGAAAAGAGAACTCTGGTGTATTATTTCTTCAGTTCAGAAGTGAGATCGACGCACGTAAGTACCGCTTACAATTTTCCAAGTTTGATAGTTAAAAGAGTGTCCATATTTATGTAGTAGCTATGCTTATTTAAAAAATATATATGCATCAGTTGTATGTAGTATCTGTGTTCTACTTTATGTGTAATGGAAATTTGAAAAACATTCCACAAAATTCATTTTACAAGATCTTATTGGATTAAAGAACATTGTCATTATTTATCAATAAAACTTAATAAGGAAAGGGTCTTTATCCTTATGGTCGGTAAACAGATAAATAAGTAACACAAGGATGGAGGTTTTAATGAACTATTTGCTTACACGATAACCTCATATTTTAATAAATATATAACTATAATGGTTTAACATTTTAATTATTTTTGATATATTTATACTTTTGTGAGTACGATGCTGAACTCCTATTAAAACTGGACCGATTATAATAATAAAAAAAAAGTATGTATTCGAAAATAGTTTAGATTCATAATTCGGATATTAACATATATATAATTAATTGTCTCCCTGTTCTTGTAGACTTGTTCATATAGGTCTACCAGAATCTCATGGCATAAAATTAAAAAAAAAACAATGATTTTTATGTGGCAATACCATCGGTCAACAGCTGATTCAAAACTTGAGTTATGTCATTCGATGTGAATATTTTAAGATTTCTATCCTTTCTTAGCGAAAATGTACAAATTAGTTCTACAATCACAAGTGCGACACATTGTTTACAAAGTTTATCGCCAGATCCGTGAATAATTTGGTCAAATTTAAACTAAATCGTCGATTTTAAAATCGACGTCGTTTTAACAAGTAAGTCGGAGTGAATAGTTTTGATACTTCATTTTTTTGGTTAGTGTTAGATATGTGCATGTGTTTTATCGTATATACTTTGATAGCATTTTTTGAAACTAAACAGTAATGCATTAAATACCTATTTACAGGAATCTCCAGAGATTTTAGATAAGGAACGGTTTTATTATTATTCCTTTATCTTCATCAGAAGATGTACAGAAAGAGTATTTAGAAGTAAGCTCTGACTAAAGTGTTAATGAAATAAAGAAGACTGAAAATAAAATTATACGTTTTTATTTAACATCTTGCATCTTTCGTATAACATTTATCTAATCTAATAATTATTTAAATAAAAACGACTCATAATCAAACTACTTACAATTTGGAAATTGAAAGTTGTTTGATTAAGTGAGAACTAATAAGAAGGGAGAATTAAAACGAAACTGATGGCTCAGTACCACCATTTTTATCTACATCTACGTTTTGAAAGTACCAGCGCTCCCTCTATATTATAAATACTCGTAAGGCACGTATGTATATTATAATTTAAAACTGAAAAAATCTTATTTGCCTATTTTAATTGGCTATTAATCTAAAAGTACAATTTTGAAGTTATTGTAATGTTTAAATAACCTATATATTTTACTTAAAACATTATGTACTTTATTTACAAAGTTGAACTAAAAAAATAATGTCAATTTGAAATAATAATTAATTACAATTATTGAAAGTATCAAAATATTTTCATCCAATTACCCCAGTGTTGCAATGCGTAAATTCAAATTTCCCAAAATGCCATGAGATTCTGGTAGACCTATAGTAATAAGTAATGACTCGAACACAAGTCGTTTTTTCGTATAATTCACAGGTTTATTTTAAAGGAATGAGTTTTGTCCGTGTTTTATTGTTATCAGGTCCGCAATAAATGGATAGTAACGACGATGGCGAACGATTTCGAAGTTCACCGAGGCCGATGTCTCCGGTGCTGGGTCGATCTAATTATCGCCGCTGGTAACTCCAAGGTGAAACAGTAAAAACCGTAGTCGCAGCCAGCGTCGCAGGGACTGGGAATGTTCCCGGCGCCGCCGCAGTCAGACCCGCAGCCGCAGCCCCAGCCGCAGTTGCAGGTCGAGGTCAAGAGTTCGGAGCCCAAGCAAGGACCGAACAAGTAGAGAATACCGTAGTCGCAAACCGAGGTCAAGATCAAAAAATCGCACCCGGACGTCGCAGACGGGAGATCATCAAAGAACAGAGCATACACGTCGCACCCGAAGCTTGCGTTCGCCTAGCAGGAGTGCTGATACTCGTGAGTCTCAAATAATTATATCAAAATTTACGGAATTACTCGACAAAGTAGCTAACAAGGGTCGTGAAAAGTTGAGTAATTTCAATGTCGTTCCAGAATTTGACCCAGCCTCTAAAAATCAAAGTATTACGACTTGGCTCCACAAAGTCAACGAAATTGCTATTATATACGGTTGGTCGGATCCACAGATAATCCATAACACTATACCTAAACTTATTGGTAATGCAAAAGGTGGTATGAGGGTCTTACTACCATAAATTATAACTGGAGCGAGTGGCAAGAAAAACTTAAAGCCGCATTTCCAGCTGACGAAAATTATGGGCAAATGTTGACTGATATGCTAGATAGGCGAGCGAAATTTGGGGAATCTTTAGAAGATTATTATTACGAGAAGATTGCTTTGTTGAACAGATGTGGTATTAAAGGTAAAAGAGCTGTAGAGTGTATTATATTCGGCATAGATGATAGATCCGTAAGATTAGGAGCAGAAGCAGCACAGTTCAGTGATCCAGATAAACTTTTAGCATACCTACGAAACGCGAAAAGCATAATTAGGCGACCCGAGCCTCACAAAATATTTACGAAGAAAATTACAAATTACAAAACTCCTGTTAATAATAAAGGAATTAGCAAGTGTTATAATTGTAAAGAAGAAGGTCATGTCATGAGTAAATGTCCTAAGCCTATTAAGAAATGTACAAATTGTTCCTTAGTAGGTCACGAAGCCAATGAGTGTTACCGCAAAAAGGAGGAGTTAAAATCAGTCTTAGAAATTTCTATTGCTAACTCTCAGTCAAATGATAAATATGTACAACCTGTAAAAGTTAACGGTCACGATAAACTTTGTTACATAGATTTCGGGAGTGAATGTACCCTTATTAGATATAGTGATGCTGTAGAATTATTAAAAAATTGGGATAGTTTCAGTTCCATTGCTATGAGGGGGTTCGGGGGAGCAATAGTCCATGCAATTGGTAATAGTTCTGCTACTTTAGAAATTCAAGACGTTTCAGTCGTAGTCAAATTAATTATAGTTCCAGATCACATTTTAAAGTATCCATTACTGGTTGGTCAGTCTTTTACTGATTCTCCGGGGATAAAAATAATTAAGACAGATGATGAGCTTATCATCTGTCGTGAAAATAGAGATCTAATTAAACTATACGCAGAGACAAATTGTTCCATCAGACCAGGGGGCTCTTACATAGAAGTCTGTTCATCGCAGGGTGTAACGGGTCCTATACTTGTTATTGAAAGCTATAGATCCATTCCCAATCATGAACATATAATAGAGGGAGGTGTATACTCATTAGACAATGGCAAAGGTGTGGTGTTATTGATAATATTTCTTCAAGTATTATTGTCTACAACAAAGATCAGCTTATAGCACGAGCCCAGGCTCTGCAAATACGGGAATTAGATTATCTAAATGTAAATAATATTGATATTAACAATAGTTTAAGTCCTTTTAGCCTTAACGATGTGTGCTTGAATGAAACCCTAACTTCAACTGAACAAATAGAACTTTTGGAAGTTATAAATCGTTATCGTTCTTGCTTCGCTGCTAGGTTGTCAGAATTAGGTTGCACAGATGTTGAAAAAATGAATATAGATTTAATTGACCCACAACCAGTAGTATACAGACCCTATAGGCTGTCGCATAGTGAAAAACGGGAAGTTAGGGATATGACTGATGAGCTACTTCAATGTGGTATAATAAGAGAGTCTTGTTCACCCTTCGCCAGCCCGATAATTTTAGTACAGAAAAAGAACGGTGAAAAACGCCTTTGCATAGACTACCGGGCATTAACAGAAAAACTATCAAACAGCACTACCCTTTGCCACGAATAGAAGACCAATTGGATAGATTAGCTGGATTTCAACTTTATACGACCTTAGATCTTGCATCAGGATATTATCAGATAGAATTAACCGAAAATGACAAAGAAAAAACTGCCTTTGTTACGCCTGAAGGCCAGTTTGAATTTAACCGGATGCCGTTCGGATTAACAAATGCTCCGGCTGTCTTTCAGCGGACAATTAATAAAGTTCTCGGTAATTTGAGATACGATACCGTAGTTGTATACATGGACGATATATTAGTACCTTCAATCTCTTTAAAGATGGCTTGGCTAGACTAGAAACAGTCCTTGACAAAATCCGGATCGCGGGATTAACTCTGAAACTTTCCAAATGCAAGTTTTTTCATTCAAAGATTGAATTCCTTGGTTTTGAGGTTTCCGGTAATGGTATCAGGCCTGGAGAAGCAAAAATAAGTGCTGTAAACAGGTTTCCCACCCCCAAAGATGTTCATAATGTGAGACAATTCTTGGGTTTAGCTAGTTTTTTCAGACGGTTCATCAAAGACTTTGCTCTTATAGCGCGACCATTAACCCAATTACTCAAAAAGAACAATCCTTGGGTGTGGGGAAAAGAACAAGAAAATGCCTTTATCCAACTAAAGACCCAATTAATATCTCGTCCAATCCTTACGTTATATGACCCAAATGCTACTACCGAGTTGCATACTGACGCGAGCAAACATGGGGTGGGTGGAATGCTGTTACAAAAACAAAAAGACAACGGCATGAAACCAGTCGCTTATTTCAGTAGACGTACTTCACCAGAAGAGCAACATTTCTCATCTTATGAGTTAGAGACCTTGGCTGTGGTTAATAGTTTAACAAAATTTCGATCATACCTTATAGGAATAGAATTCACAATAATTACCGATTGCAATTCTTTAAGGGCTACTTTTACCAAGAGAGATATGATACCTCGTGTTGCTCGCTGGTGGAGTATGATTCAAGAGTTCGATTTTAATATTAAATATAAACCAGGTTCTTCCATGAGCCATGTTGACGCATTAAGCCGAAACCCCGTACAAGACGATATACCTAGCATTGGGTCGGATGACTTACAGGTTTATCATATAACAGTGGATTGGTTAGCAACAGTTCAAATGAGTGACGAAGAAACTCAGAGAATTAAACGAATTTTAGAAGAAAATGAATCCAGTACTTTAAAATATATACAACAAAATTTTGCTTTAAAAAAGGGGTTAATTTACAAAATAACTGATAAAGGACTTAAGTGGTACGTACCAAAAGGTGTAAGATGGCAGGTATTAAGATTTCGTCATGACGATATAGGTCATTTTTCATATGAAAAAACCCTTGATAAAATAAAAACTAATTACTGGTTTCCTAAATGAATAAAATGGTGAAAAAGTATTGTCAAGCCTGTATTCAGTGTGCTCATGGAAAGATACCTGGGGGTAAGAGATCTGGGTTTCTCCATCCTATACCAAAAGTATCCGAACCTTTCCACACCTTACACGCCGACCACCTAGGTCCCTTTAATCAGAGTAAAAAACGAAATAAATATATTTTAGGCATTATAGACTCCTTTACAAAATTTATTATTTTAAAACCAGTTAAAAATACCAAAACCAATACCACTATTTCGGCTTTTAAAGAATATTTTAGTTTGTTTGGCGTTCCTATTAGACTCATAACGGATAGAGCCACCACTTTTACAAGTTCTAAATTTAAAAGTTTTTTATCGGAAAAAGGCATTAAACATATTTTAAACGCAGTTGCTACCCCCCGTGCTAATGGTCAAATAGAACGCTACAACAGAACCGTGTTAGACTCTTTGACGTCCATGATTCAGGGCAAGGATGAAAAACTATGGGACGAGTACTTGCTACAAGTTCAATGGGGCCTTAATAATACAATCAATAGATCAGTAGGTAAGACACCCGCTCAGTTGTTGTTTGGATTACGGCTCAGAGGGTCAACCGAAAGTGGATTAACTGTAGCAATTCCAGAATGTGACGATATCCACACAAGTTCTTTAGAAGAAATTCGAAACGAAAGCCTCGATAAGATCAAAATACCCAACATAAGCAAAAGCAAAAGTTTGATAACTCAAGAATTCCTCCACGACAATTCACTGTTGGGCAATTGGTACGGGTTGAAAGAGAAGTAAGTGAAAAAGGTAAAAGCAAAAAGTTGATAGCCAAGTGTCTGGGTCCTTACCGGATCACGAAAGTGTTGCCAAATGATCGATATGAAATTGAAGATACTGCAATTACCAAGAAAAAAGGCAAACAAAAATATGTGGGTGTATACTCAGTGGATAAAATTCATCCCTGGCTAGTATATCAACCTGTTGATGAAATAGAAGTTGATGATGACGATAATATGTTTGAAGAGTGAATTACTTATCGTAAATATTATTCACCCGCAGATAGTATTCTATCGATTGTAGCTAGTTCAGCAGCTCAGCTCAGAATATATATGTATATTGTTTCATTTACAAAATCCGGCAGTGTGTTAGTATGGTATAGGAAGACACAGCAGTGTTTTAGTATGGTTTAGGAAGACACAGCAGTGTTTTAGTATGGTTTAGGAAGACACATCAGTGTTTTAGTATGGTATAGGAAGACACGGCAGTGTTTTAGTATGGTATAGGAAGACACGGCAGTGTTTTAGTATGGTATAGGAAGACACGGCAGTGTTTTAGTATAGTAAAGGAAGACACAGCAGTGTTTTAGCATGGCAAAGGAGGATATATTAACAGTTATTATATAAGTTGTGTTCACTCGGAATCTATGTAAATTGATTTATGTATATTTACCATTTTTAGATAAAAAAATCAGTAATACCATTATGATAAAATCCTCATTGTATTGAATCTTTGTGATTATTTTTGATTGTTATGTATAACTATGATAAGAATGTATGTGTGTATGTATCACGAGGGCGTGACCTTTTAGTCAGGATGGACGAATGTAAGCAATTGGTAAAAATATTACTGCCGGTCACCGGTGGTTTATAAAAATTATTTTAAAAAATGATTAAATGAACTGATTAATTAATAACAATTATTGTAATTGTAATTGTAATATTCGTTTTTATTTTTATTCGTCATCAAACTAAAATGTTGAAACAACCCTCATTTAAAATGTTATAACACGATATATATTCTGCAAGTTGTTGGGAAATGTTCAGTTGGTTCCTGATTGTGAAACGGAGCAGTCGTAGCTCAAGTGCTCTAAGAAAATAAGTGAAAATAAAAGGAAAAGAGAACTCTGGTGTATTATTTCTTCAGTCAGATCGTCCGTCCACCTTGTAGGCGGGCGTCCAACACTTCGCTTGCCTGTACGTGGCCTCCACTCGAGAACCTTTCGGCCCCAACGGCCATCGGTTCTACGAGCTATGTGCCCGGCCCACTGCCACTTCAACTTGCCAATCCTATGGGCTATGTCGGTAACCTTGGTTCTCTCTTATAATTCAATATACATAGTGATATTTGGAATGCCGCGCCGTGGCAACAAACAAGTAATCTGTATCTGTATCTGTATCAGCCCATATATGTCCCACTGCAGGGCACGGGCCTCCTTTACAATCGAGAGTACGATTGAGAGTGGTTAGGCCATACAGTCCACCACGCTGGTCTAGTGCGGGTTGGCGGACTTACATACCATAGAAATTTTTATAAATCGCTATGGTATGCAGGTTTCCTCACGATGTTTTCCTTCATCGTTTTAGTGCGTGGTGATTGACTATCAATACACATATGACTCCCGAAAAGTCAGAGGTGTGCCCTGGGATTCGAACCCGCAACCGCCGTGAACATGTTGGCAGTCGCGTCTAGTCCGTTTACCAACAGGCCACCACGCACTTCAACAAACAAGTAATACTGGGTAAAATATTAAACCCTGGGTACGCCTCGGTTTGGTAAATCAACCTTATCAGTTTAACTAACACCATAACACTGCCCTGAATTCACAGTAAGATAATCCGTTTGCGTAAGACTTTTATATGACTATATTATGATATTATTACATTTTATTTCCGAGGTATCCTCGAGAGTCCCGAAAGATGGTGGCCATAGTAATGAAACCGAGTTCACAGCTACTTTAAAGGTTGTTAAATCCTTTTTACCTCTTTATTTACCTAACTCTTCGAGATAATATACTAGAGGAGACACTGCAAACAAAATGAAGGGTACCATACCGGTCCTTCTGTTAAAAAAATACGGGATATACCCATTAATTAACTAAACAACACCCATAGTATCCAATGGCATGAGACAGTCGACTGTTGCCAGTCGATACTCTATCTAGACGGTATTTGCACTTACCACCAAGTGGGATGCAGTCGCTGTGCCAGAATTAAAAAAAAACACTTTTGTCACAGGTTGAAGGTTAAATTCGCAATCTCTCATCGCATTATCATTTTATTACCCACAATTTGATGAGCACTTATTTAGTTATCCATTACTACCACTAATGTAAACAAAGTTAATAATTCTTTAAATAAAACTTAAAGTAAAATAAATCTTACCTTTCAGCTTGTGTTTTCAGCACAAAATAACCTCTTTTTTAGATAACACGAAACATCTCAGAAACATATATACTGCACATCAGTGTGTTCGATAAGATTACTTTATCTATGATTCATGGAACAAACTGAACACTTTGCAACTCTTTCTTAGAAATTGCTCTTGTTCTAATTGATTCGTTTGTTTCTAGATATCCTTTAGCATCTCTGCATTCACTTTCCTTAAAGTAGTAGTAGTACTAGAAGTAGTAGTACTTTTTTTACAGTTTTTAGTACTTCTAGTACTACTACTACTTTAAGGAAAGTGAATGCAGAGATGCTAAAGGATATCTAGAAACTTAAAGTAGGCAACATTTGTACGACATCAACATCCTCGCCTATACATTATCTAGACAGCAATGCACATATCAAAAATATGATTGATGAATCAATTGTAGAATTCCTTCTAGTCATTTTGCTATTTGATTCACTTCGTTGCGGTTAAAAGACAAGTTAGACAATCTCGCTGAAATTCAAGGGTTGGTGTCATTAGTATGCTATTATTCAAAACAAAGTAAGATTAGTTTAAAAAGACGAAGAAAGTATGTATTTATAGAAGAAAAGATCAATTTCGAAAGACTTCTAGATATAATTCCAAAGTATAGATATATAGCTGGACTAACGTAACAACTGCCTCCATGGCGCAGTCGGTTATCGCCGCCTGTGAAACGAATGTCCGCGGGTTCGATCCCCTCATGGAGAGAAATGTTTTTGCGGCCCACAAGTACGTATATCTCTCGGGTCTGGGTGTTTGTGAGACCGAAAAGTCTTTCGTAGTTCCTGATATCCACGATACAAGACTTGATCTTAATGTGGGGTCAGGAGTATGTATGTGTGACTGTTGGGTATATTTTTTTATATAAAGTTTTTATTCGTGTGTTTGAACGTGGCAGGATTCTTATACACACTAAAGATTAGATGTAGAACACTACAGATTTTCTGTCATTTGCAGCGACAAATTACGGTGTTCATTCCTTAATGTAATTCAACATTTTAGCATTACCTATGGCATATTGTGTATGTGTAGGTCCTCCATTAATAACTTGTTTATTTAAGAATTTCGTAAGAAGGAAAGTTATTAAAAATGCAAAAAAAAATGTTATTGAAAATGCAAAAAAGGTTTTATTGTCGTTATCAAATACGATATAAACATACATCATTATGTAGTTTTTATAACATTATCGATTGCATGATATGATGCATGAATCGAACTGATTAATTACATACAAAAGATACAAAGATTTTACAATACCATTAAAAATTGAAGCTGAGATATTAAATTATCAAACTGTTTAATAAACCTTAACCGTGTCAAATAGTAAATTGAAATCATGAATCAAAAATCCAAAATATTCAGTAACCAGGTTTCTACACTAAGGTAGTAGGAAGTCGCTGAATGCCGATTCGAACAAGTCTGTATGATAATCCTTTGGGGAGACCTTCAACAGTGATCTTCCTGTGGCTTAAGAAAGAAAGAAGTGCGTGGTGGCCTGTTGGTAAACGGACTAGACGCGGCTGCCAACATGTTCACGGTGGTCGTGGGTTCAAATCCCAGGGCACACCTCTGACTTTTCGGAGTCATGTGTGTATTGATAGTCAATCACCACGCACTAAAACGGTGAAGGAAAACATCGTGAGGAAACCAGCATACCATAGCGATTTATAAAAAAAATCTATGGTATGTAAGTCCGCCAACCCGCACTAGGCCAGCGTGGTGGACTATTTGGCCTATCCACTCTCAATCGTACTTTCGATTGTAGAGTAGGCACGTACCCTGCGTTCGGACGTATATGGGCTGATACAACAACAACAACAAGAAAGAAAGAGGAAGGTTAGTCGTTGATGGTTTATCGTCCCCAAACGATGAACTGATAGTAAAATCCACGGCCTATAGAAGTCTGGAACCTGACGGTGACATTATTGCGGCCGATGCCTTCCGCGACGATGAAGGCAGACGCCCATTGCGTGCCTCCCACTTCAACAGCTTACACGGCCGAGATTTTGGTATTAGCATTTCCTAGGTAGGTATGTCACGTCTTGGGACTGGATTGCGTTCGCGATGGCTGGACGGTTGATGAAAGACCTGGAAAAATTATAAGATTTTGATTTCACTTTTGATGTTTTTTCATCTTGCCAGAAACATTGAAGCTCATAACTTCCAAAGCAACCACGATCGAAACTTCATAATAGCTGATTATGCGATGCCTATGTTAAAGGCATTCGCACACAAACTTTCAGCTTTTATAAAATTAGAAAGGTCTGGCGGCCACGGGCTCTTGGTCTATTACGATCACTCATCTTTACTATCTGTTTACGGCAAGTTTTAATTATGATAATATTTCATCCAGAAGTCTGTATATAGTAATTCCGTTCGGTTCTGTTTTAATCCAATTGATTAATCAACAATTAAGATATACTCATCAATTCTTTTACGGAGTATTCCTGCTATCTTTTATAATATGTATCCAACATTAATGCATTATTGTGAAATCACATGGTTGGAAAATTTTGATCAGATTATTTTAATACCTGATAAATAACGAACATATCTAACAATGATTAACTATCTGTTTGAGGAAACAATTAAATGTGTTGATTAGTGAGAAAATGAGTGACTATGCCGTGTATAAACAAACAAAGTCCGAAGTTGTTTTTCCCACGGCATCGCCGGAATAAGATATCTCATCATCATCATCATCATATTCTTGTTTGCATCATTTTATCAGGGTATTTAACATGGAAATTATGTTAATTTTTTATCATACAACTGTATAAGTTAATTGTGCTGCAATACACTGTGAATTTTAACATTGGTCAATCAGACTGTAAATTGTAAAAATATTATATTTTGTTGATAGGTTATTAAAATAATCAAAAATCATGTAACCGTTTATTGAAATCATGAAACCAAAGCTCAAAATATACATGATGGACTGGTCATTATTATGATCAATATCCCCAAATATTCAGCTGGTAGTAATACCCAAGTCCTCTAGCCGTTTGAAACCTGACAGATACGTTGTTCTGGTAGATGCCTCCGTTGATGATGTAGGCGGATGCCCACTGCGAGGCGCCTATTTCGAAGGCATGGACAGCCGTGATCCTAGTGGTGAAGTTGCCCTGGTATGTCACATCTTGGTACTGGATTCTGTTCGGGATAGCTCTGATGGTGACGTAGGTGCTGGAAATAAAGTGGCGCTTGACATAGTATCTGTTTTAAAGGAATATTGATTCAGGTGCGACTAAAAAAATAGTGCAAGTTGTTAGCTTTTTATTTGGCCCGTAAAACTGTCCCTTCCTCCACACATTTTTGAAGACTAGCGGTCTATACTACGTGTCCAAAATTCTGCAGCATTTTGACGTGTTAATACAGCGGAAAACTTTTAGGCTTAAACAAATTTCTTGCTCGTTGTTTTTTGAACTGGTCTTACTAGCTCAGATTATTGAACTGAAGTGCAGTGTACTCCTGGAAAACACCGTCCGACGCAAGATGGTGATCTCTATGGGGTTGACATATTCATACCCTTGTGCTAGAAACTGAATTTATACAGGCTTGCCCTAAATACTAATAACATAATATCGGGATACTATGATATATGGTAAACTTTTTTAAACCAGGATGGATTTTCCACGTATGTTTTCCATCGCTTTTCCGCGCAGACTAATATTATACTCGTATCACCGATCATAATCATACCGATTAAATAGTTTTTACCGTTCTTTCATATATCGAAAGCTATAGGATTAACATGAATATGAAGAGAGCTTGAGATATTCTTAAAATACTTTTAACTTTAATATTTCTACCAACTCAAACTTTCAAAGAGTATTCGATAGAACTAATCACTATATACTACACACTATAACGATGAAGGAAAACATCGCGAAGAAACCTGCATACCGTAGCGATTTGTAAGAATTTCTATGGTATGTAAGACCGCCAACCCGCACTAGGCCAGCGTGGTGGACTATATGGCCTAACCACTCTCAATCGTAATCTCGATTGTGCCAGCTGAAAATCGGTGCTGTTGTAAAACAGCATATACTTAGCTATATCTATGATATCCTTTCTATACACATATTACAGCAAATATTAATATGGGCCTGTTAACGGTTCTGTATCAGCCCATATACGTCCCACTGCAGGGCACGGGCCTCCTCCACAATCGACAGTGCGATTGAGAGTGGTTAGGCCATATAGTCCACCACGCTGGCCTAGTGCGGGTTGGCGGACTTACATACCATAGAAATTCTTATAAATCGCTGTGGTATGCAGGTTTCCTCACGATGTTATCCTTCACCGTTTTAGTGCGTGGTGATTGACTATCAATACACACTGTTAACGGTTACCTTATACTTATATTGTTATTTAGTTATATTGTGTGTGTGGAAGAAATAAATCGTTGATATGGATGTATATGGGCTGATGTTGTACTGACCAATTATATATCTAAAGATAATGACATTGGCTTCTTACCTATGCAAAAGTCGGTCTTCGGTGCCAGGGCTTCCAATGAAAAGGCTAGACTTCCCAGAAGGCTTGACTACAGCAGCTTGCACGCCAAGCACTGCCAGCACCAATAGAATCAGGGTCTTCATCTGAAATCAGAACACAGTCCTGACTGTCAAATCCAGTTTGGTTGAGTCCAAAAAAACATTATGTGTATGAGATCTGAGATGTAATGCACATCGATTTTTTATTGATATAAATAATGCGAATATTAATATGCATATGACGAGCTCGCCGATCGCTTTATGGTAAGCGATACGATCGCTCATGAACAGTAGGAAAACCTAACAACGCCTTGAATTAAAAAGCAATGCTTGGCATACCACTGCACTCGCCATCCTGAGACAAAATATGTTAAGTCTCAATGTGTTAGTTACTCTGGCTACAATGTCCTTCGATCCGAAACACAACAATGCAATTTAATTGCTGTTTACCGGGAGAAACAGACATTGCGGTGGTACCTACCCAGGCGGCCTCTCACATATGAGAGACCTACCGCCAGTACATACATAGTATAGATTTTAGAATCATGTTTTATTTATTTATTTTTTAATCTTTTTTGTACACAAACAAAAGAATAATAATAATAATATAATAATAATAACACCCAACAGTCACATACATAGTCCTGACCCCACATTAAGATCGAATCTTGTGTCGTGGGTATCAGGAACTACGAGAGACTTTTCGGTCTCACAAACACCCAGACCCGAGAGAAATATTTGTGGGCCGCACTAACATTTCTCTCGGTGCGGGGATTGAACCCGCGGCCTCTCGTTTCACAGGCGGTGTCTTACCGCCTGCGCCACGGAGGCTGTCAAAGGATGTTTTGTTTAAGTGATCCAGAAGTTTGTACCAAAATTAAAGTTTTGCTTTAATTGTTAATATTTAAAATACTTCTTATATCTCGATAATTGTTTTGAACCCTTAATTAAAGGAACGATTGTAAGCAGAAATAATATTTCTTCATAATAAATTATTGAAAATAATGCAAATGACAATTTTAACAAACAATCTCTTTCCACCCTAACCCAAACAATATTTTTGAAAGACATAAGTATCAATACTCACCTTAGCAGTAGTTTATACCACAGCAGTACGACTGAATTAATTTTCTCCCGAAGAAAAATCTTTATATACTAAACCTGTTTAGGTTTCCCTGATAAGATTTTATCTTGGTAAACCCGACGATCCTTTACCGGAAGACAATGATCCTTCTTCTACGAAATTGGTTTTATCTCATGTCTTGCATACGAAATCAACGACACTATCTCGCAAAATAAGAAAAAAGAAATTTTTTGGGTTTTTTGAATACATAATAGATGAGATCATGAACTAGCACATTTCACTATCATTGACAGTCGATATGAGGAGAATAATGATTTATACGGAATGCAAGAGATATGAAACGTCATACAGAATATCGCGTCAGTAAAGTGAAGGTACACCAAATAAATAATAAATGATGGTTCAATTAGTTATCAACCTATAATATATGTCCCGCTATACGGCACGGGCCTCCTCTACAATCGAGAGTACGATTGAGAGTGGTTATCATATAGTCCACCACGCTAGCCTAATGCGGGTTGACGGAATTTACATATTATAGAAAAGTTTACAAATCGGTACCTATGGTTTTAGCTTAGATTTCCTGACAGTGTTTTCTTTTACCGTTATACATTTTATATTGTTATTATTTTACATACGATACACACTGAGAGAAATGTTTGTGCGGCCCACAAATATTTCTTCCGGGTCTGGGTGTTTGTGAGACCGAAAAGTCTCTCGTAGTTCCTGATACCCACCACACAAGACTCCATCTTAGTGTGGGATCAAGACTATGTATGTGACTGTTGGGTGTTATTTATTATTATTATTATTTCTCTTTATTTTAGATCTTTTTTTTACACATATATATATATATATATATATATATATATTATATTAAAAAACAAAATACATATAAAAATATAAAAAGTTATCCAACGATGGCGAGGCTCGAGACCCAAGCCACCGGTGGTTAGGAGCCCAAAGTGAGGAACCGCCTCACAATACGTGCCGTGTCAAGCAATACTGCCTTCTGAATCTGACTCCTGACCCAACAGCCGATTGAGAGCCTCTGTAGATGTTGGTCGAGGCTCTTTGGTATCAACCCATGGGCAGAAACGACAATCGGGACAATAATTGTTGAGTCGACATCCCACATGTCGGTAACCTCGTGTGCCAAATCTAAATATTTAGACATTTTGTCTTTTTCAGCTTTGACAAGGTTATCGTCATGCGGGATGGTGACGTCAACAAGTATAGCCCGGCGCGCCAATCGATCTATTATCACAATGTCAGGCTTATTGGCTAGAATAGTCCTGTCTGTGATAATAGATCGATCCCAATACAGCGTTGCATGACCGTTTTCGAGAACTGGTTGGGGCACATACTGGTAATATGGCACTTCAGGAGTCACAAGTCCATATCGAAGGGCAATTTGCTGGTGTATGATCTTGACTACTAGGTTATGTCTATGCAAATACTCGCCGTTAGCAAGATACGAACAACCGGAAATAACATGCCTGATAGACTCGCCAGGACGGTGGCATGCCCGACAGATGTCGACCGTACCGTCCTTCAGGATGTATTTCCTATAGTTGTTCGTCTTAATAACTTCGTCCATAATTGCAAAGACAAAACCCTCGGTTTCCCCAAAGAGGTTACCGAAGCGTAGCCAAGACACAGACGCTAGTCGGTCCACATAAGGCCCATGAAGGGCTCGATAGAACCGACCGTGCAGCTCTTTGCTCTTCCATATGTCCTCGCGATCCTTAATGCCTACCACCAGAGGTTTCCGCCAGTTCTCAATCGCCAAAGAGAGCGGGGTAAATCTTTTATCTACCATAACTACAACCCTATGCATATCCACATCACTGTGAAAGAAATAATCCCTGAGATTGCACACCTCGCGATTATGAGAGTCCTTAGCATTAAGAATGCCTCGGCCCCCACATCTCCGCGGGATGTACAATCTCATCACTGATGATCGTGGATGATGCATACGATGTGCAGTCAGGAGAGTTCGGACTTTACGATCCAGGGCGTTCAATTCGGTCTGAGTCCATTTGAGTATGCCAAAAGAGTATATGAGTACAGGCATAACCCAACCGTTAAAAGCGCGAATCTTGTTTCCACCTAACAAAAAACTGTTAAGTACTTTTGTCAGGCGGCTAAAAAAACGCTCTTTCAACGATCGTTTTACATCTGCACCCATGATACCTAGAGCCTCAGGCATACCCAAATATTTGTAGGTTTCCGTCACAGAGAGGGATCTGAGCCTTACAGTCTCTGAGACTAGTATGTCATCAGAGACCGCAACCTCCCCTCGCTTCACATGGATAACTACACCACTTATCTACACCAAAATCCATATTGATTGAATTGCTAAATCTTTCCGTTATTTTTAACAACTCAATCAATTCGGTTGTTTCGATGCAAATAACTTGAGGTCATCCATATAGACCAAGTGAGATATAGGCTCAGAGCCTCTCCGTAGACGGTAGCCTAACACTGAATCCAACAACAGAGTGCTGAGGGGATTCAGGGCCATGCAAAACCACAGTGGACTCAGACTGTCGCCCTGGAATATACCCCGCTTGATTCTAATCGGCTCGTCACAATCAGGAGGAACTGTACCACCTGGATATCTCAGGACAGTGGTCCACCGCCCCATACAAGACCCAAGGAAGTTGCATAAATTTGTATTAATTTTATACAAATTTAACACCCTCATGAGCCATGTATGGGGCACCGAATCATAGGCCTTTTTATAATCTATCCAGGCAGCCGATAAATTGTAATTTTAGATCTAATTATGGAGGTCAAAACTTTATAAATAGTGGGAAGGCATGTGATGGGTCTATATTTTTTTGGTTCCGTGGTACAAACCGGACTTAAAGAGAAGGTGAGTGACACCTGTTGTCATAAATGTTGGAAGGGATCCCCGCTCAAGCGCATCCTGGAATTGCGCTGCCAATCGAGCATGCAAACTTGGAAACCATTTTAACCAGAAGTTGTGCAGACCGTCCGGGCCCGGCGACTTCCAGTTTTGCGTCTGTCTAATTGCAGTTAGAACATCTTCTGGACTGATTAAAATGGTTTCCATAGCCGTTATTGCCTCGCAAGCTCGATCTACAACACTAAACCAGGAGGCTTCAGTGTGAGAGACAGGCGACGACCAGATATTCGTCCAGTACTCACGCATTTCGTGAGCACTAGGAAGCCGCCCATCCACCACACCTTGTGGAGGATTCTCCCAACATCTATAAACACTCTTTTGGTCAGTTTGGAATTTGCGATTTTGTTGGAAACGATCCCATCGCCTCCTGTAGCGACGAATGCGGTTCGCCCACGCATAGACTTTTTGTTTGAAGAAGTCTATGCGTTCTGTGACGCAAAGCCTATAATTTCGAGGACTTGTGTTGGTCCCCGAAAAAGCCTGCGTCACAAAACGCATAATCTTCGGCCTGCTGTTTCCTTCTTTAAAAGAAATTAGTTTGCCGATGAGAGTTCGGGCCCTGTTGATACGATCCTCGATCCTATGCTGCCAGGCAGGCACAATCACAACACCTCGAGTGGCTTTATACTCATTTGGAAATTTTATATTAGCCACTCGACATGCTGCGACGGCCGCGCAGTAAAGGATCGAATGCGTATCAACAAGATCCCGACTGGACTCTAAGTATGTAGTTAACATGGAGTCCAAAGCTCCCATCAGCGCCAAATTTCTTCTATGCGTTGGCAAACGTGGCAGACGCGGTCTACAAGACGCCGATAAAGACGCAAACTCCAAAATCGCACGCTCCAAAGCTCCTCTCAGTTGCTGTTTAACTTGGGGACTTACGTTGTCATCCAAATTGTCCGTCAGCTCGAAATCAGCAACAGGTGTTGGTTTTGGGCCTGCCGCTTGATCTCCACTGACGGGCGACACATGGTCATCCTGGATTCTCATTGATTTCTCGAGTCCATCTCATGCGGCGCACTACCCCACCGGTAGCGGGGACCGTAGGCGGGACACTCGGCCCCACCGGTCCCAAGCCCACCGCTGGAGGGGGTCGTCCTCTTCGCCGCGCAGGTCTTGGTGGCGGCGGGGACGACTGCAACTCGCCGTGTTGGCTCGACGCGTCGTTGCCGGCGTCACTTCGAATACGTCCGAAGCCGACGCCCACGACGCGGAGCTCGACGAGCTGGGAGATGTTAAATGTGCGTTTCCGTTTCTTTCTGGCTTTATTATGATCATCGTTTTGGTTTTATTTATCATATTTTGTAAAATCCTTTGACATTGTCACACACTGTCATTCTATTATTTTTTATTATGATGAATTGTTGCTTATTTACTCTATTTCTTTTTTCTATTTTTTTTTTATTATTATTAATTATTATTACATACGATGTTGACGTATTCACTACCTACACTGTTGTACTGAGGCTAGAATGACTTCACCGACTGTGACTTTACCTAACATGGACGTAGCATCAAATGGACTCGACATTCGAGTTCCACCGTAAGGGACAGACATAAAGTAAAGAAAAAAGCAGGGATACCAGGTCATATATTTTCCCATAAATATTTTAACTAAATAAATAAATAGACGCAACATTCAAATTCATAGTCCTGACCCTACAAATGATAATCTTGTGTCGTGGGTATCAGAAACTACGAGAGACTTTTTGGTCTCACTAACACCCCGATTTGAAAAAAATATCAAGTCACTCAAATATTTGTCTCTTCTTGAGCTGGTATCGAACCGCGGCCTCACTTTTACATCTGGCGTCTAACCAGCTGCGATGAATGATGCGGATGAAGGGCGTCAGTATTAAACAACGTGACGTTTTGGAATATTTTCACAAAGGTTAGAAAGCAAAAAAGGAAAGTTGGCCTTGTATAATTATTAATACTTATATCATTTACGTAACTCGAATAATACACAGCTAGTAATGATAATATATACATAGAAACAAAACCTGCCGAGTGTTCTATAAATTATAGAAGATCGGAGAATTCATAGTAACGTAACTACTAAGGATAGAATAACATCCTACTTTATTTTATTTATTTATTTTAAGAAAGCTTACAAACAAGTGTTTACAATATACTTAATATTTTCATAAATTAAGTTCCTAATAACAAGTTTCTACAAACGAATCGTAAATAACAAAGGTACAGAAAACCTATTGATATATACCTAAACATTTCTCAAATGTAACAAAATGGAAAAAATATACCTACATATTTTTTTCTTTTCTATATCTTAATTAAAATAAATGATATAGCAAAGTATCGAATGTGTAATAATACAGCGCTTGTACTTTTTTTTAATCATCTGGCTTATTTTTCCTGGAATATTGATTTTTCAAAAATACATTTATGCACTTTTTGTTTTCATCCATATCAGGCTCATGTGTCCTTTCAGCACTCTTTGTTATTTCCCATAGTTTCGGATTCGGTCATCTGTAAAGTTAAATCTAATTAATTAAAGAATAAAATATATGTAATTAATATGTGCTGAACAAAATATAAATTGAAATAACGTAGGTAACGTGACGCCTCGGGTCAAGGCGTGTGCGGATTGGGTATTTATTGCATTGACTTTAAGTTTTGGCACTCAAAATCTGTAAGTTGTAAACATAAAATCTTTGTTTTGTTGATGAACACGACTGTTTGTGTCTAAAATAAAATTAATAAAAAATAAAGAAGTAGTGTAGTAATATAGTATAAAGAAGTGGGTGCATTTTTGTAATTTTTTCGAATACAGACTTCGAATTTGAAAAATACAACTTAACTGACTTCGAAACTACATTTTATATTTATAGATTATGCATGTTGTAGCTTCAATTAATACACAGGAGGACAGTTTATGAAGACAGGCTGCCGGGAGACTGATTATAGAAGAGGTTTCATTCATTTTCGTATCAAGGATGAATACTCTGGATTTTTATTATTTAGATTAAATATATTATACGAGTAGTTTACCTTTATTTCGAGTGGCGGGAGAGAAAACGGTTTTAAGAAAGTTATAATATGCTTAGTCTTCTGAATGCAATTTTTGAACGAGTGTGTTTACCCAGCTGTCTAATTTTCCGTCACATCCTATTAATTTGATCCACAAAACACGCGAAGGTAAACCTTTTGAAAAGCTGAAATAAAATGAATGATGGTTTAATTTACCATAAAACCAGGAAATGCAAATTGTTATAAGCTGGTATCCCGAAACATAATATAATCCAACTAATTTAAAATCATGTACAAAATGGCGTCCTCTTCGAGTATTATACAGATTGTCATAATAAACAAAGTCAAGATAATTTGGTCGGATAATACTTTTAAAGTACGTATTTTTTATGCAAATATAATCCTATTTTTCAATGTATTCTATGAAATACTAATTGCAGATGTTAGTAATAATGAACGTCTACATTTATTTTTACCAATATACTAAATAAAATGCACTTACCACTGGTAAGTGCATTTTATTTTTATAGAGGTTATATTTTCATATTATAAAGAAAAAAAAAAGAAAAGAAGAATATTATCGTTTAGATCGGCTATCACAGCCAATAATAAAGTAGCACACCATACCTTTTGTCTTATAATCAGTTTCAACACTCTTTTACATACATTTTGACCGCAAATATTCGTAAAATACTCAGTAATTCAAGTTTATAACAAACCGCACGTCTTATTTGTTTGGTTACACTCAGTGTTCCCCTACAAAATTATGTGAAACTATGACAAGGACCGCAAATTGTGTTTTGTCACTTTCTGTTTTTAAGGTTTATGCATAAGTCTAAGTGAGATGGACTATATATGTCAAATGCATGTCAAGTCTATTGATACTACGTCTATGTTACCTAACTTTGAATTTCTTTGCGGTGAATGTCCCAGGTTTGCATATTTTCTCGCTATGTTTCCTTTATAGTTAAAGTGAGTGTGTAGTTCAATTATTCACTTTAACGCCCCTTCCGTCTTCCCATACTTCCCACCCCCCTGATTTGAAGGCCGCCAAAACATGTATGATCCAAATCTAGTGTATGGTCAGGGGCGGCAGTGATCATTTACCATTATGTGACCTGCTTACTCTTTACAATTTTTGATGTATTTAAAAGGACAGTGTCAATCGCTATTATATCATAATATGTATAAGTTAGTCATAGTTCGCTATGCGCCTGCGCACAAGTAACAGCAATGTCATTCTTCATTAACGGTACAATTTTTTTGTGTCTATTTGCAAATGACAGCACAGTTCATTTAAAGGAAACTGAACCGCTAGCCGCCACTACAGAGAGGCGTGAGACAGGGAGATGTCATTTCTCCGAAACTGTTCACTGCCGCGCTGGAAAATGCCTTCAAACTCTTGCAGTGGAAAGGATTCGGCATCAACATCAACGGCGAGTATATCACTCACCTTCGGTTTGCCGACGATATTGTAGTCTTGGCAGAATCGCTGGAAGACCTTAGCACTATGCTCGAAGACCTCAATCGAGTCTCCCAACAGGTGGGTCTTAAAATGAACAAGGACAAAACGAAGAGCATGTCGAATGTCCACGTTGTGCCCACCCCCATCGGTGTTGGGGGCTCGACTCTTGAAGTTGTTGACGAATATGTCTATTTAGGACAAGTGGTCCGGTTAGGCAGGTCCAACTTCGAGAGGGAGGTCAATCGTCGAATCCAACTCGGTTGGGCAGCGTTCGGGAAACTACGCGACGTCTTCTCGTCCAAAATACCTCAGTGCCTTAAATCGAAAGTCTTCGATAGTTGTGTGTTGCTAGTGATGACTTACGGCACCGAGACGTGGCCTCTCACTATGGGCCTTATTAGGAAGCTCAAAGTCACTCAACGAGCTATGGAGAGGGCTATGCTCGGGGTTTCCCTACGAGATCGAATCAGAAATGAGGAGATCCGTAGGAGAACTAAAATAACCGACATAGCCCACCGGATTAGCAAGTTGAAGTGGCAATGGGCAGGGCACATATCGCGGAGATCTGATGACCGATGGGGTCGGAAAGTGCTCGAATGGAGGCCGCGTATCGGAAAGCGCAGCGTAGGACGTCCACCCACAAGATGGTCCGACGACCTGGTAAAGGTCGCGGGACGTCGCTGGATGCAGGCTGCCTCCAACAGGTCTCTGTGGAAATCATTGGGGGAGGCCTATGTTCAGCAGTGGACTTCCTTTGGCTGATGGATGGATGGATGATGAACCGCCAGCACCACTGCCTATGAAACAAGTTACATATTTTGACTTATGTATAGAATTTGTGAAATTAGGCCTTACAGTTCACAGGTGGTAGGTCTCTCATATGTTAGAGGCCGTCTGGATAGGTACTACCGCCACATTTTATATTTCTTCCGACAAAGAACAGTCTAAATGCACTATTGTGTTTTGGATTGAAGGACATTGTAGCCAGAGTAACTACTGGACATATTGAAACTTACTATCTTATATCTCTGGGTGGTGAGCGCAGTGGAATACCAAACATTGCTTTGTAATTCAAGGTGTTGTTTGGTTTTACTGTTCATGAGTTGTCGTAACGCATCAGGAGAACGGCATGCTAATCCTGCCATATATTGCAATAAAAATAAATAAAAAACACAGTGATGAGAAAGAAGCTTGGCTCTACATGAGGTCTAGTAACTTTTTGACAATGCAAGTCATATAGCAAGTGTTGGCAACATTTTACATGAAAATGTTTTGGTGTGTCAATTCTTTGAATGTTTGCATGCCTCTGATTTGAAAGACATGAGACAAGTAAG
This sequence comes from Hyles vespertilio, assembly GCA_009982885.2. Taxonomy (NCBI): domain Eukaryota; kingdom Metazoa; phylum Arthropoda; class Insecta; order Lepidoptera; family Sphingidae; genus Hyles; species Hyles vespertilio. The sequence continues at coordinate 14,163,822 of CM042823.1, forward strand.
TCAGAGGCAAGCAATGGAGGCAAGTGTGTTTTACTTACTGGCATACAACGCCTGATGGAAAATGCAGTGCAATTAAAATATTCAGGTTTCATGTGCATTCAGGTTTTTACTAGGTAACAATAAAATGATCGCCGGAAACTAAAAGTAATTAAAGTTCATATACATTTATTTGTTTTCATTAAACTAGCGGCCCGGCCCAGCTTCGCCCGGGTACAAATAGATTTCTGTACAATAATATGCACGTATTATACATACAAACCTTCCTCTTGAATCACTCTATCTATTAAAAAACCGCATCAAAATCCGTTGCGTAGTTTTAAAGATTTAAGCAACCAATGGGACATAGGGACAGAGAAAGCGACTTTGTTTTATACTATGTAGTGACTCTCCATACAATATGATGTATAAAGGAGGACTTAATGCCTTAGGCATTATTACTTATCTACTCATACTTGTTTACAAGACAGAAAAGAACAAGGCTTTTTAAACAAGGTAGATGTTACTAATGTAACAGAGTGTAAATAAATCCTTTGAACAAACATTATTAAACTAATTAATCCTTGTAAAATCTTAATTTATTGTTAGTAATATACAAGCCAAAACATTACAATTGATTAAATTTTATCATTTACACTAATAATAATACGTACTTATTACGTATATTCAGTAACCAAATTGTGTTAAAATTTCTTAAAACAAGATACAACAAAATAATTTCTTATTATTATCAGGTTATTTAATTCTTATGAGTTTTTGCTTACGGCCTAGCCGTGGCATGGTATACATGTTATGTAATAAATCTACCTTTCTTGATTTCAATTCATAAACGACGCCAGCGCCATCTATTTAAATTTATCGCAATATCTGGATTCTCATGACCAATAATTTAAACTTTTATTTTATTTTTGGGTCAGAAATAAGTAACTGTTGGGTATATTTAATATCTACCTATATCATAGGAAAAATGTGATATGGTATTTCTACTTTCTTAGTGTTTTTATCGCCCCCAAACATCAAATCGGTAGTAATACCCTCCTCCAAGGATTGTGGAAAACCTAATAGTGACTCGGTTGTTACCAAGGCCTCCAGAAACCAGTTGAGCTCTCGCCCCCTCATTAGAAATTACTTCGACAACCTCAACAGCAGTTATTTTTGTGAAAAACCCTCCTTTGTATGTCTCTTCTTCCACGTGACGTAGGTTCGGGACCGCTCTGTGGACTTCGTATGACCTGGAAAGAAAATAATATTTAAATTAAATAAATATACAAACTCATTTTTATAGAAAGGCGTGATCGTCTTTACTCAAGAAAGGGTAGGTGCTAGAAGGACATCCACGTTTCGCGTTATGTTTTCCGTCCCATGATGTGATAGAAGGTCATTCTATCGCCATCTGTACCAGCTATTATACGTCCCACTGCAGGGTATGGGCCTCGTCTATTATCGAGAATACGATTTGAATACGATTAAGGCCATATAGTTCACCGCGCTGGCCTGGTGTGGGTTGGCGGACTTTACATACCATAGAAATCGCTATGGTATGCATGTTTCCTCCCGATGTTGTCCTCCACCGTTATAGCGCGTGGTGATTATCAATACACACATGACTCCGAAAAGTCAGAGGTGTATCCTGGGATTCGAACCCCTAACCACCGTGAACATATTGGCAGCCGCGTCTGGTCCGATTACTAACAGGCCACCACGCACTTTATAAAAAGTAAATCTTCTGTCTTCTGTATCAGCCTATATACGTCCCACTGCAGGGCACGGGCCTACTCTACAATCGAGAATACGATTGAGAGTGGTTAGGCCATATAGTCCACCACGCTGGCCTAGTGCGGGTTGGCGGACTTACATACCATAGAAATTCTTATGAATCCCTATGGTATGCAGGTTTCCTCACGATGTTTTCCTTCACCGTTTTAGTGCGTGGTGATTGACTATCAATAAGATCTGATAATAATCGTGGTGATTAAGTGCGTGGTGGCCTGTTGGTCAACGGACTAGACGCGACTGCCAACATGTTCACGGTGGTCGCGGGTTCGAATCCCAGGGCACACCTCTGACTTTTCGGAGTCATGTGTGTATTGATAAAAAGTAAATGTTGACAAATTATTACCAACAGGACTTACCTATGCAAAAGTTTGTCTCCGACACCAATGAAACCAATGTTGACGCCTGATCTCGCAGGAGACTGTTCTTCAGCTGCTTGCGTCGCCATCACCGTCAGCACCAAGAGAATGAAGGACTTCATCTGAAATCATACAAATTAAATTATTCTATTTTTGCTGAGGTTCTAATGTCCCAAGGAACCAAATAATATGTTTATTATGTACTAGTTAAACCCACGCCTTTTTCCCAGAAGGGTAGGCAGAGGTGCTAGGACACGCACATTTCACCTTGTTTGCTTCGACCCATGATGTGATAGGTGGCGAGCATATCGCCATATCGGGCACAAATTCCTGACTCTGATAATAATGAATAGAAAAATCCACTATCATTTTGCCCAACCCGGTATTCGAACCCGAGATCTCAGCTTTGTAACCGTACCCTAGAACAACTACGCCACCGAGGCAGTCGGCCCCGTTTAATATAAAGACTCACCTTAGAACAATGAACGCGTTTATGATAGACCAGCTTAATTATAACTTCAAAAATTATACAGAAAACTTTATATACTACAATTATTTAGTGCAATTTGATAAGATTGTACTATCAGTCAAGATTAGGGTAGATGATTATAGGCAAAATCTGTGCATTTGTTTATATGCAATAAATTGGCCAGAAAGCAGCGAAACTTGATCGGTCAGCTAGGGACCCTAGCATGTCTGAATTTTGTGGTCTAGTCACAAGCATTTTTATTTATATTATTGCTATTTAAATTAATATCTTGGAGTTCTTATATTTTGATGATTAAAATTCATAAATTCATGCCTAGGTATGTTTATTTTAAATTACCTAAATTATTTGTTTCAATGGATGATAAGATTAGCAAATAGATGTACGATATCATGTAAATATCTAAACAATTGGGGTCATCAAATTATTTATCGAAATAATAAATGGAAGACCAAAGCGTTTTTCCGAGTATTGTTTTAATTTAAATGGAATTTTCATATTATTTCAAGCCTTTACAATATTCATATTAGTTTAGACTATTTGTTTTTTCGACAATACAATAAACTTCTTAGCTTTGAATATCAGAGACTTACATGAATCATTTTGTGTTATAGATATTTTAGCATCGTGGTACGTACATACATAAACTCACGCCTTGTTCCCAGAAGAGGTAGGCAGAGGTGCCAGGACATCCACATTTCGCCTCGTATGGTCCGTCCAACGAAGTGATAGTTGGCGAGCCTATCCCCATATCGGGCACTAATTTCTGACTCCGGGCTGATAATGAATAGAATAATCCAATGTCACTTTGCCCAATCCGGGATTCGAACTCGAGACCTCAGCTTTGGAACCAAACCGTAGTACAACTACGCCACTGAGGCAGGCGTGTATGTCGAGGGCGTGGTACGACCTAGCAATAAATTAATAATGCAAATTATAACTATTTCAAATTAAAATCACCACCTTGTTATTTGTGAAGTCTTAGCAAGCTCTATATTTCTGCTATATCGCTAATTGCCCCCACAGAATGTATAAACAAAAAAATTTTTCACATCTAAAATTACAAACAAAAATAGAATGTTCAGTTTCTTCTTTAAGTTTCGTAAAAAAAACTAACTCCTTTATAGTTTACACGAGATCGTCTAACATTAGCCGATCGGCTTTATGAATTACAATCGCAAATCGCAAAATTTAGCTTATTCATATAACTTGTGAAATGTTATTACCGACTTCACTTGCCATGTGTTAATGCTATTGCTATTTATTCCAACACTAGCAATAATTAATTCAAAATATCATATTTATATCTATAAGTAACATTTTTTTATTTTCATGTTGAGTTCATGCACCGCTAAGCACAGTTCTGATGTCGCAGGCCTCGTCCATAAGGTCGCTATGGAAACTTTTGGATTATGCATATATATATGTTCAACAGTGAACTTCCTGTGGCTCAAAAAGAGCTAATGTGATATTTTATTTGTGCTCAATAATAAATATTAGTTTTTTGTATTCATACTTGTGTAGTCCGTAATGGATTACGTATTAAAACATTAAGCCGCCATTTTAATTTTTGCACATATTATATTTATATGCGTATGTTTCCAAAATAAATATATTACGAGGCTTGGCGAGTCTCCATCTAATGTAGTAGAGTTGGTTCCGAGCATGGAAATTTTGTCAACTTGGTAAGGTATCAATCAGAAATTTCAAAAAAAATTTGCTTACAAAATAGTTGTGTAATAGTTGCAATCTACCGTTCTCCATCCTACAAAAACATTAGTATGTTTATTGACAGCTTAGACCAAATCTTAAACTCACTTTCTACTTTTAACACAGTTGCCCTAATTGGTGATATAAATATCAACATTTTGGACTCCGCACATGACCCTAATACTGACATGTATCTGAATGTTCTAGCATCCCATGGACTATTACCAACACATAGTTATCCTACAAGATTGTCAACCTGTCTGGACCATGTTATGCTAAGAAGTAACAAACGGTCAACTACAATGATACGAGATTCTTTATAACTGATCATGCCCCAATATTGTTTTGCTCTGAGGTTAAAACTACATATCGCAAGATAACAGTAACACTACCAGAATTGATATTCCCAGTGTTATTAAGGAGCTGACTACAACAGATTTCTCTTCGATTCACACTGCGTCTGATGCTTATGTTGCTGCAAATGAACTGGTTGACAAAATTAAATCTGCAATTCTCGCACATAGCAAATACGTTAAAATTTCTTGTCGGAAAAGATGTATAACTGGCTAACTCCCGGACTACTAAGATGTATTAAACACAGAGACAAATTACATAAAAAAGCAAAGCTCAATCCAAACAATGACATTGCACAACAAAAATACAGCAGATATCGTAACTTTTGTAACAACTTGCTAAAAAAAATAAAAATAGAATATGACTCAAATGAATTACAAAGAAATAAAGATAACCCGAAAGCTATGTGGAAAACAGTTAACAAAATATTGCACACCCAAAGTACAAAGTCGTATCCTCTTGAGCTTCTCCAGTCATGCGGTAATGAATTGGACTCACTTAACCATGTTAATAATTTTTTCACCAATATTGGTAGGGAACTGGCCTCAAGCATTACACCCAACGATAAAGATCATAATTATACGAATATAGACGACAACCTAATGTCACCTATGACCTCTATGGCCCTATTACCAACTGATGAAATAGAAATTAAATCCTACATTTTAACTCTCAAAAATCAATGTGCTCCTGGCGTTGATGGCATTTCAGCAGCTGTCCTTAAATCAGCCAGCCATGTCTTAGTGTCCCCCATAACTGCCCTATGTAATCTATGCCTAAGAACCGGTGTCTTCCCAGATATATTCAAAATAGCTGTTGTTACTCCCATATACAAAACTGGGGACAAACTTAATCCTAATAATTATCGCCCAATATCCATACTGACAACCCTGTGAAAAATCCTTGAAAGACTCCTTAATAGAAGACTTATTGATTATTTGGAAAAATACAATCTCCTATCTGCTAACCAGTATGGATTTAGGAAAAAAAAATCAACTGAGGATGCTGTTCTAGAACTCTCAGAGAGTATCATCAAGCACCTAGATAGGAAGGAAAAAGTTGTAGGCATATTTTAGATCTTCGGAAGGCATTTGATACTGTGTCGATTCCCTTACTTCTTTCTAAAATGGAATTGCATGGAATAAGAGGTACTGCTTTGAATATTTTTCGCTCTTACTTGGTAAACCGTACCCAATCTGTAAAAATAGGCCACAATATGAGTGATTTCGCTATCCCAGTTTTCGGCGTTCCCCAGGGTAGTGTGCTTGGTCCTACCCTATTTCTATTATATGTCAACAACTTATGCACCAAAAAAATACCTCAGTGTAAAATAATAGCCTATGCTGACGATACTGTTTTAATTGCTCATGGTAAAACATGGAGCCTGGCCCAGGACCATGCCGAAAATGCTCTAAATGAGGTTATGATCTGGCTTAGATATAACTTATTAACTTTAAACATTGACAAAACAAAATATATTACCTTTTCCCACAGACTTTACACTCAACCTAATTCCTTAGTAATTAGGGCTCATAATTGTCACTCACAGGAGGGAAGTGTGAATTGCACTAAATGTCCAGCACTGTTACGCGTTAAACATATTAATTATTTGGGTGTGACAATTGATAGCTCTTTTACATGGCACTACCATATAAACAATATGGTGGTAAGAATAAGGAGACTATTACCAATATTCAGGAATTTAAGCCGTTGTGCGGACTTTAAAATATTAGTCACTGTATATTATGCTTTAGCCCAGTCTCTTCTACAATACTGCATTACTGCATGGGGAGGTGCTGATATGTCATCCATGATTCGCATAGAACGTGCCCAGAGGATACTTTTGAAAGTAATGACCCAAAAGCCTAGAAGATATCCCACAAATGCATTGTATCGGGACTGTAATGTGCTTGCTGTCTGTGAGACAGATCTACATACTTCGAAGTGTACTAAAAACTCACTCCTCTTTACGCAACACTACGGCAACAGGCAGACGACATACCGTGTGCAAAACTATACCTCACCGAACTAAGTTGGCCCCACGTCAGTACTTCGTAAATTCCCCGCGTATTTATAATAAAATTAACAAAGATTTATCCATATATCCATTAACTACAAACAAATGTAAGAAGATTATCCATACTTGGTTGCAAGGTCTCTCATATGAGGAAACTGAGGACTTACTCAAATGAATTATGTAACTACAATCTTACAATACACATACTTCACACACACAATTTCTTCACCCACATACTCACACCCGCAACCACACACTTACACTCACTCACATTTACCTCCCATTGTCGTGCTCAGTTTATTTTAATAAATTTTCTTTTTCTCGGATCCTTTCTTTCATGTTTACTAGATTTTCTTTCTCTTTTTTTTCTTGTCCTTTTGTTGCTGCTCTTTGTAACTTCTTAGAGTTAAGTGCTTTTATTATGTAAATTTGTATAATTACTTTAGTTGTAAATTTAATTCCGAGGAGTAGACACTGACTTCTGTAATACAGTTTTTAACTAGCACAGGAGGCAGCGTTTCATTCAAAATCATGATTGTAACTTTTTACTGCAAATAAATTTATTATTTATTTATTTATTATTTACTTATCTACTGGTTATAGATTACAAAGGCTATAAACATTACATTTTGGACTATATTCCTTTGTGGAGCAAGTAGGATAGTTCGGATTGATAAAAAACAATCACCTAAGCCCCAATAGTTAAATCATTATCATTATGTCTGCCAAGTTGAGCAAAAAAGTGGCACGGCAGTAACATTCTTTTTTCGAAGCAATTCAGGCCATTTTCGACCCTCTATAACTTCGTTGTGGATAAAACTAGAAGCCTAATTTTTCAGTATAAAAGCAGGCATTGTATAAACACTGCGTGGTGGCCTGTTGGTAAACGGACTAGACGCGGCTGCCAACATGTTCACGGTGGTCGCGGGTTCAAATCCCAGGGCACACCTCTGACTTTTCGGAGTCATGTGTGTACAGTCAATCACCACGCACTAAAACGGTGAAGGAAAACATCGTGAGGAAACCTGCATATCATAGCGATTTATAAGAATTTCTATGGTATGTAAGTCCGCCAACCCGCACTAGGCCAGCGTGGTGGACTATATGGCCTAACCACTCTCAATCGTACTTTCGATTGTAGAGTAGGCCCGTGCCCTGCAGTGGGACGTATATGGGCTGATACGATATGATACAATTGTATAAACACGGTATATTTCCAATTTTACTCAATTTGAACCAGTAGTATCCCGCTATCATCTGTATATTATTATCTTTTTTTTATTTATTATTGTGTTTTTATTTTCTTCCTTACCACCTTACCTTCATTATTCTTCCTTACCCTCAATTATTATACACCTTCCTTCGTCTCTCTGCACTACCTTTAGGTCGACTGGTAGATGCCATTAAGTCCGCCTGTACAATTTAATTGTACAAAGTGTAAAAATAAATAAATAAACAGTTTAAAATTTACATCTAGTCAGTTTCTTAATTTTGTCAATCACTGATTGACCGATCATCAAAACTCTAGGGCACTTCTAGCACACATAGAAGCTTGAAATTTAGAATACCATAAGGCCCGAAACATATTACTGAAACGTCACGGGACCCCACCCGACGCGACACGTATTGAATCAAATCACACGCAATGCTACGTTGCCTAGTGTTTTCGTAGTGTGGTTCTGGTCATAGAAATTACTACGATTTGATTTGATTCAACACGTGTGGCGTCGGGTGGGGTCCCGTGACGTTTCAGTAATATGTATCGGGCCTTACCGTTACACTAAATAGTAACAGGAACCAAGGAAAAAATAAAATATTTTGAAATTTTACAACTTTACCAATGGTCATATGGTGTTGCTGTCATATGAACATTTTAAGGTTTGATACGATGTCCAACAAAACTTTACAGGTGGTAGGTCTCTCATATGTGAGAGGTCGCCTGAATAGGACCACCGCAATGTCTATTTCTCGCGCCAAACAGAAGTTATAACGCACTGTTGTGTTTCAGAATGAAAGACATTGTAGCCAGAGTAACTACTGGGCATATTGAGACTTAACATCTTACGTTTTAGGATGGCGAGCGCAGTGGAATGCCAAGGATTGCTTTGTAATTCAAGGTGTTGTTTGGTTTTACTACTGTTCATGAGCGGTCTTGTATTACTATATTAATACAGTAAAAGGGGGTCTTAGATAGTTATAAATAATAAAAAGTCTTAAATAAAAAAATATGTATTTAATGTTACCGATTAAGATTCTTTTCGCTGATTCTCCGTTATAACTTTTTACAATACGCTTCTGATCGAAGCTATTCTTATTTGCTTCTTATAATAAATAGGTACCCAAGAAATAACACATTATCAGCACAAATAGATGGCTCAATCAAAAGGCTCCGTAGAGCACATTATTTATCACTTTAAATTTATTTTTACTTTCATGTTTCCCCTAAATCAGTATTTTATATTGTATTGTACTTTATGTAGTATATTATACGATATTTTTATTTTATGTAGTCTATGTATGTTTAATGAATATGTATATTTTAATTCCTCATATTTTGTACATATTACTTTCAATTATGATTAATATTCTCTTTCTTTTTTTTACCTTTTTTGTGACGACTTTAGCTTTTTTTTTCAACCTAATCCATCTAATGGTTGTCTGGAAGAAATCGCGTTAAGCGATAAGACCGCCAATTGTCACCTTTATTTAAACGTGTTCTCATATTTTTTATCTTATTACTGTATGTGGTGTTCAATAAAGAATTTATAAATAAATAAATAAAATAGATTTTGGGATCAATTTTAGTTAATGACATGCTTAATATGTATTCACATATTTGTTAAGACAATAAGGAATTTCATAAGTTTTGATATTGTTGTGTAAAAATGTTTTTTTTTATTTACATGATATAGCTCTTATATTCTACTTATGCTTAAGTTAAGTAGTGGTCTCCCTGTATCTTATGAGAGGGATAAACATATCGACGCTCCGTACATAAAATATCGAAACTGTAAAGTGTGATTTTTGTTTTATTGCACCAATTGCAAATAGATAGATAATAATAGATATAAAGATTTATAATTCATTACAATAAAATATACCTTCAACCGTTTTTCAATCGAAAAAAATTGAAAGTGCATAATATGAGCAAAGTAAAATATATAATTTGCCACATACATTTATTGGTGCAAAGTAGCGAATTACCAGTTTCGATAGTTTGCGTAGGGACCGTCGACATATTTAAGAGACGGAAAGATTTTTTTCTTAGACCAGTTTATACTCCCCAAACCTCGAACCGGTAGTAATAAGCCCCGCCGCGCCGGGAAGTGAACCTCACGGTCACTCTATTAAATCCAAGACCTCCGGATATAATTTCTGCTGAAGCCCCCTCATGTTTCACGTCTGCGTAGGCCCGAACAGCCGTAATCTTTGTAAAGATACCACCTTTGTACGTCTCGTCATTTTCGTGACGAATATTTGGTTCGGCTCTAGCGAATTCATAGGATCTGAAATATATAAATGAATGAATGAGACAGTCACATACATGGTCCTGACCCCACACTAAGATCGAGTCTTGTATCTTGAGTCTTGTGTGTGTCCTGATACAGGAACTAGCAGAGACTTTTCGGTCTCACAAACACCCAGACCCGAAACAAATACCTGTGCTTCACACAAATATTTGTTTCCGGGCGGAGATCCAACCCGCGGCCTCCCGTTTCACAGCCGATGTATAACTAACTGGCCCACGGAGGCTGTCACATGTCAATGATGTGGGTAAATCAGGGTAAATAGTGTTTATAAATGTTTGGTATGAAGTCATTGGGAGAGAGTTATGTACACTGGCGGGCTTTTTGTGGATGACCAAGAAGAATAAACGTAAATCTATCTAGGATATTGATGGATACTGATAATGGACACATAATCAGTGCCTTGCAGTCCACTGCTGGACACAGATCTCTCCCAAGGTACACCACATAGCCTAGTCTGTCGAATATTGCCAGTTTATTATAGTAAAATAATTTTAAACGATTCCAGTACCAATAACTGGCGAAGTTGCTTGCTGGCTGTAAAACAAGAGGCTGCGGGTTCGATCGAATATATGGCCAAACTCCTCTCTATCATAAATTGATTGTAGAGAAGGCTTGTGCCCTGCAGTGCATCGTATATGGGCTATGGACATTATGAACACGAATACGCAGAACCTTCAAAGTATCGTACCTATGCAGCAGTTTGGCTCCGACACCAATGGGACCAACTATGAGATCAGCTCTTACAGTATGGGTTATGGCTCCAATCACCACCAGCACCAAAAGGATGAAAGTCTTCATCTGAAATCAGAGGACACCCATGATTAATAAATCTATTTCTGATCAAGGAATCCGCATAAGGAAAATCTGTTTGCTGATCTTGAGGAATTCGTGTATTAATAAACCCATCACTACAGAAAGATCACTTCTTACTCAATGAGTTTTAAAAGAATAGTGATCTGTCTATGTCCAGCGGCTTCTTACAGTATTTGTTAGATCATATTTAATTATTTATTTTATTTTATTATCTTTATATACCAAACAGTATACAGGCGGACTTAATGCCAGTGGCAGTTTCTAATAGTCTACCTTTAGGTGAAGTAGAAATGAAGTAAAGTAGGTTTATTTTACATTTAGATAGGGAAAAAAAGTGAAAATCATATGTCTGTGGATAGATATCTGGTCCAGCGTTTCATATTACAACTAAATTTATTAATTGCCTTTGTACGCAGACGAGCTAGCGGCCCGCCTGATGGTAATCTACCGCTGCTCATAGACCGCTATAGTGCCAGGGGGCCAGCACAACAAAGTCACTGCCTACCTTAAGGAGATAACTCTCTTTAAGCCTCGTTTGAAGGACAGGCTATAGAGCTCAGGAAACACCGATGCAGGGAGTTCATTCCAGAGCTTACATGTTGATCAAAGTATTGGTTAAAAAAAATAACTTACCTTAACAGAAGTATATGTGTGCAGTAGGTGTACTTAATTATAATTTGAAATAACGAAACAGAAGACTTTATATAGAAGGCTTGTTCAGATCAATTTGATAAGGTGTTATCAGTCTAGATTTAAGGTAATAGATTATTCCATACTTAGTCGTCTGCCACCTAGACAAAGTAACAAAGACATTAATGAAGTATACATATTAATTACGATTGAGTAAGATAACAATATTGGTAATCATTAGGGTCATCGAACAGAAAATCGAATTAATAAATTCGGTTTTTTCTACACCGAAATGATAAAGCGACGCTTTACTTCACACAACACAGAAAAAGTGAAAAAGACGGTAAAGGTAAAACATTAATTTAATTAAAAATAAATAATAAAAATGATCTATCAATTAAGAAGTGTTAAGAACGAGTAGCTGAGCTGCCAGTCTTTTTATACTATGCGATCGATAAATTTATATGTTTAAATATATTTCTAACACTACTGTGAAGGTATCTAGTTACTACAGATATTTTTCATAGTTACCTCGGTTAAAAGCCATGTAAAAGTAAGTTTGGATATGGGGAAAACCTTGTTGCGAAAGCAATCAGAGGTTGGCAGTTTCGCCACCAAAATTAAGATCTGAAATAATATTAAATTCTATTGCACTTTCATAAATGTTGCCTAAATAAATTATACAAAATTACCAATTTCATTTCTTTTACGAATTATTGAGCGTCCCAATGTTTCGAAGATTGAATAATTTTTATGGTACTGGGCGGAAATTAATATAAACTAAAATCCACCATAAAATCCCTAAAAATCACGTGAATATAAGAAACAACATTATATTCCTAAAATATCAAACAAAATATAATATATACATCTTACCTTCTCATTCACACGCGCGCACTACAATGCGTTTAAGCCTACTGACGTCACTAGTTTTGTTTTTCATCCCTTTTTTTACGTCCGCTACAAAAATTAAAAGTTTCTAACGTAGTTAATTCTAAATATATACATTATTCTTTGTTTTATAGATTTTGGACATGGATATCATTTGTTAAATACAATTGTTTATAATTGAATTGTTATAAAAACTATTCACTTGTCATAAGTGCTCTTTAGTTGCCTACATGAATAATAAATACATTTCATTTCACTTACAATTAAAAAAACGGTGTCAAATACCCGATTGTGTCGACAACGTGAGATTAATCGTTACCTGTACCTGATACTCTTTTTAGATTGTGCTTAATAATAATCATCACATAGTATAACAGTATTTATCCAGTAATATTAACAATCTTATATTACTGCACTACTGAACCATACATTTATTATATATAAATTTCCAATTTAGGTATTATCTACAGATATTTTAATATTTGCCTGATAACAAAATACCTTTTGACCGCGTGACTTACATAATTCTGTGCCAAACACGCGTATCGGTCACAGCGGATTTCATGATTGATAAAAGTTCAAATTATCGTGCGATTCAACTAATAAAGGACGTTAAATATTTTGTTTTAGTATCTAGATGGATGGCGCTTCTTATAACGTATATGTGTAATTTTTTTCCTTATACAATACATGAAATTAGCTGTTTTTTTGACTGATATAAGTACCATCATGAAAATATTAACTATTATCATTATTATTACTAACTATTATTCTTAAGGCCGCACTGATCATTCTTTTGGTATTGAAGGTGTTCATAATTGTTCATTGAGAGGGGTTGAACACGCGAAAAGACCTTTGCCCTATAGTGACTATCCCACCCTCACACCCACCACTGTAACTCCTGTAAGCCAGGATCAACAGTGGCACACATTGCAATGACATCGAGCATTGAAGCTCCGCGAGTCTTCGGGAAAGTCTAACTTGTCTTTTGTCGCAACGAAATTAATCAGAAAGTTAAATAGGATGAGTTGGAAATAAATTATTGTCCACTTCGCACGCTTCCAGGGTTTAGGAATAAACTCTATGCGGTAATGCGTGGTGCGATGGTATAAAGGTGATGCTGGTATAAAAGAAAAATTCCTCGGAGCACTCCCAGTGGAACAGACAATAGACCAGAGAGACCCGAAGTCGAACGGACCTGCAAAATTATGTCGATGATTGCAATGTACATACCAGGAATACATAAATAGAAAGAGTCTGTAGATTTGATATAAAATCGAATATTGCCCGTTTGTAAAGGTTTCGGCGGAATTTCGTTTGCATAAAGTACTTTCCACAACCTTCATAACTTTACATAATCAAATCATATTCAAATGTATTCCACAAACCGAAAAATGTTTTCATTCATTCTGAAAATATGGTGGTTGAAACTTACATAAGGTACAGTTAACAAAAAAAATGACTACCTACTCAAATTGTCCAGATTAATTTATTGATGTAATTTTTTTTTTCTTAATGCTTGGCGAGACGAGCTTGCGGTTCGCCTGATGCTAACCGATACGACCGCTCATGAACAGTAGCAAAACCAAACAACACCATGAATTGCTTCGCATTGCTTGCCATTCCAATGCGCTCGTCATCCTGAGACATAAGGTGTAAAGTCTCAATATGTGTCTCTATATGTAAAGTCGTTACATTGGCTGCAATGTCCTTCAATCCGAAACACAACAGTGCATTTACACTACTGTTTGGCTGGAGAAATAGACATTGCGGTGGTACCTACGCAGGCGAAGTCTCATATATGAAAGACCTACCATCAGTAAGTTTGGGAAGGCTAATACCGGGTATCTCAAGACTGCTACCGAAAACGAAGCCGGGTGGTAGTTTTAGTGACTACAAACATAATGCAACTAAAAATTTCGCAAAGAAACGCGACAATTATTTTTTATGATTTTTTAAAAATCGTCAATTTTGGGTGGTAAATCCATAGTTTTTGCTAAAATAATAATTTATACTCTTTTATACCTTAAAGTACTTATAAATAAGAGGGTATACACTATTTTTTTGGAAAAAAAATGTATTTACCACCCAAATATGGCCATAGGAAAAAAATATCAAAAAAAAAATAGTCGCTTTTTTTGGCAACTTTTTCTGTTGCATTGTGTCTGAAGTCACTTAAACTACCACCTGGCTTCGTTTTCGGTAGCAGTCTTGATATACCCTGTATAATACAGAATTATAAATAGCACGTATTAATTTAAATAATAAAATATAAAGAATATTTTGAACGTTCCCCATTCCGTAAGAAAACTCACAGCGATCTCAAGGAAGCGCCCTACATCCAGCATCTTTCTGTTATCTTTATTATATTGTAAATAAACAAAATCATCAATACATTTACTTAATGCATACCAATGAAGTCCGCCAACCCGCACTAGGCCAGCGTGGTGAACTATATGGCCTTACCACTCTCAATCGTACTCTCGATTGTAGAGGAGGCCCGTGCCCTGCAGTGGGACGTATATGGGCTGATACAGAGATACTAATTAATAACACAACCTTGACTAAAAGCTTCTGTTGATTAGTGATAGATAAACGAAGATTCATTATCGTTCACGGTCAATGTTATATAAATCTTATTATTCCTTTCAAGTACTCACTTTTTAAACTAGCAATTAAACAATAGATGCTTTTGCAATTTTTTTATACAGCTGTCACAGCTTCTTACAGCAATTCTAAAACACTAGTTCATCTGAAAACAACCTGTTTCTTAAGTTCCAACAAATCTTTAGGCTCGCCATCTTTCACATCGTAGGACGGAACATACAAGGCGAAATGTGGGTGTCCTGGCACCTCTGCCTACCCCTCCGCGGAAAAAGGCGTGAGTTTATGTATGTAAAAACCTCGGTATTTTAGTCTTTTTTTTATTGCAGTGAATGGCGAGACGAGCATGCCGTTCGCCTGATGGAAAGCGATGCGACCGCTCATAAACAGTAGCAAAATTCCATCCTGAGACATAAGATATTAAGTCTCAATATGTCCAGTAGTTACTCTGGTTACAATGTCCTTCAATCCGAAACACAACAGTGCATTTACATGTTTATACATTGCTGTTTCACGGGAGAAATAGACATTGCGGTGGTACCTACCCAGATGCCCTCTCACATATGAGAGACCTTCCACCAGTAGTCTATGCGAGTGGTGGAGTTTCGGATTTATTCTGTGGTAATATTCAAGTAATTATTTTATGAATTGACAGCAAACTTAATACTTTGAGCTGCTTGGGCAATAATACCCACCAGGATAGCAAAACTATTTACGTTGCGACAAACATATTATTGCTACCCAGGCTAACCATGCAGGTGTATAATTTGTGGTTCAGCCTGTTTTTATCCAGTTTTGATCAGGCTGTCCGGAGATTGCATTCCAGCTCTCAAGATGTTTTGTTTTTTACAATGCATATGTAGGCACTTGTCGTGATTACCTAAATTGTGTAATCTATCATATTCATCATCATCATCTCAGCCACAGGAAGTCCCCTGCTGAACATAAGCCTCCCCCAAAGATCTCCACATTAACCTGTTGGAAGCGGCCTGCTTCCAGCGACTTCCTGCAACTTTTGCATAATCTATGCCTAAAATTAAAAAAAGCATATACCTTTTTGTGTGTGCGTTTGATTTCTAACCACGTTTCGCGTTTGTCTAAATGTATGCAACAAAACAATTTATCTGAAAATAATTCGATATATCTGCAATACAAAATCAGTAAAGAATTACAGCCAATAACAATTACTTTTATAACCTTTTAATAAATACAAATCACTGAAAGTAGCGTGCATTTGCTATCAAAATATAAATATAGATTTATTATGAACCTTAATCATTGTTTGTTTATTATTTTTATCGCCACGATTATTTATATTTCGTGTTATACAACTGATAAATAAATCCCCGATTATCGCGATATTTATATAATCTGTTTTTAGAAGGCGCATCGATTGATTGAAATATGTAATAATTAGTATTGGGGACTTACCTTCGAATTAATCTTATCGGACAACTGTATAGACGATTTTAAGCACTTACTTAGTAAAGGCATTAATTATAGACTGTTTTAAAACGTATCTTAGCTATCGAATGTTTGGCTTTTTCGCTCAAATTGAATTCAAAAGTCGGGGATTACTCTACTCCGACACGAATTTCGATTGCTCGGACGTTGAACGCTAACATATAAGATAAAAGTTTTCAAGTTTTCCACTTTAAATCAATACTATTCTCTATAAAATGCATGTTCGTATTCGTACAGTTTTACGTGCGTTGTTCGAACATTCGCTCGAAAGCGACAAAACATTTAATAAGAAAATACTTTTTAAAAATGTATGAATAACCCCGTAAAATAAAGCAGCTTGAAGAAACCTTCACCTCATTGATCCAAATAGATTTTCTATGTGTGAAGTCCGCAAACCCGCACTGGATCAACGTGGTGGACCATGGCTTAATATCTCTCAATCGTACTCTCGATTGTAAATGAGGCATGTGCCCTGCAATGCGACGTGTATGAAGTAATACAATATGGTACCATTATGTAATAATCTGTTGTTAGAAGAGATCGATTTTTGACTATGTGGGACTATAATCATCAAAGTGTATATGTATGTACTATATCAGCCCATATACGTCCGACTGCATAGCACGAGCCTCCTATGCAATCGAAAATACGATTGAGCGGGGATAGGCCATTTAAAAGTATAGCTTCGAATTATTATTAACGTAATATTATGGCTGAAAATGGTTCGTGGCCATTACGCCCGCTGTAAATAAAGAATAACAAAATGTATTACATTATACATATAATAGATATGTTTTTCAGTACTTGTAATTCCAAATGAAAAATAATAATGTTTTAAACATTACACAAAAATTTACTAGAATTAAAACGAAAAGAAATGCGCATTGTTATTATTCACATTATCTTTGTGATAAAAATTGTTTTTGTGTGTTATTTGATACACAAAATTCCCCGTAATTGCATTAATTGGACTATCACAATGAGTCATAGACTTTATCCTGTTTGAGGAAATGTATTGATGAAAAAAAATTAAAAGCGAGACAACCATAATATTTGAAAATCAGTTCGTTGTAAATGAATCATAGTAAAAAGTTAATATTATCTCCAATAAATAAAATAAACAAAAGCAGTCACAAACATAGTCCTCGCCCTCCATTAAGATCAAGTCTTGTGTCGTGGGCATCAGAAACTACGAGAGACTTTTAGACACAAAAATACCTCTCGACCAATATTTGTGAAACTCACAAACATTTGTGGCAGTGCGGGAATCGAACCTGCGATCCCTCATTTCACAGCCAACTGCTAACCAACTTCGCCACAAAGACTGTAAAATGCACTTTACTATACTGTATTATCCCGTCATAAATACCCACTGGCAAGGAACTCCTATACAAATGGAACTTTGATTAATAGGACAAAAATATAAACAAATTATTTCAACAAAGCATTTTAATACCAAAAAATACTTCTAGCAGTAATCAGTATCTTAACCACTATAAAAAAAACATAATTTTACAATCAATGTTTAAATCATGAAGATTGGCTCATGAATATCAAGGCACTAGCGGTCGGGCCCGGCTCCGCCCGGGTGCATACACTTTTTAAAATGGCGGTCAAAATGTTTAATTCTGACTCTCAGTTTAGTATATCGACCAATAGGACCACGAAAAACGAACAAAATTTCCTCGTATTTGCTAGAAATATCACTACTGCTTTCCTCCTATAGGTCATAGCGTAATGATATATAGCCTATAGACTTCCTCGATAAATGGACTACCCAACACTGAAAGAATCATTCAGATCGGACCAGTAGTTCCAGAGATTAGCGCGTTCAAACAAACAAACTCTGCAGCTTTATAATATTAGTATAGATAATAATTAGACTTAGCCAATATACTATAATAGCCAATCAGGACCACGTAAAACCAGTGAAATGAGGAAGGAAGATAGTGGCACTGTGTCAGAGTGACCAAGACCGAAATAGCGGTACGTAAGGGTACCGTTTTTGTTTGCACGCATTCTTTCTACGATATCCCCTTTAGAACATCCCAATGATAATAAAAGAAAATTAAATGTAAATTACAGAAATAAAGTCAAAATTTAACCAAGTGCTTAGTCCTATTTATCGTCCCCAAAAACTGAGCTGATAGTTGAAGCCTCGACCTCTAGCAGACTGCAGTCTAACTGTGACGAAGTTTCGATTAAGGCCTCCTGCGGTGATGCGAGCAGTTGAGGACTGTGGAGCTCCTACCACCAGAGCTTGGATGGCCCTGAGCGTCACAGCGGAGTTGGTGCTGTACGTCACGTCTGTGATCAGAATCTGGCCTGCGACACCGCTACGACTCACGTTTACCCTGGAATTTTAAAGATTACTAATAAGTCCATACTCTCACCAACCCGCATTACTGCGTGGTGGACTATATAGTCCATAGCCTAACCACTCTCAATACTCTCGATTGTAGAGAAGGCCCGTACCCTGCAGTGGGACGTATAAGGGCTGATACAGATATACATATACTCACACCTCCCAAAAGGGCCAAGCAGAGGTGCAACCAGACCTCCTATATTTCGCCTTGTATGATGTCCCACGATGTAATAGGGGGCGAGTCTATCGCCATATTGGAAACAAATTCCCGACTCCAGGCTGATAATGAATTGAAAAACCCAATATCACTTTTCACATCCCGGGATTTTAAATACAAATAAAATGTAAAGGATGACACTGCGATTCTAACCAAACACACTCTGAATAAACTCATTGTAACAGAACTACTGGGTACATGCAGTTAATGCTGTCACTGACACTCGTGACGAATGGCCGCGCAGCGCGCTGAACTTTAACTTACTAGTTGGGTAAAATAGTTTGCCAACCAGCCAACTAAGCCAGCACAGTGAACTATATGTCCTAAACCCGCTCCTCGTGCTCTCGATTGTAGAGGAGGCTTGGCTCTGTGAGACATATCTCGGCTGATACAAATTGAGGGCGTACCTGCGCAAAAGCGTGCTTAACCAAGTAGATCCAACATTGACACCAGCGCTCCTAACTGCTATGGATTCGGGATTCTCCACATCAGAAACAACGGAATCAGAAATTTCGGTACCAAGAGCCGCCTCGGCCTCGGCAGCGTCGAGGTGATGGTACTCGATGGTACCGGCAGGATCGAAGATGGCAGCTTGCGTGGCGACCACCGCCAGCAACAAGATGACGAGGGATTTCATCTGAAATTAGAAGAGCTGGAATTTGAATTTGTTTTGACTCTGTCGGCCAACACGGACTAGTCCAGCGTTAAGGACTATATGGCCTATCTGCTCTCAATCGTACTGTCGATTGTAGAGGAGGCCCGTGCCATGCAATGAGACGTACATATATCAGCTGATACAAGATTTGTCTAATCCTACATTATGTTATAAGTGAGATAAATATATACATCGAAATGTCTTTGCTAAATTAATAGGGACTTACTTCTAATACATTAATAAGTCCTCGCAATTTTGGGAATTTTGAATTTGAATTAATATTGAGTTAACTATTTATAGTACAGTTCTATGGAATTTAGCAAAATGATGCTTAAACAATTGCTTACCTTAGCAATAGTGTATGTGTTTACAGCAAGTAAACTGAATTCTACATACATCTGCATCATTGCAGTCATTATATAGCAAAACATCCTTATTGCGATTTGATTGGATTTCAGTTATCGTTTATTGTCCAAAAGATTAACATTAAAAACACTACGTCACCATGTGCCTCATACGAAGAATATTATCTGACATCTTTTTGGATTTAAGGGGAGTTATTTCGACCTTTATCCAGTTTCTTGAGATTTTGACTTGATAAACTGTTTCTGGATCTGATAAAAATTACTTCGCAGCTAGTTATATAATAAAAAAACGAATTGGCTGTATGACAGAGTACTTTCTATATATGGAGACTGAATGATTTCATAAAAACAACACAATTCAGGAGAATTTTAAATTTTAGCCTATACCTACCTATTTCACGTCATCCATTCATCTAGCAGCTAGTGTGGATGCCTTCCTCTTGGCCTCTCTCGGCCCCCACTCCGTAACCATATTATATAACTACCGTCCTTTTATCTTGTCACGTACCTTGCATACCTCCACATAAGTGGAGATTGGACATCCTCCAAAAATACACTTAAGTATTTGAAATATAAAATTAAATCCAGTAGCTTAGAGTGAAGCCACACAATGCGGTGCGTCGGCGATTATTATAATGAGCCTGTAGCGTCCCACTGCAGGGCAAAGGCCTCTCTTTCCGCTTTCCATGCATCCCGGTCAAGGGCTTTCTATGACCAATCCTTCCAATAGGCATCCAATTCATCTAGGTCTATTCAGTCTAGGTCTTCCGCGTAGTCGACGGCCCTTAGGGATCCATTCCGTGGTGATCTTTGCCCACATTTCATCTGGCAAGCGACACAAATGTCCAGCCCAGACCCTCTTTAGTCTGGCGGCTTTTTGACCAACGTCGGTTAATTTGGTTCTGGAGCGTATTTCGGTACTCCTAAAGCGGTCTGAGAGATCAGGCATCTTACATATTATAAATAATTGCTATACCATGTCTCACGACGCGTTTGTTCGCCGGGGAGGGGTTATGTCATGATGAATGTATTTTGAATTTAGTTTGAGCAAAGAAGACGAAACATTCTAAAACTAAAATAGGTTTATAAACTGTCCATAAATAAGACCGTAAACATTTTATAGTAAAAATGCGTCTGTACAGTAAATTAATAAGTAAAACAATACATCATCATCATCATCATATCAGTCACAGGAAGTCCACTGCTGAACATAGGCCTCCCCCAATGATCTCCACAATGACCTGTTGGAAGCGGCCTGCATCCAGCGACTTCCTGCGACCTTAGTCAGATCGTCCATCCACCTTGTAGGCGGGCGTCCAACACTTCGCTTGCCTGTACGTGGCCTCCACTCGAGAACCTTTCGGCCCCAACGGCCATCGGTTCTACGAGCTATGTGCCCGGCCCACTGCCACTTCAACTTGCCAATCCTATGGGCTATGTCGGTAACCTTGGTTCTCCTACGGATCTCCTCATTTCTGATTCGATCTCGTAGGGAAACACCGAGCATAGCCCGCTCCATGAAAAAAAAAACAATACATGCTGAGCCTTAACAACATTTATTGGTATATTATTTGCGTATTATCATTAAGATAAAAGTTATTTCAGATTTGGTAGACAACAAAAAATCACCGGTTGCTGAGTCGATTGCTTATCGTAATACGCTACTTTTGACAAAGGATTTATGCGCTTTTATTGGTAGGTGTATGACTATGACTCGAACAGCTGAAATGAGAACTGTTTATACTTGAATTAATCCCGGTTATTCAGGAGTTGTACGACATAATTTTATATTTATTAATTGATTGAAATATATTTATATATTACATATTTTATGCGCCTACCGTGCTCTCTCTCTGCACCACCTAAAGGTTGACTGGCAGAGAATGCCTCAGGCATTAAGTCCGCCTTTATACAGTTTATGTATATGAAGCATTAAATAAATAAATAAATAATTTTGACAGACTCCGATGCGCAGTTGGTCAGACGCCGGCTGTGAAAGAGAGATTGCGATTGTAGACTGGTCTGCTCAATTTGCTTATAATGATAATAGTAATTACTTTGTTTTTCTTTCTTTTTTTAATTTTTTTATTTCCTTTCATGGCTTTTGCTGAACAGTGTATACCGATTCCGCGGTCAGGGCGACCACACTTAACTCAGCCGTACAATATAATCATTATTATGAATAATTTATGAACTGCTCTGAATTTCAACTCCTGTATGATCACTGTATTGTAAACTTATTTTGAAAAGAGCAACGCTAGAGTTTCTTGCCCGTTCTTCTCTGGCGAAAACAGCCTTGTGAACTAGGTGGTAGTGGAAAAAAAAAGAATCTAAATAGTGTATGACATTTTATGGATTCAATAAATATTTTCATTTCATTTCATTTCATTTGCGGTATTTGGATGATCCACAGGTTTCGAGTCTGGGTGATGTGAGACTGAAAAAGGAGAATGCCAATTTTACTACGAAGCTTAATACCGGTGCGAAGTTTGTTGTGCCATGATGAAACCTACCTCTTTGTGTAGGAACAAATATATATTTTCAATAAGTATAAACATAATTGAGACTCGGGCCCGGAGTGCTTGAAGAAGTCCCTCTGTGAACAAAATGTAAAATTTGATGATAATTACTTTATTTTATAAAATCAGTCGCTCGGGATAAAACAGGAAAATGTTTAATGACAATCCATAAAAAAATTGTATGATTAGTTGTAAGCAGTACCCCAAGCAGGAACATTTTGAAGTATCGTATAGTAATAGTATCGTGACAACGATTACTATACTATTACTACAACGATACTATACGTCAAAAATTATTCGTGCTACCACTTTTCATACATTTGTATAGTAAAACTATCGCTAGACTATACGATTACCATACTATAGTGTCGTAAACGTTTCCCGCTGCCATAATTTAGTTCCAAATACGCTCACAATGGCGCTGTTCGGATTCCCATACAAAATTTTACTATTACGATTACTATACTATAGAGCCAAATGTTCCTGCTTGGGGCACAGTACGGTATCGAAATAAATTATATTTTTACCGATACTATAAATGCGCATTCTCCTTTATTCTAGTTCTTGATACAGTAGGTCTGCGCTGTGTATGTGACTGTTAGATTTATTTTTATTCGACTGTAGAGGGGTAATGTACCCTGCAGTGGGACGTATGTATACAGATATTATATTTCAGTTCAGCTGAAATTATAATCATCAATCAAATCCTGGAAAGTGATATTAGAAACCTTTCATCTATATATTATCCATATATAAAGCGCTACTTTATCCCATAGTGAAGGAATTATTAAGGAACCAGAGTGATCTTATTAAAAATTGTTATGTACCCTACATTTTGAATAATTTGCATTAAGGTTATCAACATAAACAAAAGCTCCTCTACAATCGAGAGTATGATTGAGGGTGGTTACGCCATATAGAATTAATGTCAAAAATATGTTTACAAACATAAAAAAGTACATCCAAATTTTTATTAAAAAAACACAGCTTAGAAGTTCATAACAATTTAATCCGAAGTAAAACTTCGGATATGTCCAGATAATAAAATATGAAAAGATTTTCACATAATAACTGTCAATAAACCATATAATGTAATCGAGTAAAATTAATTAATTTAATAAAATCACAAAAAGTATTAACATTTCGAAACAGAAAACTTTCAAGCTATTATATGCAAGGCAAAGTAAGGTTTGATCTAAAAAAATGTTATTATGGCAATGGCAATAATATTATACATTATGGCTATAATCTAGCATCCGAAGCATCCTAAGGCCATTCTTAAAATAATTTTATGCATGTTTCATTTATAGATAGTTAAAAAATCCTTTTTCTTACTTACATTTCGCTACAGTATTAACATACAACTAAACCAACCAACCAAGTCAACCATCTGGGTGGTCAATGGATGGACAGAAATTTTCACGGATACCTCATGAGTAAAAGGTTAAAAAGTGATCTAAGTCAATTCTCCCCAAAATCTAAGTTGGTAGTGAAGTAAACACACAGGTAATTTGTTGAGAACTGTGTTTATTACTCCTTTGACGTCTTTACATTCAATTACCAAATAAAATTACCCTCTAATTTTAACAATATTACTTAAACTACTACAGGAGCATGAGTCTGATGGTCACATTGCGAGACAAAATGCCAACACCACCAGCGAAAATGCTAATTTTGAAGCAGTCTGTGGCAAAGCTTACACAGCCCTGATAGATGCAGGGCTTAGAGTATTTATATATAGAGGGAGCGCTGTCATACATTCGCGATTTGAAAAACGTAGATATTTTCTTGTTCGTAATGTTGGTAGCGCACCTATATTAGTAAAAATTGAATTAATTATTTAGCAATAAATTGCTATAAATTCCTTTATTAGCCGAAATTATATTTAGGTATTATCCTTTTAAAACGAGTTTAAGTGGAAACAAATATACCTAAACTACTTATTTTTAAAAAAAAAATTAGCCAATTGGAGGGCAGAAAAAGGTGGCCCGGCACCAATATTTTTATCTACGTTTTTGAAGTACCAGCGCTCCCTCTATATACCGGGTATCTCAAGACTGCTACCGAAAACGAAGCCGGGTGGTAGTTTTAGTGGCTACAAACACAATGCAATTAAAAATTTCGCATAGAAACGCGACAATTATTTTTTATGATTTTTTAAATATCGTCATTTTTGGGTGGTAAATCCATAGTTTTTGCTAAAATAATAATTTAAACTCTTTTATACCTTAGAGTATTTATAAATAAAAGGGTATACACTATTATTTTAGGAAAAAATGTATTTACCACCCAAATATGGCCATAGGAAAAAAATAACAAAAAAAAATTGTCGCTTTTTTTGCAACTTTTTCTGTTGCATTGTGTCTGAAGTCGCTTAGACTACCACCCGGCTTCGTTTTCGGTAGCAGTCTTGATATACCCTGTATATATATATATATATATATATATATACTCTAAGATGCAGGGGTATTTACTCGGTACGTCACGTTGAAGTCCACAGACTGCCAAGGGGCAAACATGCGGTCAACAGTAGTCTTGAAAATGTGATAAGATAAATTCAACAGATATTCTAAACACAATGAAGATTTATAAAGTAGGGGTCAGAAATTAGGAGAGACTTTTCGGTGTCACACCCAGACATTAACACTTGCGGATCACAAAAGTAATTGGTACGGTACAGGGGTGGATAAGCATCTCGTTTCATAGCTGGTGTCTAACTGACCGTCTTTTTAAAAGACATCCGACATCAAATGATTTATAACTGTAAATTACGATCGGTATAACGACGAAGAAAAATATCGTGACCTGCATACCATAGCGATTTGTATGAATTTTTATGGTATGTAAAGTCCGCCAACTCGCACTAGGCCAGCATGGTGGACTTTATGGCCTAACCACTCTCAATCATACTGTTGATTGTGGATAAGGCCCTTGCTCCGCAGTAAGACATAATATATGTATCTGTTTGGAATTAAGCGTCTGCTGATTTTCCCATTTTACTCAAATTCATCTGTTCCCATATCCATAATACAAACACAATGAAGAAATGTATGTAATTTTAAGTATTAAAATATAATATATTAAAAAATAATTTCTCATAGCTTCAGACAAATTAAATCAGTCCATTGAAATAAAACTATTATTTACGGATTTTATCGGGATAATGTGTAACATTCGTGTAAATCTAAGAAACCATTATGTAAACCAGTCCAATGCAAAATGTGTAAAATTTATTTGTTTGTAAATTGTCAATAAACTCCCAAAAGTAATAATCAATTCACATCACACTTTTTCGAGACATAAAACTTACAAACTATTAAATGCAAGACAAATTAGATTTTGACATGTTTATTGTTCTTATTAGAAGTAAAATATAAACATTATGGATGTAATCTAGGACCGTTGTCCCCAGAAGGCAAATTGGTAGTGGATTCCGCGGCCTCTCGCTGATGTGACCCTGATGGTTACACTTCGAGATGACACGCCGACACCACCCGCGATGATGCGAGCTGTTGACCCTAACTGAGTCAGTTGGAAAGCTTGCGCGACCCTGATGGATGCAGGGGCATTCACTCGGTATGTGACGTCCAGGGTAATAATCTGACCAGCAACAGCACTGCGGCTAATGTTTACTCTGAAAAAAAGTGATTAAATAAATTCAACAGATATTCTAAATACTAAGCCTTATGGCTTGGGTATCAGAAATTCGAGAGTCATTTCATTCTCACGAAGACTCAGATTCAAACACATTTGAATCACAAAATAATTTGGTTCGGTGCAGCGGTAGATCGGCCTCTCGTTTCATAGCTGGTGTCTTAACTAGCTGCGCGACTATCTAATCTACATCTAACATCTAAAAAATGGGATACTGAAATATCAATAATAATTATATAAATTATTAAGCGCTGCTATACTCTTGTGTCAGCTCTAATATAAGCCTCAGTAGTTTCTTTAGTGCTGTTTTGATTTATGTCTTAAGGTGATTTTGTTGTCTTAAAGTGATTTTTTGTTCAATAAATTAAAAAAAAAACAAGAGAGGGCCACTCCAAGGACAATTATCTCAATGACCAATGTCACCAATGTCACCAAATGTCAATGTCACCAATTCAAATGATCCACTAAATTTGGCTTCAATGCAGAGAATTATTTATTTATTTATTTTAATCTTTATTGTACACAAACTTAACAACAACATAGCTAAACAGAAATACAAAATGCCATGCATTGCTTTATAGTTCAAGATGTTGTTTGGTTTTGCTACTGTTCATGAGCGGTCGCATCGCTTACCATCAGGCGAACGGCATGCTCGTTTCGCCATTCACTGCAATAAAAAAAAAACATATACATATCAGTATATACCGGGTATCTCAAGACTGCTACCGAAAACGAAGCCGGGTGGTAGTTTTAGTGACTGAAAACACAATGCAACTAAAAATTTCGCAAAGAAACGCGACAATTATTTTTTATGATTTTTTAAATATCGTCATTTTTGGGTGGTAAATCCATAGTTTTTGCTAAAATAATATTTTAAACACTTTTCTACCTTAGATTATTTATAAATAAAAGGGTATACACTATTATTTTAGGAAAAAATGTATTTACCACCCAAATATGGTCAAAGGAAAAAAAAAAAACAAAAAAAAATTTTCGCTTTTTTTCTGCAATTTTTTCTGTTGCATTGTGTCTGAAGTCGCTTAAACTACCACCCGGCTTCGTTTTCGGTAGCAGTCTTGATATACCCTGTATACATATATATATACATATAAACATACATACATATAAAAATAAATAATACAAAATCATACATAAATTATAATATACTACAATTTCCAAATGATTAAATCAAGGGAAGTAATAGTGAAGTCTGCTTTAAAGGGAAAGGTAGTGCTCTTTAATCAGTTTTTTAAATGACGATAGCGTTTGCGCCTGTCTCACCACAACAGGAAGCGCGTTCCACAATCGAACTGCTTTGACAGTAAAAGAATTATCCATGAAGATCCATACATCCATATGTTCGAAAACAATTAATTTTAAGGATACACAGGTAACTCTGTGGTGCATAGCTGCTAATTCCAAGCTCAGATTCGTGTTGAATGGCCGAGCACGACTATTGACGAGTGCAGTGAAATTGGAAGCTTACCTGTAGAAAAGAATCTGTCCAGCTGTATTTCCAGCATCGACGTTTCTTCTAGCGAGTGCTCTGGACTCCGGAGACTCAGTAGCCTCGATCTCGGCTTCGGTAGGATAATGATACTCGATGCTACCGATGTTATCGATGACGGCAGCTTGCGCGGCGACCACCGCCAGAACTAAGAGGATGAGGGACTTCATCTGAAATTAGAACACAATTCTGACTTGAAAAAACTGCTTTTTTTATTGCAAGGAATAGAGCTTTCCCTCGTAAATAGAGATACCTCATTTATAAGATACTAATTGCTTTAAACAATTGATATTTCTCGATTTAAATACCTTATCTTTCCATAAAAAATTTTTTTATTCATTTATTTTTCACACTCCCGCTGCCGAGTCGGTTAGTAGATCAACAAGGGTAATTAAACTAATTGCTCACCTTTGCAGTGGTGTATGTGTTTCCAGCAAGTTAACTGAATTGTACAGACATCTGCCGCCTGCAGCCATTATATACTACACCAACTTATTGTTGTGTCATAAGATTTTTATTATCATGATATCCGTGTGATTAGCCTGAAACAGGATATCGGACGCTACTTATTTTTTACTTTGAAGAATATTATCTGCTATATTTTTCATTATTAAGGGGAGATATTACGTTATTTATCCATTTTTTTTTTTTGGAGATTTCGACTATGATATTAAAATGTTGATTTGATACCTAATTTACGAAACGAGTAGTATTAATTTTTGAAACGAGGGTATTTGTAATTAAATTATCTAAAAAAGGAAAAGAAACAGAATCTAATCAGTAATCGATTACATACTAAATTGGACTTTGGTTGAAATAATTTGATTATTTAAAAAGATATAGACGTATACTCAAAATAACAAAAAAAAAACAATAAATGTATAATAGTTATTTTCAATACCAAATGTATATTTGAAACATTAAAGTTAACAATAAATAGTTTTGTAAATGTTATCTTCCACAATTGTCATCTCTATGGTAAGTCCATTGCTGAAGATAGGTTTGTCTCACAGATTTCCATAGTGCCTGGTGAAATGAGCCTTCATCCAGCAAGTTCCTACAATCGTAATAAATCTAAAATTTCTTGGTCGAACACTGCGATATTTTATGAATGGTTGAGCCTTGTTATTGTTCGTCATGACTTAGCATAATTGAACAGGATCGTCAAAGGTGCCACTGTCGCTCCGGAGATCGTAGTGAAGTGATAACTTTGCTGTAGCGTTTTGTTCGGTGAGAGAGATTGACAGATCAGGGCTAGGTAGCTAAGGCTAGGTGGACAAAAGTGATTGATAAAATGGCGTTCATAAAATTGCTTCATGCTTATTTAAAAAAAACAGGTGGTAGGTCTCTCATATGTGAGAGGCTGCCTGGGTGGGTACCACCGCAATGTCTATTTCTCCCGTCAAACAGCAGTTCAAATGCACTTTTGTGTTTCAGATTGAAGGACATTGTAGCCAGAGTAACTACTGGACATATTGAGACTTAACATCTTATGTCTCAGGATGACGAGCGCAGTGAAATGCCAAGCATTGCTTTGTAATTCAAGGTGTTATTTGGTTTTGCTACTGTTCATGAGCGGTCGTATCGCTTACCATCAGGCATAAAAAGATCTTTAGGTCGTCGTTAGACGTCCAAAGCCACGCTTATCGCTACTTTCGTATCTAGATATTTGTCAGCATACATACAAATGATAAGCAAACTAGTGGTGATCCTTTAAAATTTTTGTCCCCTATTAAATTATCTATACGATAATAATTACGCTACTCAGATTTGTACGATATAAAAAAATCCCCTGTGTTAATTGCGTTATATTAGCATTCAATATCAAGGAACTAGATTGACGGGACATGATAGATTATCAATGGTCAATACTTCTTTATTGCATAAGTAAAAGAGCAAACTTATTACCTTATTTTGTGTTAAGCAAAATCAAATTTGTTTTTTTTTTAATGTGCATATGTACATACATAAACTTACGCCTTTTTTTGACACCCACATTTCACCTTGTATGTTCCATCTCACGATGTGATAGGTGGCGAGCCTATCGCCATATCGGGCACAAATTCCTGACTCTAGGCTGATATTGAATAGAAAAATCCAATATCACTTTGCTCAACCCGGGATTCGAATCCGAGACCTTACCTTTGTGACCGCACCCTAGTACAACTATGCCACCAAGGCAGCAAAAAAAAATTCAATTTTTAATTGTTTCGAGATGCAGATGTCAATATTTCTGTTTTAGAATTATTCAATAGCAGATTTGTTAGTAGTTAATTTTATCTATAATTAAAGACTAGCAGTCCGGCGCGGCCTCGCCCGGGTGCTCATACTTTTTGAGTCCACTTTAGCTACATAGGAACATATTTGAAATCAATGTTACTGCAGTACTCTAAACTGCCCATTCCATTCCTTTGAGTTTCAAAGAGTGTCTATATATTTGAATTCCTTGCACATTTCACGAGAACACTACATTTTGTCGGGATAAAAAGTACTCTATGTGGTAATTTAGGGTGCCAGCTAGCTTTATGCCAAATTTCATCAAAATTGGTCCAGCGGCTTGAGCGTGACGAGGTAACAAACACAAACTTTCGCATTTGTAATAACGCAAACACTTCAATTAAAGTATGTCTAGACACCGCGTTCCCGTTGTGGAAAATATTTGTTGTTATTTCTAATTTTTCATGCATTATTTACTGTTACGAATTTACTTGAAGCATTGGTACTTGATGACGGACGATCTGACTAAGGTCGCAGGAAGTCGCTGGATGCAGGCCGCTTCCAACAGGTCATTGTGGAGATCATTGGGGGAGGCCTATGTTCAGCAGTGGACTTCCTGTGGCTGATATGATGATGATGATGATGATTGGTACTTACCGCCAACACATTGAATGCTCCTCATTTACCTCTACTTTGTCTAAGGCTTACCCGATCAATGATATATTACATAAAATGTAGCACAATGAGATTAACATCGCTGGCTGTAGGTCTCTCATATGTGAGAGGTGAGTGTGCCACCGCTATGTCTATTTTTCTCATCAAACAGCAGTGTAAATGCACTGCTATGATTCGGTTTGAAGGACATTGTAACCCGAGCATTTATTATCTATATATTGAAACTTAAGTCTCAGGATGGCAAACGCAATAGAAAGCCAAGCATTGCTTTGTAAGTTTTGCTTGGCAAGTCAAGGTGTTGTTTGGTTTTGCTACTGTTCATGAACGGTCGTATCGGTTACCACCAGGCGAACGAAATGCTTGACCCGCCATACAGTGTAATAAAAGAATAACATGGTCACGTTAAACTGACTTCCTGCTATCATCATTGAATACATATAATAAGGAAAAATAAAGCTTTGGAAGGGGCGTGGTCTGTGTGACGTCACTTTAGTTGTGGAAGGGTGGAAGGAGAGGCTGTGGAAGGAGTGTTGTGGAATGGTGGGAGGAGAACTCAGGGCAGCGCCAGCGCATCGCTTCAGTTGGATCGTGACAACGAGGATAGACGGACGTTGAGCCATTACTGTCTTTCTGTTTATAACATTCCAATTTAAATATAATTGTTGATAAATTAAGAAATAAATTTATTAAAGCTACCTAAGTCTATAATTAATTGTGATAAAATATTTTTTTAAATAAAATTAATTTAAATTTATAACTATATTATATAAATGAAAAGTAAAAGATGCTTTAGCCTCATAATAATGTAATTAATTCCAATTTTCAATAGTTATTGTATGTTGTGGTGTATTCCGGGAGTCTTCTTCTTCTTTTACCTGATGTTATCCCGGCCGGTGCCAGGGTCCGCCTTCCGGTAAATTCTTCTCCATTTTGCCCTATCTTCGGCATCCTCAATATTAAGGCCATTGACCCTCATATCTTCTTTGACGACATCTATCCAGCGCCTCTTTGGTCTACCCACACACACTCCTGTGGTTTCCTTAAGACGTGACCATGCCATCTGAAACGGGATTCCTGGTTTTTATTTGCTACATCGCGGACACCAAGACTGCCACGGATGTGCTCGTAACAGATTCTGTCTAAACGCATAACATTGCACGTTGCACGTATTACTGGTGGTAAATCTCTCATATGTGAAAAGCCGCCTGGGTGGGTACCACCGCAAGGTCTATTTCTCCCGTCAAAAAGCAGTTTAAATGCACTGTTGTGTTTCGGATTGAAGGACATTGTAGCCAAAGTAACTACTGGACATATTGACACTTTACATCTTATGTCTCAGGATAGCGAGCGCAGTGGAATGCTATGCATTACTTTGTAATTCAAGATGTTGTTTGGTTTTGCTACTGTTCATGAGCGGTCGTATCGCTTACCATCAAGCGAATGGCACGCTCGTGACGCCATTCATTGCAATAAAAAAAAAGTACACCACAGCATCTTCATCTCCGCGACGTAGACCTCCTGGACGTGCCGCTTGAGGGCAGGCCACATCTCAGAACCATACAGGCGCACCGACTGACGATGCTTTTATAGATGCAGAGTATGCCCGAGACCTCCCTCCACTTAGACCAAGCAGTGCCTATACGGGCTTTGAGGGCAAGGCCGATGTCACCGGACTCATGCAGTACGGACCCAAGGTACTTGAACTTGTCCGTCTTCACGGCAAGTTCGGCAAGACATCTATCGGGAAAGGATTCGTATCGCCAACGGCGGTCCGAACGAAGGACTCGGATTGGAGATACATCCGGACAGAGATTGAGAGACATGTACTCCTGTCAGAAATTCCGAATTTCGAATACACAAGGTTCAATTACGCCAGAGGTTGCATAGCAGGAGTCAAATAATCCCATCCATCCCATCAAACAGTCCCATCTCACTCCAATGCTGAACATAGGACTCTCAAAAAACTTTACTGAATGTTGAAAAAAATGTTATTTCTATTTAGTTTAAACTTAAGCATTTGACCTTAACATTTCCTGAGTCCCAAATCTGTAAATTACATTTGTGTAAAAGACGGCAGTGATATCTCAGACCCTATGTCATCAATCATTGGACAATCTCAAAATTTCCTTAATTTTTATTTTATTTAAGCGCCTACTGGTTCTCTCTCTGCACCATCCCAAGGTCGACTGGTAGAGAATACCTCAGGCATAAGTCCGCCTGTATACAAATCTGTATATAAAGCATAAATAAATAAATAATGTGAATTATTCCTAATTCTTACTATTTTATTATCGAGTATAAATTCATCTTCTGTACTCCATCGATTAAATTACATTCATGTTGGGTTTAACGTCCTCGAAGTACATTAAAAAAGTGTCATAGTAATTATTCATTTGTAAACTCTGATGATGATCCTTAAAATAAGATAGAGATAAAAACTAATTCAGAACCTTTTCCTTCATTGGAAGTCGGTAAAAAATAGATTAACTCCAAAAAAAGTCAAACTTGAAAAATGGCTAAATTTATGAATTTTGAATTATACTAATAAGTCCTTGGTTTGCCACTGGTAATTTCTAGTGCGCTGTGGGATGCCCACCAACAAAGTAGGCGGACGACCTGGTTTAAGTTGCAGGAAGTTATTAATTGCAGGCCACTTCCAACAGGTCAATGTTGAGACCCTTGGAAGAGGCCAATGTTCAGTATTGAACTTCCTATGGCTGAAGAGAGAATGTCTAGGGCGAAAAAGTATATAGAAAAGCGACCTTTCAATGTTAAACTACAGACGTTGAACAAATATATACATATGTATAATCATTTTGTAAGTGGCATTCAAGTCGCCAAAAAAATAGTCATTAGATACTATAAGAAAAGATTCACCAATTTAGTGTATATTATTTATTCATAACACTGGCGATAAAGTTTTATAAACTAAAAAATATAGAACTCACAAAAAAAAACAACTTCACATAATGAAACTCCAGGATATTCGATGTCAAGTTTTTCTTTCTCGGCTTGGCTTATCTTCCCCAAAAGCTTAACTGGTAGTTGTATCCGTGACTCGGAGCAGACTGGATTCTAACCGTCGCAAAGGTTTGGCCCATGCCTCCTGAGATGATGCGAGCAGTAGCGCCCTGCTCAGTTTGTTGGAAAGCCTGGATGGCCCAGATCCTTACAGTGGAGTTGGTTCGGTAGGTCACGTCCACACTTAGGATCTGGCCTGCGACACCGCTATGGCTCACGCTCACCCTGGAACAATCACGAGGAAGATACTATAGACTGTCTACGATCTTTTGGCGTCCGAGTGGTGGCTGTAGTCGTAATATTGGTATATAACAGTTTTTTCTCTCTTCATAATTTGGTTTATTGCACATGTTTAAACTATTAGTTTATGTTATTGTTGTTTGAATTATGAAAACATATCTCAAACAATGCATAAAATAGATAATTTTAAATTTTAATTGTAGTTCCAAATATCTGCAGACACAAATAGAATTTCAAGATGAATTTCAATATAAATTCATTATCATGGCATTCAACATATCAATGTCTTTCATAGACTGACACTCGTGACAAAAAGCCGCGCTCGACTATACCTTTACAACTACAGTACCTATATAATTATGTGTTACTTACCTGCGCAAAAGACTGTTTCCGGCTGTAGTTCCAACATTGATGTTGTTTCTGGCGAGTGCTCTTGACTCAGGAGTCTCAGAAGCGTCGATCTCGGCGGCGTCGGGGTAATGGTACTCGATGGTACCGGCAGGGTCGGCAGGATCGATGACGGCAGCTTGCGCGGCGACCACCGCCAGCACCAACAGGATCAGGGAATTCATCTGGAACCGAAACGCGATCCTGTCAGTTACCATATATTTTCGCTGAATAGTTGCCTTCTTCTACATTTCTTCGTTCTATATTCTTATTTCAACCCAAGCTTTTAATGTTTTTCATGAAATTACAATATTTTTATTACGCGGTTTCCTATCAATATTAGTTCTTTTTTTTATTGCAATGAATGGCGAGACGAGCATGCCGTTCGCCTGATGGTAAGCGATACGAGCGCTCATGAACAGTAGTATGAACAACAAAGCAATGCTTGGCATTCCACTGCGCTCGCCATCCTGAGACATAAAATGTAAAGTCTCAATATGTCCAGTAGTTACTCTGGCTACAATGTCCTTCAATCCGAAACATAACATTGCATTTAAACTGCTGTTTGGCGAGAGAAATAGACATTCCGGTTGTACCCACCAAGACGGCCTCTCACATATGAGAGACCTACCACTAGTAATAGTAATAGTTTTTTTTTTAATTAAACTTCTATCATAATTATTTTACAACCTCGCTACTAATTTTATTATTGATTAAATGTATCAAAGTATTTATAAGTAATTGCTCACCTTTGCAGTAGTGTATGTGTTTCCAGCAAGTAAACTGAATTGTACAGACATCTGCCAACTGCAGACATTATATATTGCACTAACTTATTTGTTGTGTGATAAGTTTTGCGTTATCTATTACATGAAAGATGAGTACGCAAAAAAAACAACTTTTTGAAAATTAAGTCCACGCTTAATTAATATTTAACACGTTTTTAAAAAAAAAATCCTGATAAATATTACAATGGTTTGCATAAAATATGTTTTGTGGAGGATAACTTCTTTGGATTATTTTGGCAGTTTAACCTAACAGTTTTTTATTTTTTTAATAGGAAAGTCAAACGAAAAATCAGGTCACCGTCACAGGCAACTGTGATTACGATAATATTTATTTTGGTGCCGAATGTTTTATAAAAAAATCCCCAGTGGCCAATTTAATTTCGTTATCATAACAATGATATCAAGAAACAAATAAGCTTGCTAAGATCAAGGAACGCACATCATTGAATAAAAAATTGCTTTCGCATGGACAGTGTCCATCAAGCTACACAAATTATACATTAAACTAGTAGTGGGTCTCTTTTATATGAGAGGCCGCCTGGATTTTGCTACTGTTCATGAGCGGTAGCATATCTTACCATCAGGCGAATGGGAGGCTCGTCTCGCAATTCTTGCATTAAAAAAATACACCTTGTCATATCATTTTCCCTTTCAACTACCATAATTTTTGTTTTAGTCGCATATATTTCTTTTCTTTCTCTCAAAAGCTTCATTCATAATAGTCTTCAGTTTCTGTTACTCCTCCCGTAATGATTTAAGAATGATTGATTTTCGGCGTAGAAAAAACATTTAAGTGAAAATTCATTAGTTTGAACCACATAGTCTGCCTCAGATGTTTTCGACAGCCGTCAATTAAATGTTGAACAGCCTCGGAAACGCTGCACATCCCTATCCCCTTTTCGATACCAACCAATATAGACCCCATTTATTAGTCTATGTTAGCCCTTTCCACATCTACTAAGGGGCAAACATTATTTTTTCTATTTGACTATTTTTTAAACAACACTTACAAAGGAAAACATCTGATCAGTGCAAACCATACCTTTTCTAAATTCCGCTTGTGCATATTTTATCATTTACAAACCTCTTTCACTATTCGTTCAATCAATGCCTTCCCACGCCTTTTTCCCAGAAGGGGAAAGCAGAGGTGCTACCAGCCCCGTAGCCAAGCTACAAGCACTTCCAATCTATTCTCTTTCTACAATCGTTAAAGCCTTGCCTAAGCGATAACATTTCATTTGCGCGAATCAAATTGTAACTTGGATAACATTTGTATGAGAGTTTGCGTTTGGCATCCTTGGGCGAGGCCTGTGCTCAACAGTCGCCTGTAGGTGGTGGTCTATAGGTCATAGGTGGTTTCCTATGGTGATGAATGACATGAATCAATAATAAATTTCAAAAATTCATCCCTATGAGAAAAGCCTTAAACACGATAACTTAATTGCCTTTGTCCGGCGTTTCCCTGCTGACGCTATTTTTCGTTAAGATAATGTTGTTGATATTCAATACATACAAACATACATAAATGCACACCTTTTTATACCAGAAGGGGTGGGCAGAGATGCCAGACACTCACAAATCACGGCTGTAAAAAACTTTAAAAAATCACTATTACGAATTCGAGTATTGAAATCGGACCCCGTGTTCTGAGAAGAACTATAGACCCCCTAGCTTAAAAGCTGGATCCGCTCTTGATCTCGACCTATACCATTTTTTTTTCCGCACTGTAAATCTGTGGAATGGCTTGCCGTCACATATGATCTCTTCTTTCAATAATCCTGTGTAGAGCGTCTAAGTGAGCCAGCATAATTGTATCGAGTGGCATGGGACCACTGTGTGATGCAATTCGATGCTCTTTCATCAGTGGTTTCACTTTTCCATGCCAGAATAAAAAACAATGGCTCATCTTTGCAACAGTATACATATGTGTTAACAGCAAGTTTACTGAAGTGTACCTATATATGAATATCTTTCGCACTGCAGATGTTATATACTGCACTTATCTATTTATTATCTTGAGTCCCTCAAAAAACACTTATTCCTCTCTAAATTTTAAACTATCTGACGTTGCTTAGAAATCAAAACAAAACAAACTACAATAATTTCTTTAACATCACCCAAACGTGCGGTTGTTAATGATAGATGACAATCTTAGTATAGCATTTATTAAAAACAATTGCTTGTGGTAGGTACCATCACAAAGTCTATTCTTTCAGTCAAACAGCAGTGTAAATGCACTGTTGTGTTCCGGTTTGAAGTATTGTAGGCAGATTAACTACTGTAAATATTGAGACTCAACATATTCATATGTCTCAGAATGTGGAATGCCAAACATTGATTTGTAATTCATGATGTTGAATGGTATTTCTACTGTCCATGAACAGTCGTATCGCTTACTTTCAGGTGGATGGCATTCTCGTCTCGCCATTGATTGCAATAAAATAAATTAAAACATGAATTCTTACCACTAACAAATCCGGACATTTCCTTAAAATATCACTTTTTATTTGACTACTGCATGTTTTTTTGTAACATAGGCCAGAAAACAAACAAGGGTGTAGGTTATGAGCAGGCGGGGATTTGTTTTTGACAGCCTCCGTGGCGCAGTTGGCTCGATGCCGGCTGTGAAACGGGAGGCCGCGGGTTCGATCCCCGCACCGAAATAAATATTTGTGTGAACTATAGATATTTATTTCGGGTCTGAGTGTTTGAGACCGAAAAGTCTCTCGTAGTTTCTGATACCCACGACACAAGACTCGATCTTAGTGTGGGGTCAGGACTATGTATGTGATTGTTGGGTGTTATTTATTTATTATTATTTTGGTACGTTTGAAAAATGTGAGAGTTAGTTTTTAACGATGTGCATGAACACCAACAGCCACAACGCGACAGGATGAAAATCGCAGTCGTAGAAGTGTCCTAGATTTTAATAAATCTACAATATGTGTTTTAAATCAGTGGACATTACAAATGTATATAATTATTCATATTAAATATACATGTCTGTATTTGATTTTAAATTGTATACCTATGAAGATGAATGACAAGCTAAGGCAGTTAAATCACATAACTATTTGACAAATATTTGACAGCCTCCGTGGCGCAGGCGGTTAGACGCCGCCTGTGAAACGAGAGGCCGCGGGTTCGATCCCCGCACCGAGAGAAATGTTTGTGCGGCCCACAAATATTTCTCTCGGGTCTGGGTGTTTGTGAGACCGAAAAGTCTCTCGTAGTTCCTGATACCCACGACACAAGACTCGATCTTAATGTGGGGTCAGGACTATGTATGTGACTGTTGGGTGTTATTATTATTATTTCTCTTTATTTTAAATATTTTTTTTTTACATTTTTATATATATAGTAAGAAACAAAATACATATAAAAATATAAAAAGTTATCCAACGATGGCGAGGCTCGAAACCCAAGCCACCGGTGGTTAGGAGCCCAAAGTGAGGAACCGCCTCACAATACGTGCCGTGTCAAGCAATACTGCCTTCTGAATCTGACTTCTGACCCAACAGCCGATTGAGAGCCTCTGTAGATGTTGGTCGAGGCTCTTTGGTATCAACCCATGGGCAGAAACTACAATCGGGACAATAATTGTTGAGTCGACATCCCACATGTCGGTAACCTCGTGTGCCAAATCTAAATATTTAGACATTTTGTCTTTTTCAGCTTTGACAAGGTTATCGTCATGCGGGATGGTGACGTCAACAAGTATAGCCCGCGCGCCAATCGATCTATTATCACAATGTCAGGCTTATTGGCTAGAATAGTCCTGTCTGTGATAATAGATCGATCCCAATACAGCGTTGCATGACCATTTTCGAGAACTGGTTGGGGCACATACTGGTAATATGGCACTTCAGGAGTCACAAGTCCATATCGAAGGGCAATTTGCTGGTGTATGATCTTGGCTACTAGGTTATGTCTATGCAAATACTCGCCGTTAGCAAGATACGAACAACCGGAAATAACATGCCTGATAGACTCACCAGGACGGTGGCATGCCCGACAGATGTCGACCGTACCGTCCTTCAGGATGTATTTCCTATAGTTGTTCGTCTTAATAACTTCGTCCATAATTGCAAAGACAAAACCCTCGGTTTCCCCAAAGAGGTTACCGAAGCGCAGCCAAGACACAGACGCTAGTCGGTCCACATCAGGCCCATGAAGGGCTCGATAGAACCGACCGTGCAGCTCTTTGCTCTTCCATATGTCCTCGCGATCCTTAATGCCTACCACCAGAGGTTTCCGCCAATTCTCAATCGCCAAAGAGAGCGGGGTAAATCCTTTATCTACCATAACTACAACCCTATGCATATCCACATCACTGTGAAGGAAATAATCCCTGAGATTGCACACCTCGCGATTATGCAAGTCCTTAGCATTAAGAATACCTCGGCCCCCACATCTCCGCGGGATGTACAATCTCATCATTATTATTATTATTATATGTTGAAAATCGTGATAAAAATAACTATTACGTTCGTACGTCTACACACACTGTTTTTTTTAATTACTACCTCCTATTAATGAAAGTCATTAAGTACACCTATTTTTTTAATCCACTTTTACATCATGTAGTAGTAATGTAGGTAAGTTGTAAACAATATTGCATCTCAGATAAACTTATCAATGTCTATTTATTAGAAGTTTAAAAGTTTTAGTTATGTGGAAGTCATATCATGGGTTAACTGAGCACATACGTTTCAATCAGACAATTGGATTCAACGGTATCAGTATAGATAAATTAAAAATACCACAATTAATAAAAAATATACCATCGAAGAATAACACTGTTTCAATTTTTTCTTGAAATTATATTTTGAAAAAATTATGCATATGCTCCATCAGGTCGATGTGGAGATCCTTAGGGTAGGCCCACGTTCAGTCGTAGACAGTATCTCACTTGAGCTACAGGCCGCTGTAATATATTTGGCATTGACATAAATATATGGACAGGGCGGAAAGCGCGTATAGTGTTCCGACGTAACTGATGCGCGCGCTCCAGTGCATCTCTAGTGGAGCGTTACTGAAATAAGTCGTCGCTCGCAATGATTTTGAAGATGCTTGCTTGTATTATTACAGAATTTTTCCTAAAAATGAAGGTTATATTGTTTTATCACCGTTTAGACGAAATCTATTAAATTAACTTCATTTAATATTTAATTTAACGCTATTTTCACAGTCATCTCATTGAAACTCCAAATTTACTGAAAGCCTATCCTTAGTTTTTAAATCAATGATATCAGGTCTCTGTTTTTTGGTAATAAAAAATAATTCAAAAAACCTACTTGTACCAAAACCACAGTCTAGTTTTTATTTATCGATGTATTTCGCAACAAATAAATGATCCTCTAAGAAAAATATTTGAACGTAAACCTTGTTACGTTGTTTATTATGCATTCTGTTATCTCGTTGTTTACTTTGCTATTCATTTTATTTTCTCAACAAGAACACTTATTTTAGTTCCACTTAGAGCTAGCGCGCACTGGTGATTTTTGTCACGGTGACTTTAAAGTGTTTGTCATTGTCACGTCACGTTTCCAAAGTGGAGTGCGCTCATGAATAGAGACAGTGACAAAACATTTTCGAAATCGAAGTGTCATTTGCCACTATGGATTTCGAAGAGACGGTCGTTCTCTGTGAACTCGTGAGACTCGGGAGAAAAAGAAAGCGAAGAGAATACTGGGTACACC
This sequence comes from Hyles vespertilio, assembly GCA_009982885.2. NCBI lineage: Eukaryota > Metazoa > Arthropoda > Insecta > Lepidoptera > Sphingidae > Hyles > Hyles vespertilio. The sequence continues at coordinate 14,204,763 of CM042823.1, forward strand.
CTTTGGAGTGACAGGCTTCTACGTGGAAAGTTCTATACTATGTATTATAAACTTCGAGAACATCCTAAGATTTTTTTTAGATATTTCCGAATGAGTGGTAGAAGCTTTGATGAATTATTACGCACTTTAGGACCTGCATTGATATTTGAAAATACGAACTTGAGATTGTCAGTGCCAGCTGAAGAAAGACTCGCTAAAACTTAAACTCGTAATGGCGCTGACAGTTTTGTCACGGGCTTTTTCGCCGGTCGGCGTACACAAATGTCACCCAATTGTCACGTCGCGTCGTAACATGCGCGCAACTCACACGCAACTCCATACATATTAACGGACTTGACAAGAGTGACGAAACAGTCACCGTTACAAAAATCACCAGTGCGCGCTAGCTCTTAGTTAACGTAAATCCCCGGTTGCTGATTTAATTGCGCAAGCAAAGTAAGTAAATAAATAAATAAATAACACCCAACATTCACATACATAGTCCTGACCCCACACTAAGATCGAGTCTTGTGTCGTGGGTATCAGGAACTACGAGAGACTTTTCGGTCTCACAAACACCCAGACCCGATTTAATTGACAATTAAATAAATACACCCAACAATCCCGACCCCATCCTAAGATCGAGTCTTGTGTCGTGGGTATCTGACTTTTCGGTCTAAGAAACACCCGGAAATCTCAATCCGTGTGTCCAATACCTGCTCTTCCAATCCTTATTCTTTCTAGCTCCCCTCCCGATCTGATGGGCCGGCAATACATTTATGATCCAAGAGAAGTGAATGTTTATAGCAGCAGTGCTCACGTACCATAAGGTGACCTGTTTGCTCGTTTGGCTGACATACAGGGTATATCAAGACTGCTACCGAAAACGAAGCCGGGTGGTAGTTTAAGCGACTTCAGACACAATGCAACAGAAAAAATGGCAATAAAAAGCGACAATTTTTTTTTTGTTATTTTTTTCTATGGCCATATTTGGGTGGTAAATACGTTTTTTCCTAAAATAATAGTGTATACCCTTTTATTTATAAATACTCTAAGGTATAAATGAGTTTAAATTATTATTTTAGCAAAAACTAAGGATTTACCACCCAAAAATGACGATATTTACACCTATCCTAGACGAAATCCTTCCCGTCATTACCCACATCCTAAACCATTCCGTGTCCACGGGCATATTTCCTACCGCTTGGAAAGAAGCACACATCATTCCTATTCCTAAAAAGCCTAATGCCTCTGTACTTTCTGAATTTCGACCCATTTCAATTCTCCCATTCCTTTCCAAAGTTCTTGAACGTTTAATCCATTCCCAACTGAATGATTTCCTTTCCAAGAGTAATCTCCTTAATCCTTTCCAATCGGGATTTCGTACTGGGCATAGCACAACCACCACTCTAATTCATATTACGGATGGCATTAAGTCGGGCATGGAAGAAGGTATGCTGACAGTCCTGACACTGCTAGACTTCAGCAATGCTTTCAACACCGTCGATTTCGATGTCCTACTGAGCGTAATGTGTTCTCTTAACATATCTCCAACGGCACTTGATTGGTTTCAAAGTTACTTGTATGGGCGCCGGCAACGCATCTGTGTTGAGGATAAGTTTTCCTCCTGGTGTTCCGTGTCTGCTGGCGTACCACAAGGCGGCGTGCTTTCTCCTCTACTTTTCGCTATTTTCATTAATTCCATCACTAATAATCTTCGTTCATCCTACCACCTCTACGCTGATGATCTCCAAATTTACACGCAGGCACCTCTGGACAGAATGGCAGAAGCTATTTCAAAGATTAACCTCGACATCCAACACATATGCAATTGGAGCAAAGCTCATGGTTTGACGGTTAATCCTAGTAAAACCCAAAACATTATTGTTGGCAGCCCCAGATTAATCTCTAAATTGGATTGGGCTCAATTGCCAAGCGTTGTTTGCGAAGGTGTTATCATCCCTTACAGCGATACTGTAAAAAATTTGGGTCTGTACATAGATAAATGCCTCACATGGGGTCCGCAGATTCGAGAAGTCAGTCGGAAAATCTTTACCTCGGCTAAGTCCTTGCGACGGTTACACAACTTTCTACCCGTTGCCACGAAGATTTCGCTTGCGCAAACACTCCTACTCCCCATCCTTGATTATGCCGATGTTAGCTATCTGGATCTCACCGAGGACCAACTAAATAAACTTGAGCGCCTTCAAAATTTCTGCATAAGATTTATATTTGGTTTACGCAAATATGATCATGTTTCTGAGTTTCGTGCTAAGCTCAAGTGGTTACCTATACGACTTCGTCGGAATACTCATATACTGTCTCTTCTATACAATATTTTGTTCAATCCTGTCACTCCTTCTTATCTCAAAGAACGATTTCTTTTTCTTCACGAGTCACATACGAGGTCCTTGAGATCGTCTGAGAACCTGAAGTTGAGAATGCCCGTCCACACCACGACATTTATGGATAAATCATTCAGTGTTCAAGCTGTTCGTTTGTGGAACGCACTTCCTGTTGTGGTGAGGCAGGCTCAAACACTGTCATCATTTAAAAAACGATTAAAAGAACACTACCTTTCTCTATAAACAGATAAACCGATTAGGACTATTTCCTCTTATTGATTATATTGGTAATATATATATGTATGTACGTATGTTTATTCGTCTATAAATTTATATAAGTATGTATATGTATAATACTTATGTATGTATATATAATATGTATGTATATGTGGTATGTATTAATATATAATGTATTTATATGTTTTTTTTTATGTCTCCATGTTTTCGTTATCTTTATTTTACACTGCCCTATCTTTTTTTCCTGCTCATATATCCATCCCATGGTTGTCTGGTAGAAATTGCCTTAGAGCGATAAGACCGCCATTTGTACTTTGTTATTTTGTATTATCTCTTAACTGTTATTCCTTTTTATTGTGTACAATAAAGAATTAAATAAATAATATTTAAAAAATCATAAAAAATAATTGTCGCGTTTCTATGCGAAATTTTTAATTGCATTGTGTTTGTAGCCACTAAAACTACCACCCGGCTTCGTTTTCGGTAGCAGTCTTGAGATACCCGGTATATAAGAAAATAAAACCAGACCCACTGTTGTGTTTCGGATTGAAGGACATTGTAGCCAGAGTAACTACTGGACATATTGAGACTTAACATCTTATGTCCCAGGATGGCGAGCGCACTGGAATTTTGCTACTGTTTATGAGCGGTCGTATCGCTTACCATCAGGCGAACGGCTTGCTGGTCTCGCCATTCATTGAAAAAAAAAAGACCCGAAACAAATACCTGCGGGTCACACAAATTTTTGTCTCAGTGCGAGGATCGAACCCGCGGCCTCTCGTTTCACAGCTAGCGTCTAACTAACTGCGCCACGGAGGCTGATAATATAAATTATAATTATCAACATGAAGAAGCAATGTATTTAGTACAAAGAAAGAACCTGAAAGAACAATTATTTTTTCGTTTTGATATGGAGGAAAGTCAAGTTGGTTTCACTTCAGTTGCCTTTATTCCGTGCCAGCCTCGGTGGCGCAATTGGTTAGACGCTGACTGTGAAACGAGGCTATAGGTTCGATTCCCGTGCCGAGACAAATGTTTGTGAGGTTCACAAGTATATGTCTCGGGTCTGGGTGTTTGTGAGACCGAAAAGTCACGTATTTTCCGATACCCACGAAACAAGACGAAGGTATTGATCTTAATGTGCGGTCCGGACCATATATGACTGTTGGATGTATTTATTTATTTAATCAAAACTTTGCTGCCGGTTGAACACAAGCTAATGTAAGTAAGAAACTCGCCAAGCTTTGTAACTCTGTGTATTTTTACTGTTGTTATTATTTTAAACAATACCGGGTATATCAAGACTGCTACCGAAAACGAAGCCGGGTGATAGTTTAAGCGACTTCAGACACAATGCAACAGAAAAAGTTGCAAAAAAAAAGCGACAAATTTTTTTTGTAATTTTTTTTTCTATGGCCATATTTGGGTGGTAAATACATATTTTCCTAAAATAATAGTGTATATCCTTTTATTTATAAATACTCTAAGGTATAAAAGAGTTTAAATTATTACTTTAGCAAAAACTATGGATTTACCACCCAAAATTGACGATATTTAAAAAATCATAAAAAATAATTGTCGCGTTTCTATGCGAAATTTTTAATTGCATTGTGCTTGTAGCCACTAAAACTACCACCCGGCTTCGTTTTCGGTAGCAGTCTTGAGATACCCTGTATAACGATGAAGGAAAACATCGTGAGGAAACTTAAATGCCATAGGCATTTGTATGGTTTGTAAAGTCCACATACACGCACTAGAACAGCGAGGTGTACTATATGGCGTAACCTCTCTCAATCTTTCCAAATTCCACGTGTTTTATTTTGTCGCCTTTCTCAAAATCTATAATACTATAAATTTAATTTAAGCTGGTATTAAAAAATTGCTCAAAGACTAGTTTAATATTTGTACGTACTGATTAGAATTGTAGAATACAAGATACCCTGAAATAGCCTAAGAAAATCAAAATTGCTACTTACATCCCTAGTCTCCATCTGTGATCATCATCAGCCTTTTGTGGCCCATTACGCCATTTCACCCTGTTTTCAGCTTGTCTTATCCAGCAGCCAGTGACTCTGTCACTCCACTAAGCTAGAGGGCGCCCTACACTAAACTTGCTAAGACGCGGTCTTCACTAAAGAACAAATTTACCCCAACGGTTATCAGTTATTCAACAGATGTGGCCAGCCCACTGCCACTTCACCTTGCTAATGCTATGTGCCAAGCCTATAACTTTGATTGTTTGTCATTAAGCTCATTATAGATCCTATCCTACAAATAGACACCGAACAGAGCACGCTTCATAGATCGCTGAGCGACCTTGAGCTGGTTGACCAGTCGTACTATGAGTGTCCAAACTCTGTCACTTCATCTGTGGCGCAAACGTAATTTCCACCAGGAATGAATGAATATGATTACAAGAAAACAACGATTCTTTTTAGTCACTTAACAAAATTAAAATAAATGATATTTCATAAAGAATTTTATAATCAAAACGCAAATTACAAACATAGATGATTACGTTAATTCTATTAAAATAAACAAAAATAACAAGAACACAATTTTATTATCAAAATGATGTCACCAATCAACAACATCTTAATCATTGTTTACAACGTACATAATTTCCGTAGTTATTTTTCGTGGGTATTCAAAATCATAACAAAAGAATTTAGTTCATATTTTAAAGCCGTTTAAACATTTGCGTTAATTTCTTACAAATAAACAATGCTAGTACAAAACAATCATTTAAAATATCCGATATTCAAGTGGTTCTTCGTTTCTCGCATCGTCGTTTGATTATCTTCCCCAGAAACTCAACTGGTAGTTGTACCCGCGACTCGCAGCAGACTGGATTCTAATGGTCACATAAGTTTGACCAATGCCTCCTGAGATGATGCGAGCAGATGCGCCCTGCGCGGATAGTTCGAAAGCCTGGATGGCCCAGATCCTTACAGCGGAGTTGGTTCGGTAGGTCGCCTCTAGGATCAGAACCTGGCCTGCGATAGCGTTGCGGCTCACGTTTACCCTAGAACAACCACGATACAGCTTAACAAATACATTCTCATAGCATTTAACATTTCGATTATTGTCTCTCACCGGCTGATACGTGGGGAATGGCTGCGCTCGACTATATATTTACTAGGGCAGTAAAATTGAAGGCTTACCTGTACAAAAGCCAATTTCCAGATGTGGATCCAGCATTGATGTTGTTCCTGGCGAGTGCTCTGGACTCAGGAGTCTCAGAAGCCTCGATCTCAGCGGCGTCGGGGTAATGGTACTCAATAGTACCGGCAGGGTCTAAGACGGCAGCTTGCGTGGTGATCGCCAACAGCACTAAGAGGATGAGGGACTTCATCTAGAATCAAAAAACGTTCCGGGCAGGTGAAATTAGTTTTATCCGTTAAGAGGATTCTTTAAAACTTTATTCTTTTCTTAGATAATATTTTTGTGTATTGAGAGTATAAACGACAGCGAATCTAAAATTCTAATGAATCCCTTGATTGTTTATGGACCATGAGCCCGTAAGCTGCAGCCCTTCAACATTTTACAAAACCTAAAAGTTCATCTAAGCCACTGCAATGGAAACACACAATTGTTATACCGACTGGTTTATCAAGTATTGACAATATTTCAACTTTGTAGTGGCTTTTTTGAAGTTACAAACATGTCTTAATACGATATATTGTTTCTCACCGTGGTTTTCCGCCAACAATGACTTTGGTTGAACCATTTCAATTTAAAATGACAATAATTTCACACTCTCACTGCCTGTTCAGTTACTACTGTACCAGCCCATATACGCCTCACTGCAGGCACCGGCCTCCTTTACAATCGAGAGTTACATTGAGAGTGGTTAGGCCATATAGTCCACCACGCTGGCGTAGTGCGGATTGGCGGACTTTACATACCATAGAAATTCTTAGAAATCGCAATTTTGTACACAGGTGTTCATAGTATAAAAATGGCTCACCTTTGCAGTAGTCTATGTGTTTCCAGCAAGTTAACTGAATTGTACAGACATCTGCCGCTTACAGTCATTATATATTGCACTAACTCCTTGTTATTTGATATCAATAATATTATCTTAAGTATCACTAAAAACACTTATTTCTCTCTTCAAGGAATACAGCTTGACGTAGTTTAGAAGTTAAGGAGAATTCATCATAACTTCTAATGATCACGCGAATGTTACACATTGAAGAAAAACTAGTTTAACGGAATTTGGAGTTTTTTGGTTAATTGTGACATGTGACTTTCTTCCTATACTAAGATTTGACCACAAAATACGTATTTGAATGCATTTAATTCCCACTGCTCGGAAAAGGTCTCCCGCCTTTCTTTCTATCTGTCACGGTCAGATGCTAATTGCCATCAATTCGGATGATATGATTCGAGTTCGTCCCGCCATCTCCTTTTAGGCCTACGGCGTAATCAATTTTGGCTATTGTGATCCATTGCGTGGTGGCTTTCGCCCAATGGTCGTTCTGCATGCTATAGATGTAACCTAGTTGATATGAAACTGATGGACTGAAATTATTTGCAGTCTGGGTGTTTGAGAGATTGAAACTCTCCTAGTTTCTGATACCCACGACACAAGAGTTATTAGATCTTAATGTGGAGTCAAGACTATGGATACCTTTTGGGTGTATTTATTTATTTGTCATCAATGTATTTCTCAGCAAATAAATGAAACTCAAAGAAACATTATAACGAGATCTAGCCCTTAAATACATTTACCTTACAATAAATTTGTTATCTGAATGATAGCACTTATTTGGTTCCGCTAATTCAAAGTAAGTCCCCGTTAGCTGAATTGTGCAGTAATACGTAGTATTGTACTAAATCAGCTCATATACATCCCACAGCAAGGTTCTAAAGTACGATCGCGAGAGGTTAGGCCATATAGTCCTAATTCTACCCCGTTGGCCTAGTGCGGATTGCTGGATTTTACATACCATAGATTTTTTTACAAATCCCTAGGGTATGCAGATTCCTTTGCCAGGTTTTCCTTCGGCGTAATAGTGCGTTGCGATTAAATATCAATAAACGCAAAATATCGAAAAGTCAGAGATGTCTCCTGGAGTTTGAACCCGCGAACACCGAACCCTTTTAGCAACCGCGTCTGGTATGTTACCAACAGGCTACCACGCACTTTTTGATGGGTAATTGGCATGAAGGAACATATTACCTAATACAAAGAAAGCATATATAATTACATTTACTTTTATTTTGGTACTAGCGGCCCGGCACGTCTTGGCCCGGGTACAGATACGATTCCAGTCCATATTTTATTTAAACTCAACACGATTGTTGTTCTCGATAATGCTTATCTAATCCCGCCCTGTATTCTTCTGTCTCATTTTATCCACCTTATGCTCGTATAATTAATAAAAAAAAACTCCTGCGACATTCATTGAAATCAAAAGATTAAATTTATATTTAAAATACACATCGGATTATATCTGCTACCAAAATATGCTTACAATGCGCTTCCAAAGGGCGAAAAATGAATACTTAGATTTGAATACGGCTTATTATTTGATTGGACGTTTATATTGACAATCCTTGCATTCTGTATAAAATCTAGCTTTTTTTGCGATTACATTCGTGTTGAATAGTTTTTTTATACTTATTTTGCAATTTATACACAAACAAAACATTGTGGTTTACTACGAATAGTTTAATATGAATATAAAAGTTCAAGATAACCGTCAAGTACCCATTCAATTTCTACGTAATTTCTTTAACCCTTAATTTGGCAAGATATATTTTTCTTTAAATTATATGTTTTTCTTAAATAATTGTTATATTACATTCCATTAGAGACAGAAAAAAAAATAAGAAAAATAATATTCATTATTATTACGTTACGTTATTTTTTTTTATACCCATAGTATAATATACTATACATAATCTTATACTTAGAATTGTACATTCCGGATTGTTTGTATAATATACTATACATTTACAACTTAAAACCGTAATGTAGGAAATATTGACACAGCAAAAAATCATTATTTATTATGATAATTGTAAAAAAAATATCTAATATTCGGTATACCAAGCCCTAACTGATATTAATTGCAAAATAAGGTAAAAGGTCTGATTTTCATACATGGATTATGTTTCTACGAGCGAATTATCTATGTAAAATGTAAAAATCTACGAACGTGTTGGTATCTTCTTAGAGTTATTATTCCGGCAGTGAACCCACATCTCGTTTTAGAAGAATATGACGATATATATATATGACGGCACGTATTTTTCGTTATTAACATTAATAGAACGACCAGTCTCTTGTCCTGAGTATTGATTAGAATTATGAACAATGTCATTAATTATATCATCTGAGAAGAAATCAAGAACGTAGTTCAAATAAGATTTATTCAGATACAGTTCTGCTTAAACGTTATCTTCGAAAACAATAGCACATTGAAGGTATCTTATATTTTTCCTAAATATGGACGGAAGAGACTTTAGTTATGTGGCAAACATTCGTTTAAATTTTTTAGTGGGGGTTTTTCTTGACTGACGGGATTAATTTACAATTAAGTTGGACGGTGTAGAAAAAAGATCAGAAGGAAGAGAAGAAATATTGGTGGAATAGACGGTAAATCTCCTTTCCTGGAAGAACACGAAGGCATTAATGTAATTGGTGAATAGGTCGCCTATTTCGTAGGGGCTGATTCAACATTTTGTGAAATAATCGGAGGTGAAGTAACTACACAATACTACCAGATACTGACAATGAATGTCAGTATCTGGGGTAATACATTCTTGGGGTATATGCGGTGATACATATTCTTCTTCTGAATTTGATTCCAGACCAAGATAGGTTTGTTTACGTCAAAATATTGCAGTATTGTCTACAGAAAACGAATTAAATCTTTCAAGACACGAGTCAATACAGTTCAATGTGATACCCGCTGTCAGTCATGACTCAGCATAAATGAGCAGGCTCGTCCGGGTTGGTACCGCTGTCTCACAGAAGATCGACATGAAGCGACATCTTTGCCGTCGCATTTCAGTCGGTGGGTGAGATTGCCGGTTGACCGTATTGGGCATCCCTTTCCTCTTCCCACTCCGTTTTCCTTCCCCCTTCCCTCGATTTGTTGGGCCGGCAACACATCTATGATCCAACGGTTATGGACGTTCATGAGCGGCAGTGATCACTTGCCATCAGGTAACCTGTTTCCTGGTTTGCGGGCCCAATGCAAAAAAAAATCAATCGAAGGAGTATCAGAAGACGCGTCCAATATCACATTATTTTCAAAATAATGAGTTTCGTCCTTTTCTTCTCCTGAAAAATCACCACTAACGTCGGATCTACCATCTTCAGGCGGGATTAAAGCAAGGATGCGGAGCGATCTGGTTATGGATTTCCGCTGTTAAATAAAAAAAGACATAGACATGCAAAAATCTGCAGTCTAAGTTATTAAAAATAATGAAAAATAAAAAAGGTCTAGTATTAGGAGATCATGCTAGATGCTCTTAGTTAGAAATGTATAGTAAAATATACAAATATTAGGCATATTTGTTACTTGAGTATAGTGAAATGTATAGCCCGCTATACTAATGTAAATAAGTTCACTTTGTAAAATATAGCGAAATGTATAGCCTGCTATACATAGATCTTTAGCGTCAATTATCACTGAAAATATTGCAAGAAAGTTAGTTATTAGTTAGTAATTCCATTTATCAATAATTTTGCAACATATGTAAAAGCAAAATCAATGTGTTTTTACATATAAAACAACAAAAATATGGTAATTACCGACAACAGGCGCTGGGGATTCATTTTCAAAAATTTATAGATGTCAAATGTTTATGTCATTCTAAAATCTAAACTAAAAAAATAGTTTTATTTGACAGATAAAATGTTGACCTATAGTATAGTAGAAATAAATCTATTATTTTTTTAAACGGTGTGACTCAGTGATTTTTTAAAACATACGTATAATATAGTATACGTTATCAAATTAAGGGTTAAGGGTGCCTGATGTATCAATTTTGAGGTCAATCGGATCAATAACAAAAAAGTTCAAAATGGCTGCCACAATTTCAATTCTGACTCCAAATTTAGGTTATTCGGAAAAAGGGTGGCTCAGATATCAATTTCGAGACCAATTGGATCAATAAACATAAAGTTCAAAATGGCGGCGACAATTTCAATTCTGACTCCGAATTTAGGTTATTCGGAAAAAAAGCGGGCTCAGATATCAATTTCGAGACCAATCGTATCAATAACAAAAAAGTTCAAAATGGCGGCCAAAATTTCTGTTTCCGACTATGAATTTGGATTATTTACACAAAGAGTTTCTCAGGTATCGATTTTGACACCTATTGGATGAATAACTAAAAAGTTCAATATTTCGTCCCTTATTTTACCCCCCGTACCGTTTTTCCAAAATTGTTGCACGCCATTAATCTGCGTTTGTAATAAGGAGCTAAAATATAAATTTTCATAAATATATCTTCAATAATTTACATTTTCCATTTCCGTTTCAGCCCTTATTTCCACCCCTTGAGGCAAATATATAGCCTTAGTATCGGTCCAGTAGTTTTTGAGTTTATACAAAAATCCAAACATCCAAAAATCTAATAAAACAAATTTTTCCCCTTTATAATTTTAGAATAGATGCGGGAAATTCAATTTAGGCATACCAGTCATAATTTTTGTGCCGAGTAATGGATGGAACCAGGTTGCTTCATGCCCTGGGATATCTAGTGCTACCATTAATTCGCGAAAGGTACTGAGGAGATTTAGCCGGTATGCTGGTCTAGGATTTGTCGAGGAACCAGCCCAGCTGCAGCATCCGCAAGCATGCAAAGACTCGATATGCATCTGGAGATTTGAGTTTGCTGTCGTCCCTATGCGTTGCCTTTCATCCAGATTTGTTTTGTTGATGAAATGAAATGAAATGTATTTGAAATGAAATGTATTTATTGGCCACGTAGGCAATTTGAAAGCTCTTATGACAAGTCAATACACATAGAACTTAATCTCTATAAACAATATATTTCCTATACTTAGTATTACTTATTTTAATTTCTTGGTTTAATTAATTAATTTATGTAATTTATTTATTTTAAATTAATTTTATTTTTATTTAGCATTAGTTTTATTTATTTGTTTCCTTTTTATTCTTATTTTATTTAAAGTATTAGTTATGACTTTATGGTAATTTATTTTTCAAAGAAATACAATATGTACGTTGGTCAAATTAAATTAAATTAAATTAATTAATTAACGGACCATAAATATTATTACAACGGTGCGTAGCGGTTTATTGTTACCACCGGATCCAACGCGGCCCTTCCTGAGAAGACCCGGCGAAACAAACTCAGTGGGCTTACACTACCACTGGAACTACGCGACGCGACCCAATCCTGAGTATATCCAGCGAATAAGACTCAGTGGGCTTGTTTTGGGTCCAATTTAAGACAACGACCATAAGTATTTCCGAAACGTCCCGTATGTTTAGGCTTACTGCCGGATCCAACGCGGCCCTGACTGAGAAGACCCGGCGAACAAACTCAGCGGGCTTTACTTTACTACTGGATACTACGCGGCGCGACCCATTTCTGAGTAGATCCAGCGAGTCAAACTCAGTGGGCTTGGTTTTGGTCAATTTACTAAAAATAAATATTTGTGACTTGTCTTACAAAGATTTGCCATATTATTATTTTTATTTGTTTTCTCGATCGGTCGTCATATGATTTTAATTGGCATTAATTAATCATTATATATTTACTTATAATTTAATTGATTAATGTAATTGTATATTGATCAATTTTTAAGTTTAAAACTTTTAATTATTTAAATTAGGGGATGTAATGAGTGAATAGTGCAGGGTCCCAGGAGGTCGCAATGTGCAAGAGAACACCTAATCCCAGGCTTTTTTATCCTCAATATATTCCTTAATATTATAATAACCCCTAGTCATAAGTTTGTTTTTAATATGTGCCCTAAATAGTTTATCCGGTAGCTGCGTTATCCTATTGGGAAGTTTATTATAAAATTTAATACAACTACCAAAGAAAGATTTTTTTGACTTTTCTAGTCTAAACGAGGGTATTGCAAGTTTATTTTTATTCCGCGTATTAATAGTGTGGGTGTCACTGACCTTATGATGATTAAAGACTGACTGATCTTAGTAAGAAAATCACCGAATTTCGTAGCTCTGTATATCTCTTTTGTGTCACTATTGATCCTGACTACAGGTTTCAACTTAGTTATATACCTAGGGCCTTATTAATAAACTCGGATGAGCGAAGGATTAACTTTAGGCCTTGGGCTTGAGAATTCACTCTATTATTATGAATAGCTAGATAGTAATGACTATATTAATAAAATCTATGGTCTCCTGCATAACATGATAATCCTGTTATGGCAATCCACTGATTTTAAAAGTAAATAGAATGGTCAAAATAAATTAGTCAATTTTAAAGCTTTGGGCTAAAGTTTAATCCCTCGCTCATCCGGGTTTATTAATAAGGCCCCTAGTGTTTTGGTTAGTAGATTTTATCAAAATCTGTAATATCAGTTTCATTTAAGCTAGTGTTAAAGATAGCTGAAAGACTAACTTATCATGTAGGTACACTGATTGGGATTTTATTATTCATAAATCGCTGTGGGATATGGCGGGAACATTGAAAATTGTTAATTTCATCCCTGTCTCCTATATTCTCCTTTAGAAACGACAAGAAATAAAATGAGACAAGGAAATATTTAGTTACATGATACGTTACTTCAATAAATGAAAAATGGAATGGTGTCAAATACGGATATTTATTGCAAAAATAAACTTAACAAATAAACACTGCTTGAATCATCTCTTATAAACTATATATAATAACCTACATTAAGAAACTCCAAGATATTCGATCATGAAGTGATTATTCGTCGACTTGATTTATCTTCCCCAGAAGCTCAACTGGTAGCTGTATCCGCGACTCGGAGCAGACTGGATTCTAATCGTCACAAAGGTTTGACCAATGCCTCCTGAGATGATGCGAGCAGACGCGCCCTGCGCGGATAGTTGGAAAGCCTGGATGGCCCAGATCCTTACAGCGGAGTTGGTTCGGTAGGTCGCATCTAGGATCAGAACCTGGCCTGCGATAGCGTTGCGGCTCACGTTTACCCTAGAACAACCACGATACAGCTTAACAAATATATTCTCATGGCATTTCACATTTCAATTATTGTCTATCACCGGCTGACACGTGGCGAATGGCTGCGTTCGACTACATATTTACAAGAGCAGTGAAATTGAGGGCTCACCTGTACAAAAGCCAATTTCCGGCTGTAGATCCAACATTGATGTTGTTCCTAGCGAGTGCTCTGGACTCATGAGTCTCAGAGGCTTCGATCTCAGCGGCGTCGGGGTAATGGTACTCGATAGTACCGGCAGGATCCAAGACGGCAGCTTGCGTGGCGATCGCCAGCAGCACTAAAAGGATGAGGGACTTCATCTGGAACCAGAACACAATTCAGACAGTTACATCGATTTCTGTAATGAGATACTCCCATGGAAAAAATGTCAAAGCAACGATTACATCATATAGTTTTCGCCACCATTTCTCGTCTACAATTATTTAATGTAAATCTTTAGAAAACAGTTAAATCATCATCATCAGCCCTTCCGCGTCCACTGCTGGACATAGGCCTCTCCTATGGCACGCCACTTGGCTAGATATACAGCCCATAAATAAATAAAATAAAACTGTTCAATAAATAAATAAAATAACAAGACAATAATATTAAAATCTCAGTGCCCATTCGATCATTGATCAAAACGGATTATTTAACAATTATTGCTCACCTTTGCAGTAGTGTATGTGTTTCCAGCAAGATTACTGAATTGTACAGACACCTGCTGCCTGCAGACGTTATATACTGCACCAACTTATTGTTGTCAGATAAGATTTGCATTATCTATTATCAGAGAGATGTACATTAATAAAAACAATGAAAGCTCCTTGTTTTGTTTTGGAAGCATACAATATGACATACTTTTGAAATTAAGGGGGAGTGATTTTGGTACAATTTTGAAATTTTATTTTAAAGTAGCCAGCTATCGTCCTCCTCAATCATGTGACAGGGAAGTAACAGAACCGGCACGCGACGCCGCCGCAAGCACAGCCTTTTCCACAGAATTTATTAATGATTTAAGTAATGTACCACTTATTTGCTGGTTATATGCATTTTGTCCGAAATATCAAGTAATATTTTATTGTAAACGACCAACGCCTGTACCTACACTTCATAATATCTACAATAATAATATATTTGGAGTAAAATTGTGAAAATGAAAAAAGCGAAATTACTATAAGTGCTAGCTACCCTTTAATCGATTAATCATTAATTGTAATTTTCATTATCTTAACGATAATACTTATTTTGTAGCCTCTGTTTTATAAAAAAGCCCCGGTGGTCGAATTGATTGCGTTATCATCAACGACTACATAAAGAAACCAATGATTATATGCCATAAACCAATGGTGGTGCAGAGTTTATATTAACGTACCAATCTCGTTCGATTTATGTTACTTATTTTATTATTTTGTTTTTGTTTCGTACACGTAAATTTTGTATTTTATATATTTGTTTACTTATTGTTTATATTTTGTAATGGTAAATTCGGATAAAGAATAAATAAATAAATAAAATTATACTAAGTTCAAGGTACGCACTTGCTTAGATAGCAACCATAATCCTAAACAAAAGCTGAAAAGTTTGTCATCATCGTCTCAGCCACAGGAAGTCCACTGCTGAACATAGGCCTCCCCCAAGGATCTCCACATCGACCTGTTGGAAGCGGCCTGCATCCAGCGACTTCCTGCAACCTTAGCCAGGTCTTCCGTCCACCTTGTAGGCGTCCGTCCGAAAAGTTTGTACCTTGTGTAAAAAAGTTGTGATAGTTCCCAAAAATATAATATACATTTTATCACGTGACTCATGCCACGTGTCCGATATTGTCAACCAAAACTGCAATATTGCATTAAAAAAATATGTTGACTATTGGCCCGGAGTCTATTATCCGGAGTCTCCGGAGTCTATAGTCTCCATATATTATATAATTTACTCTGTGGTCTATAGCCCGGAGTATGGAATATGTATGAATGTACTTAAGTTTTTTTAGGCCATCACAACACTAAGAATTTTTTGGTCCAATGTCGTCCCATCAAAGATATAGTTTGGTCATTGATCACGCAATTTGATTCATAAAAGTAGATGCGAGTTTAGGAATCTTTTAGTTTTTTTTATTATTGTTATAACCAAAAGACAAATACACAAATATATTACCATAGATATATCATATACTAGAAGGAGTAATATCAATTTGACCTCGAGCAATACGAGTACATTACAGGACGTCGCTGTACCTCAAGATCAATGATAATGGCGTTGCAGTGCAGTTTAGATACAGCATCCAGTGACATGAGGTCATCTCTTGTAGATTACCATAAGTTTTCCAGCTAATTTTTATCCGGAGAGACGAAATGAACTCGAAACGAAATAAATTAACGGAACACATTTACGTGGATAATTATGAGGGATTGCTAAAGGTTGTCAACATCGATCTCAATCTAAGGAAATAGGAATATTCTACCATTATAAATGTTTATGGGTGGCAGTGATCACTTACCATCAGATGACCAGTTTGTTTATTTACCAGGCCTATTTTATATAAAAATATATTACTCAGTGATAATGTAGCTTTCTAATGAAAAAAGAATTATTAAAATCGTTCCAGTACTTTTTGAGTTTATTCGTTACATACAAAAATACAAATCGTTCCTCTTTATAATATTAGTGTAGATACTGGTGGTCGGTCTCTTATATGTGAGAGACCTGGGTAGACACCACCGTAATGTCTATTTCTCCCACCAAACAGGAGTGTAAATGTAGCCAGAGTAACTACTGGACATATTGAGATGTAACATCTTATATCTCAATAAAAATATTAAACAGCCTCACTCGTAAAAGGAAAAATAGATAATTACATAATTTCAATAAACGGAAACAGAAATATCATGAAAATATTTTTATTTACAAAATAATTTAACAAATGTCATCAACTCAGCTGTAATTTACTGTGCACATATCTTTTTGAGTTTATTAACAACGATAACAAAATAGTCATTTATTTAGTTTATATTTCGAAAGCGGCTTAAACATTTGTTTTTACTTTTTACAATAGTTCTTATATAAGTTTGCTAACTTTAATTTCATTAAAACATGACAGCAGATTATAAAAAGTTTCAAACTCATTACATACGAAGGTCCAGGGCAGACCGGGACGGCATGGCAATGGATTCAATTTTTTACCAAAGGATATTCAAACTTGTGTCATGGAAATACGACATAAATCCAATATTTTAAATTTATGCCGTGGCATCGAAATGCATTTCTCGATGCAGCGACTTCCTTGCCATTCCGTCCTGAGGAGGTTTCTCTATAAAGTTTTTGGGTGTCGGCGGGCAACACTTTTGGGAGCTGGTTGCCGACATGATTCTTTCCTTATTTGCCTTTATGCCTTAGGCCAGCTGGTAGTATCATCGGGCCGTCGACTTTGTTGTGTAGTGCGCGCAAAGTATTAAATTATCAGTTCGACCACCTAACTGTAATTTTTCAAGAAATAAACTTTTTTCATCTCTCTTTTTTTTCAATCTTTATTGTACAAAGGCGGTCTTATCGCTCTGAGCGATCTCTGCCAGACAACCCTTGGATGGATATAAGGGAAGGAGAAAGAGAGGGCAGTGTAAGAATAAAGAATAAATGCTCAAAAAGAAAAAGAAAAGAAAACAAATATAATAAAACTAATAAATATACAAATAACATAATCTTGTACTTGCATAATCGCGAGGTGTGTAATCTCCGGGGATTATTTCCTTCACAGTGATGTGGATATGCATAGGATGCATGGTAGATAAAGGATTTACGCCGCTTTTTTTGGCGATCGAGAACTGGCGGAAACCTCTGGTGGTAGGTATTAAGGATCGCGAGGGCATATGGAAGAGCAAAGAGCTGCATGGTCGGTTCTATCGAGCCCTTCATGGGCCTGATGTGGACCGACTAGCGTCTGTATCTTGGCTGCGCTTCGGTAACCTCTTTGGGGAAACTGAGGGTTTTGTCTTTGCAATTATGGACGAAGTTATTAAGACGAACAATTATAGGAAATACATCCTGAAGGACGGTACGGTCGACATCTGTCGGGCATGCCACCGTCCTGGCGAGTCCATCAGGCATGTTATCTCCTGTTGTTCGTATCTTGCTAACGGCGAGTATTTGCATAGACACAACCTAGTGGCCAAGATCATAAATCAGCAAATTGCTCTTCGGTATGAACTTGTGACTTCTGAAGTGCCATATTACTAGTACGTTCCCCAACCAGTTCTTGAGAATAGTCATGCAACGCTGTACTGGGATCGATCTGTTATCACAGATAGGACTATTGTCGCCAATAAGCCGGATATTGGAATAATAGATCGAATGGCGCGCCGGGCTATACTTGTTGACGTCACCATTCCGCATGACGATAACCTCGTCAAAGCTGAAAAAGACAAAATGTCTAAATATTTAGATTTGGCTCACGAGGTTACCGACATGTGGGATGTCGATCCAACAATTATTGTCCCGATTGTCGTTTCTGCTCATGGGTTGATACCAAAGAGCCTCGACCAACAGAGGCTCTCAATTGGCTGTTGGGTCAAGGTTCAAATACAGAAGGCAGTATTACTGGACACAGCACGCATTGTAAGGCGGTTCCTCACTTTGTCTCACTAGCCGCCGGTGGCTTGGGTCTTGAGCTTCACCACCGGAGGGTAAATAAATTATTTTTTATATTTTTATATGTATATTTTTTGTAATTTATATATGTAAAAATAGAAAAAATATGTTTAAAAAAATAAAGAGAATCTAAATACAAATAATACTATTAATATATATTCGTAACATAATACACATACGCTATTTATATTTGTAAATATACGTAAAATACAAATAAAATGCATACAATATGTTATGGGCCAAGTGATTAATCGAGCATTATTCATAATGCCCGGCAATATGAATAATGCCCAATAAGAGGGGGCAATGTGATTATAACCAATCAATTTATCACATTGCCCGGGCATTATGAATAATGCCAAGTTCCTATTGGGCAGAGTGACGTAAAGCGAATCAAAATGAGCCGAAGTGGTAGAATTTAGAATTGGGCGGCATGGGGGGGTGAGTTGGGAGTAGTGGAGGGGGAGGGGGAGTGTCGCACCTCCACTAGTACCACTCCCATGAAAAGGTAACGCACCATTCCTGAGAAATATCTATTATAGCAACTTAACCCTTAAAACACTTGTTGTCAATACAAATTAGCTTCTGCATCGTCTCCGGCGCTACGGGAAGTTCAGCCCCTTCGCCTTTGCGTAACAAAAGATAGGCAACCATGCTCACCTCCACAGCTTCGGCTTACAGCGGGCGGGGGCTGCTCTCCCTCCGCGCCTCCGGCTTTTTATATACACTGTAGGGTCTGTAGCCAAAAGACTACGTGAAGTCCGAGTGTTCCTAATCGGTTTTGGGGCACAGTCGACCTTACTGATCCATAAAGTGGGTAGACTAATTTTCTTCTGAAGATAATGTTTCGGACGTTAAAAAACAACTAAACATAAGCAGGTCAATTCAACTTGTCTTATTTATGGGTCTATCGCAGATGCGACAATGCGGCAGCCCACCACGTAAAAAGTCACCTATTAATCACATTGCCCGATCATCATGTAGCCATATTCATAATGCCCGGCCTATGTGATAAATAGGTGAGTTTTGATTGTAATTAAGCACTTGGCCCGATATGGCTCGGCAATATTCATACTGCCCGGGCATTAAATCCTGCCCGCATTAATCATTTGGCCCATAACATATACACAGTCAGGTCATAAGTATTGTCACACAGTAAAAACTTTTCTTTTAGAATGCTGGCCCCAAAAAAGTTTATTGAATTCGAATTTCGAATTGTTCATGAAAATAAAAATGTATACTTTTTAGAATTTTACTCATTTTTAAATATGGAGTGGACGCTTAAAGAAGACCGTGTTGCAGTTATTGCGTTGCATGGTTGCGGTTAGGCGCAATTCAAATTTTTGAAATACTGAAAAAATTGAATATAACCGAAAGATTCGTTTATCGTACCATCAAACGATACAATGAAGACTCTAGTGTAGATGACAGGTCAAGAAGTGGTCGCCCTCGGTCTGTTAGGACTCCAGCAGTGATAAAAGCTGTGAAGGCGCGAATTCAAAGAAATCCCAAACGTAAGCAGAAACTGTTGGCCCTTCAGACGGGGTTAAGTAGAACCACGGTGAAAAGGGTGTTAAATGAAGACTTAGGGCTTCGGGCATATCGAAGAAAAACAGGACATCGTTTGACTGCTCGTCTAATGGACCTGAGACTGAAGAGATGCCGCGCTTTGTTGAAGCGGTACGCGGGAAAAAAATATCGGGAAATTATTTTTTCAGATGAAAATTTTTTTACCATAGAAGAGCTACAACAAACAAAATGATAAGGTGTACGCACACAGTAGTGAAGAAGCGAGCAACCGTATTCCGCGTGTCCAACGAGGTCATTTTCCATCCTCGCTCATAGTATGGTTGGGAGTTTCTTATTGGGGCTTAACAGAGGTACATTTTTGTGAGAAAGGTGTAAAAACGAATGCAGTTGTGTATCAAAATACAGTCCTGACGAACCTTGTGGAACCTGTTTCTCATACCATGTTCAATAACAGGCACTGGGTATTCCAACAAGATTCGGCGCCAGCTCATAGAGCGAAGAGCACACAAGACTGACTGGCGGCGCGTGAAATCGACTTCATCCGGCACGAAGACTGGCCCTCCTCTAGTCCATATTTGAATCCGTTAGATTACAAGTTATGGCAACACTTGGACGAAAAGGTGTAGTCAAAGCCTCATCCCAATTTGGAGTCACTCAAGACATCCTTGATTAAGGCAGCCGCCGATACTGAGGTCCATGTCAAGGAACTCGTTCGTACTGCGATAGACAAACGGCCGCACAGATTGAAGGCCTGTATTCAACAAAATCACGGAGGTCATTTTGAATAAGCTTTAGTGTCATAAGAATGTATGTTTTGTTAAGTTCATTTTGGTATATAAATGGTTACATAATGAATAAACTTGTTTCAATTATTTTATATTAAACATGTGACAGAATTTATGACCTGACTAGGTATATAATAAAGATATAAAAAACACATCAATATAATCTGTTCATAGCGAAAAGTAATGCTCTTTCATCAGCTTTTTGAAAGACGACAAAGTTTGAGCCTGTCTTACCACTACAGGAGGGGCGTTCTATAATCGAACAGCTTCGACAGTGAATGATTTATCCGTAAATATAGTAGTGTGTACGGGCATTCTCAGTTTAAGATTCTCCGACGATCTCAAGGATTTCGAATGTGACTCATGAATAAAAAGAAATCGTTCTTTGAGGTAAGAAGGGGCGACAGGATTAAACAAAATATTATAAAGATGAGAGAGGATGTGACTATTCTGACGAAGCCGTATAGGTAACCACTTGAGCTTAGCACGAAACGATACGAACAATAACTAAAAAGTTCAATATTTGATCCCTTATTTTAACCCCATGTGCCGTTTTTCCAAAATTGTTGCACGCCATTAATCTGCGTTTGTAATAAGGAGCTAAAATAAATATAAAGTTCATAAATATATCTTCAATAATTTACATTTTCCATTTCCGTTTCAACCCTTATTTCAACCCCTTGAAGCAAATATATAGGCTATGTTACTCCAGAATAATATACCATTCGAATGGTGAAAGAAATTTTAAAATCGGTCCAGTAGTTTTTGAGTTTATTTATTATAAACAAAAATTCAAAAATCTAAACATCCAAAAATACAAATGTTTCCTCTTTATAATATTAGTATAGATGCAGGAAATTCAATTTAGGGATACCAGTCATAATTTTGTGCCGAGTAATGGATGGAACCAGGTTGCTTCATGCCCTGGGATATCTAGTACCACCATTAATTCGCGAAAGGTACTGAGGGGGTTTAGCTGGTATGCTGGCCTAGGAGGCTTTGTCGAGGAACCAGCCCAGCTGCAGCATCCGCAAGCATGCAAAGGCAATGACCTCGACATGCATCTGGAGATTTGAGTTTGCTGTCGTCCCTATGCGTTGCCTTTCATCCAGATTTGTTTTTTTTTGACGATTAAAGACTGACTGATCTTAGTAAGAAAATCACTGAATTTCGTAGCTTTGTATATCTCTTTTGTATCACTATTGATCCTGACTACAGGATTCAACTTAGTTATATACCTAGGGCCTTATTAATAAACTCGGATGAGCGAAGGATTAACTTTAGGCCTTGGGCTTGAGAATTCACTCTATTATTATGAATAGCTAGATAGTAATGACTATATTAATAAAATCTATGTTCTCCAGCATAACATGATAATCCTGTTATGGCAATCCACTGATTTTAAAAGTAAATAGAATGGTCAAAATAAATTAGTCAATTTTAAAGCTTTGGGCTAAAGTTTAATCGCTCACTCATCCGGGTTTATTAATAAGGCCCTAGGGGCGCTCTAGTGTTTGGGTTAGTAGATTTTCTCAAAATCTGTCATATCAGTTTCATTTAAGCTAGTGTTAAAGATAGCTGAAAGACTAAATTATCATATAGGTACACTGATTGGGATTTTATTATTCATAAATCGCTGTGGGATATGGCGGGAACATTGAAAATTGTTAATTTCATCCCTGTCTCCTATATTCTCCTTTAGAAACGACAAGAAATAAAATGAGACAAGGAAATATTTAGTTACATGATACGTTACTTCAATAAATGAAAAATGGAATGGTGTCAAATACGGATATTTATTGCAAAAATAAACTTAACAAATAAACACTGCTTGAATCATCTCTTATAAACTATATATACTAATAACCTAAATTAAGAAACTCCAAGATATTCGATCATGAAGTGATTATTCGTCGGCTTGATTTATCTTCCCCAGAAGCTCAACTGGTAGCTGTAACCGCGACTCGGAGCAGACTGGATTCTAATCGTCACAAAGGTGTGACCAATGCCTCCTGAGATGATGCGAGCAGACGCGCCCTGCGCGGATAGTTGGAAAGCCTGAATGGCCCAGATCCTTACAGCGGAGTTGGTTCGGTAGGTCGCGTCTAGGATCAGAACCTGGCCTGCGATAGCGTTGCGGCTCACGTTTACCCTAGAACAACCACGATACAGCTTAACAAATACATTCTCATGGCATTTCACATTTCAATTATTGTCTCTCACCGGCTGATACATGGCGAATGGCTGCGTTCGACTACATATTTACAAGTGCAGTGAAATTGAGGGCTCACCTGTACAAAAGCCAATTTCCGGCTGTAGATCCAACATTGATGTTGTTCCTAGCGAGTGCTCTGGACTCATGAGTCTCAGAGGCTTCGATCTCAGCGGCGTCGGGGTAATGGTACTCGATAGTACCGGCAGGATCCAAGACGGCAGCTTGCGTGGCGATCGCCAGCAGCACTAAAAGGATGAGGGAATTCATCTGGAACCAGAACACAATTCAGACAGTAACATCGATTTCTGTAATGAGATACTCCCATGGAAAAAATGTCAAAGCAAAGATTACACCATATAGTTTTCGCCACCATTTCTCGTCTACAATCATTGAATGTACATCTTCATAAAACAGTTAAATCATCATCATCAGCCCTTCCGCGTCCACTGCTGGACATAGGCCTCTCCTATGGCACGCCACTTGGCTAGATATACAGCCCATAAATAAATAAAATAAAACTGTTCAATAAATAAATAAAATAACAAGACAATAATATTAAAATCTCAGTGCCCATTCGATCACTGATCAAAACGGATTATTTAACAATTATTGCTCACCTTTGTAGTAGTGTATGTGTTTCCAGCAAGTTTACTGAATTGTACAGACACCTGCTGCCTGCAGACATTATATACTGCACCAACTTATTGTTGTCAGATAAGATTTGCATTATCTATTATCAGAGAGATTTACATTGATAAAAACAATGAAAGCTCCTTGTTTTGTTTTGGAGGCATACAATATGACATACTTTTGAAATTAAGGGGGAGTGATTTTGGGTACAATTTTGAAATTATATTTTTCTATCGTCCTCCTCAACCATGTGGCAGGGAAGTAACGGAACCGGCACGCGACGCCGCCGCAAGCACAGCCTTTTCCACAGAATTTATTAATGATTTAAGTAATGTACCACTTATTTGCTGGTTGTATGCATTTTGTCCGAAATATCAAGTAATATTTTATTGTAAATGACCAACGCCTGTACCCACACATCATATCTATATTTGGTGAAAAATTGTTTTTTTTATTTTATGTAATGTACTAAATATTTAATACGTCGCTTTAATAACAATCTAGTCTTATGACTAATAAGTTATTTAAATTTAACCTAAATTTCTAAAGAGACTATGACTAAGAATATGTCCAATAACACTTTTCTTATTGTCTCTATTAAGGGGAAGACACAATGTTCGCGTGTTCTTTTTCAATAGCACTCACTGCACTAAATTGCACTAATTATTCATTGCACTAACTCGAAAGGTTTTGTCCTTTTTAGTCTTGTCACTAGGCCCGTGTTGTCGAGGAGCTGGATTGCCTCGACGTTCACATGATGATGAAATCTATGGTCATGAGCTTTGGCATATTTTTTCACAACATTTCTGACGAAGTCCACTTTAAGGTCCCGATGGAGATCTTCGTTTCTTACGTACCATGGAGCATTTACTATACCCCTCAGTACTTTGTTCTGGAATCGTTGTATTATCAGTATATTGCTTGGTTTGGTACATCCCCACAACTGTATACCATAAGTCCATACTGGCATCAGGACTTGTTTGTACAAAAGTACTTTGTTATATATCGACAACGAGGACTTGGTGTATTGTTATTGTTGAGTGTTTCTCTCTGAAGCCGAATTGGTAGTCGGGGATTAACTTCCGCTCTTCTATAACAGGTTTAAGCCTTTTTAAAAGTAATTTTTCATACAACTTGGCTATTATTGGAAGCAAGGAGATTGGCCTATAGGATTTCACGTCATGCGGAGGTTTACCAGGCTTAGGTATCATGATAACTTCAGCAAATTTCCAAATGTCAGGTACATATTTCAGTCTGAACGAGGCATTTATCAAGGTGGTCAGTTTGACAACTGTTTTGCGCGGAAGATGTTCAGTACTTCTCCTGTTATCAGGTCATACATAACCAGGAGATTTCTTTTGATTATTTTTTTTATTTCACTTTTTACTTCTCTAGGAGTAACAAGTTTTATTGTCTGGTCGTCTTGTGATATATTATCTAGGTTAGAGTCCAATACGGTACCTTCATTAGGTTTAAATATATGCTCAAGATGGTTCGCAAATAGATTTGCCTTTTGTTCGTTGCCCAGCTCCCATTCG
Source organism: Hyles vespertilio (assembly GCA_009982885.2). Lineage (NCBI taxonomy): Eukaryota > Metazoa > Arthropoda > Insecta > Lepidoptera > Sphingidae > Hyles > Hyles vespertilio. The sequence continues at coordinate 14,229,818 of CM042823.1, forward strand.
GTGTTTTAATGGGAGGAACCTGCATGATTGGCTTTTTGATGTTTTTGGTAGCTTTCCACAGTGAATAATCTGACGTGCGGTCGCCAGTCAGTCCACGAAGGTAAGTATTCATCGATTCGTCCTTGAAGGTTTTTATTACTCTTGAGAGCCTCTTAGTGAGTGTGTTAAGAATTTGTTTGTCTTTTGGATATCTGTTTATTTACCATTGTTTTCTCTGTTTCCTTTTTTCAGCTATAAGGTCCCTTATTTATACTGGATAAGACTGGCTTCGCGCTTTTGTCTTCACCACAGGTGTATTTCGCCAGGCACATTGCTGAATGTTCACTATAAATTGTCTCAAATCCTTTTCGAGTTGCTCCGAATTTTTAAGAGGAACTTTAAGGTCAATTATAGATTCTAAGTCGCTCTTGAAACTTTCCCAGTCAGTGTGTTTATTTGTCAATGTGAGATGATTTTCCTTTTGAATTATTCCGCTGGATAGAGTTAGGATAATCGGTGAATGGTCTGAATTCATGTCATAGCCCTCTTCAATATGTAGAGTATTAAGGGAGAGATTTGTGAAAAATTGTGAAAATGAAAAAAAGCGAAATTACTATTAGTACTACCCTTTAATCGATTTATGATTAATTTTAATTTTCATTATCTTAACGATAATACTTATTTTGTAGCCTCTGATTTATAAAAAAAGCCCCGGTAGCCGAATTGATCGCATTATCATCAACGATTACAATAAAGAAACCAATGATTATACTAAGTTCAAGGTACGCACTTGCTTAGATAGCAACCATGATCCTAAACAAAGGCTGAAAAGTTTATCATCATCGTCTCAGCCATAGGAAATCCACTGCTGAACATAGGCCTCCCCCAAGGATCTCCACATCGACCTGTTGGAAGCGGCCTGCATCCAGCGACTTCCTGCAACCTTAGCCAGGTCTTCCGTCCACCTTGTAGGCGTCCGTCCGAAAAGTTTGTACCTTGTGTAAAAAAGTAGTGATAGTTCCCAGAAATATAATATACATTTTATCACGTGACTCATGCCACGTGTCCGATATTGTCAACCAAAACTGCAATATTGCATTTAAAAAAATATGTTGCCTATTGGCCCGGAGTCTATAGTCTCCATATATTATATAACTAGCTGTGCCCGCGACTACGTCCGCGTGGAATTTAACAAAAAAGTTAATTAGTTTTTTTAAGTTATTTTTTTAAATAAAAGAATTTTCTATAACAAATGTTGCCTAAGTTACTCCTTATTATATCAGCTACCTGATAAAAAAAAGTCCCATCAAAATCGGTCCAGCCATTTCAGAGATTAGCCGGAACAAACAGACAGACAGACAGACAGACAGAAAAAATTAAAGATAATTTTCGGAGTAGGTATCTTGTATATAACGACATGTAGTAGGACATTTTTTTTATTTTCACTTTAAAAACAGACACTTCAATTTTATTTATATGTATAGATGTATAGATTAACTCTGTGGTCTATAGTCCGGAGTCCGACTATTAGCCCGGAGTATGGAATATGTATGTATGTACTTAAGTTTTTTTAGGCCATCACAACACTAAGAATTGTTTGGTCCAATGTGGTCCCATCAAATATATAGTTCGGCCATTGATCACGCAATTTGATTCATAAAAGTAGACGCGAGATTAGGAATCTTTTAGTTTTCTTTTTTATTATTGTTATAACCAAAAGACAAATACACAAATATATTACCATAGATAATCATATACTAGAAGGAGTAATATCAATTTGACCTCGAGCAATACGAGTACATCACAGGACGATGCTGTACATCAAGATCAATGATAATGGCGTTGCAGTGCAGTTTAGATACAGCATCCAGTGACATGAGGTCATCTCTTGTGGATTATCATAAGTTTTCCGGCTAATTTTTGTTCGGAGATATACGTAATAAACTCCAAACGTAACGAATGATCGCCACACATACCGGGTATATCAAGAGTGCTACCGAAAACGAAGCCGGGTGGTAGTTTTAGTGATTACAAACACAATGTAACTAAAAATTTCGCTAAGGAACGCGACAATTTTTTTTATTATTTTTTAATTATCGTCGATTTTGCGTGGTAAATCCATGGTTTTTGCTAAAATAAAAATTTCAAGCCTTGCATACCATAGCGTCTTTAAAAATAAAAGGGTGTACACTATTATTTAAGAAAAAAAAACTATGTATTTACCATCCTAAATCGACGATAGAAAAAAAATTGTCACAAATTTTTGCACAAAATTTAGTTGCAGTATGTCAGAAGTCACTAAATCCACCACCCAGCTTTGTTTTCGATAGCAGTCTTGATATACCCTGTATACGTAGATCATTATGAGGGATTCCTAAAGTTTGTTAACATCGATCTCAAACTAAGCTAATAGGAATATTCTACCACTATAGATGTTCATGGGTGGCAGTGATCACTTACCATCAGATGCCCAGTTTATTTATTTAGCATGCCTATTATATATAAAAGCCTCTAGAACTTGGTGACAAGCTTTAGAAATACCCCTTGTTTTTCGAATTACCTACCGCCCAACAGCTGTGTAAATGCATTGTTGTTTTTCTGATTGAAAGACATTGTAGCCAGAGTAATTACTAGACTCATTGAAACTTAACAAAGACATATAAGGTAAGGCAAAGGCAAACGCGCGAAATTTTCAATTTGTTATATCAATATTTAAAATGTTGGTATCTTTGATAACCTCCTGTAATTTTAACCAATATCAAGTTGACATTGGTTAAATATAAAGAAATTAATAATATCAACATTCAAAACATATTTTTCGTTTAGTGGCATACTAACACCATTTAACAATTCCAGTTAAATGATAATTTCTCGTTCGCACCAGAGCGTGGCGCTAAAATCGAAATAATCGTTTTCAATATTTTTCATGTACGAAGTCGCACCCCTATGGTATCGCTTACCATTAGGCGAACGCCATGCTAATCTCCCATAACAATGCAATAAAAAATATGTAATACGTATACATTTTACCGTTTACGTAATAATTATTTAAATACCTTCAATTTTTTCATCTTCGTGGCTATCAAACAGTATGCTAGCTGTTAATTAAAAATCTTATGCCAGTCCATATCGTCATCTCGTTAAGGAGCAAATTTTGGATGTATTAATGCGGTTTAAATACGATATAGTGATATTATTACAAGAGAGTGTAGAAATTCTATGTAAAATTGTAGGAGTCTGTATGAGGCCACATACGTTCAACAGCAGTGCACAGACCTCCTCTAGACTGCGATTGAGAATGGTTAGGCCATAGAGTACACCACGCTGGCGTAGTGCGGGTTGACATAGACAACTAATAAAAAAAGTTATTTATTTATTTAACACTTTATTGTACTCCATATACATAAAAGTAGACAGATTACATGAAACAAAAAATGCACAAGTGGCAGTCTTATTGATTGAGCAATTTCTGCCAGACAACCATGGGATGGATAAACGAGAACGAACGAAAGTTGGGTCAGCTTCAGGTATACGAACAATTATTATAATATATCCAATATCTTTGATAGCCAAAAATGGAAATAGATCTGATTGAGCAGGCAAAATTTGATATCCTAACAGTCTTCAAATTTAAAGAAGGATTTCCTTGCAGACTAGTTTTATTTTGTGCTATTAAAAAACACTGTACTAATGAGTAACTCTCGTTACATATGACACAAAAAAGAGGTGTGCCCTCGAATTCGAAACAGCCACCACTGTAAACAATTACATAATTGAAGACTAACAAACTGATTTACAAGCAAATATCATAAAATTTTATTATTAACAAAATAATTACAAGTGCCACCACTTTATGTTCTATAATTTATTGTATTTTTATTATCTTTACGATAATATTTATTTTGGTGCCGAATGTTTTATTAAAAAATCCCCGGTGGCCGATTTAATTTCGTTATCATAATCGATGATATCAACAAATAAGCTTGCTAAGATCAAGGAACGCACGTCATTGAACAAAAATGTCGCTTTCGCATGTAAAGTGTCCATCAAGGTACATAAATTATACATTATACTGGTGGTCGGTCTCTTATATGTGAGAGACCTGGGTAGACACCACCGTAATGTCTATTTCTCCCACCAAACAGGAGAGTAAATGTAGCCAGAGTAACTACTGGACATATTGAGATGTAACATCTTATATCTCAATAAAAATATTTAACAGCCTCTCTCGTAAAAGGAAAAATAGATAATTACATAATTTCAATAAACGGAAACAGAAATATCATGAAAATATTTTTATTCACAAAATAATTTGACAAATGTCATCAACTCAACTGTCATTTACTAAGCACATATCTTTTTGAGTTTACTAGTGGTCGCCTAGTGGTTGAAATTCGACCAAATCAAGAAGAGAAAAAGTTTTTACATGTATAATGATGTTGTTATTCTGATAATTCGTGCAAATTTAAATGTACGTATCTCTCAAAATCACTTATTTATCCTGAAGTATATGCAATTACTGAAATCGTAAACTACAATAATTGCTTTGAACCAGCAATAGCAAATTATATTTTTTTGTACCTGAATGTTGTTATTGCAGACTGCTGCTACAGAACTTTCTTTATGCATATAATGATAGCCCGTATCCATTTTAATGTATCTTACTGCTACACAATTTGTATAAGCGCTCAGAATTTCACGTAGTATTCGTCAAATAAAACTTTTCTGTTTGACATTCAACTATGTCTATAATAAACCAAAGAAACAATTTGACCAAAGAGTATGTATACGTGTACAAATACTTGTGTATGCGTGTGTCAAATGCATGCTGGTTTATTTATTGATTTAATGTACTTTTTATGCATTATTATTAAAATCTTTTTTTATATTACAGTTAATATTAGGCCTAATATTAATATTATTGCCTCATTTAAAATTAATATTCTCTTTTAATATTAATATTGTTACCTCATTAGGCAAATAAAACCTTTTTTTTTGATATTTCTATGTCAGAAGAACAAAATGAAAAAGAAAAGAAACAATTTGACACCAGAATATGTATGCGTGTACAACATGGTGTACAAATACTTGTGTATGTATGTGTGTGTGAAATGCATGGTAGTGTGTGTAATGTTTTATTTTTTGATTTAATGTACTTTATAAGCATTATTATTGAAAAATATTAGCGTTCTGCACTTCTCCTACACATAAACTATAAGTGTGCCAAATTTTATGCTCCTGCGTCCGCGCAATTTTCGTAAAAAGGGGTCCAAAGTTTCTGCATCACGTATTAATATATAGATTAACAACGATAACAAAATAGTCAGTTATTTAGTTTATATTTCGAAAGCGGCTTAAACATTTGTTTTTACTTTTTACAATAGTTTTTATATAACTTTGCTAACTTTAATTTCATCAAAACATGACAGCAGATTATAAAAAGTTTCAAACTCATTACACATGAAGGGCCAGGGCAGGTTGGGACGGCATGGCAATGGATTCCATTTTTTACCAAAGAATATTCAAACTTGTGTCATGGAAATACGACATAAATCCAATATTTTAGAGAAGGGGCAAACATGTATGGGCTCCAGCCTATCGACCAATAACGACAAGCGATATGTCAATGGAAAGGTTTTTTCAGATGCTGCAATTTTTCTATAGCATCAAAACCGAAATCACTGTATTTTAGAAAATATAGCTACTTACAGACTGCAGGAAAATCACGCGAAAGGGCCTCGGCATAGTGAGCAATAATAACAAACGATGCATACTACATAATGTTAATGTACACTGTTATGTGTGTGAAATGAGTCCAGTTTAAGTTTTGTGATAAGACAAAATACGATAAATTCAATCCAGATATTGGTCAGAAGTTGTCCAAGGAGGATTTTGCGCGTCATTTATGTTTATAAGTAAGATATTTTTGTACTGATATGTGTTAATTTGCCAGTGACGTCAATTATTCTCAACGTTCTTAATAATCCAATACGGAGGGCTTTTAGAAAAAAAAAACACAATTTAAAATAGAAAAACAAATAATAATATGTGGACATTAAGTAGGTATGAACTGCTTCGGTGGCATAGTTGTACTACGGTATGATTGCAAAACGGTGGCCTCTGGTTCAAATACCGTGTGGGGTCCAAGTGAGAGCTTTTGAATGACACATCGCTTGTCGTTATTGGTCAACAGGCTATGAGTCCATATGCATATTTTCATCCTTGCGTTACCTTTACGCACCGATATTTATTTTCCACGCAGAGATTTGATACTTGCCGCTGTAGAAGAAGTTTTAGAATTTCAGAAGACTTTTCCAATGACACATCGTTTATTATTGTTGCTCACAATGCTGAGGCCCTTTCGCGTGATTTTCATGCAGTCTTTAAGTAGCAATATTTTCTAAAATACAGCGATTTCGATTTTGTTGCCATAGAAGAAGTTGTAGCACCCAAAAAAACCTTTCCATTGATACATGGCTTGTCGTTATCGGTCGATAGGCTTGAATCCATACATATGAGCCTCGCGATATCTTTATGTCAACATACTTCTTTTCATACAGCGAATCGGGATTTCTTGGCAAAGAAGAAGTTATTGAAAATAAAGAGAGCTTTCGAATGATATATCGCTCGTCGTTATTGGTCAACAGGCTATGAGTCCATATACATATTTTCATCCCTGCGTTACCTTTACGCAGTGATATTTTTTTCCACGCAGAGATTTGATACTGGCCGCCATAGAAGAAGTTATAGTATTTCAGAAGACCTTTCTAATGACGCATCGCTTGTTGTTATTGCTCACTATGGCGAGGCCCTTTCGCCGGATTTTCCTGCAGTCTTTAAGTAGCTATATTTTCTAAAATACAGCGATTTCGATATTGTTGCTACAGAATAAGTTGTAGCAACTGAAAAGACCTTTCCACTGATGTATGGCTTGTCGTTATTGGTCGATAGGCTGGGATGCCCCTTTTCCTTTATGCCGTGGCATCGAAATGCATTTCTCGATGCAGCGACTCCCTTGCCATTCCGTCCTGGGGGCATGATGTCATTTGGCAGTCACGTGACTTCTGTCATTTCAATACATTTGATCTTTCTGCCGGCGTTCACGCCAATAGAAAAGTGTTATTTGTCTAGGGGCCCTGGTCTGCGCTGGCTTTAAAGCCACCGACATGACATGAGGAGGTTTCTCTATGACGGTTTTGAGTGTCGGCGGGCAACACTTTTGGGAGCTGGTTGCCGACATGATTATTTCCTTATTTGCCTTTATGCCTTAGGCCGGCTGGTAGTATCATCGGGCCGTCGACTTTGTTGTGTAGTGCGCCCAAAGTATTAAATGATCATTTCGACCGTGAAGTACCAATACCTCCTAATTGTAATTTTTCAAGAAATAAACTTTTTTCGTCTTTGTTTTTTTTAATCTTTATTGTACACTGATTTATTATAACAACACAAAGGGATACTCTAAAATACAAAAGTACAAAAGGCGGTCTTATTGCTCTGAGCGATCTCTGCCAGACAACCCTTGGATGGATATAAGGGAAGGAGAAAGAGAGGGCAGTGTAAGAATAAAGAATAAATGCTCAAATAGAAAAAAGAAAAGAAAGTAAAAATAATAAACTAATTAATATACAAATCATAATATTTATACATATTCTTAACATAATACACATACGCTATATATATATGTAAATACATACATGTAAATACGTAAAATACAAACAAAATACATACAATATATATAAAAATAAAAAACACATCAATATAATCTGTTCATAGCGAAAAGTAATGATCTTTCATCAGCTTTTTGAAAGACGACAAAGTTTGAGCCTGTCTTACCACTACAGGAAGAGCGTTCCATAATCGAACAGCTTCGACAGTGAATGATTTATCCGTAAATATAGTAGTGTGTACGGGCTTTCTGAGTTAAAAATTCTCCGACGATGTCAAGGATCTCGAATTTGACTCATGAAGAAAAAGAAATCGTTCTTTGAGGTAAGAAGGAGCGACAGGATTTACCAAAATATTGTAAAGAAGAGAGAGGATGTGAGTATTCCGACGAAGCCGTATAGGTAATCACTTGAGCTTAGCACGAAACGAAACGTAGGTATATAGGTATATATATAGGTATATATATAGGTATATATATATATATAGGTATATATAGGTATATATATTATATATATAGGTACGCCATCTGGGTAGGTACCACCGCAATGTCTATTTCTCCCGTGAAACAACACTGCTTAAATGCACTGTTGTGTTTCGGATTGAAGGACATTGTAGCCAGAGCAACTACTGGACATATTGAGACTTAACATCTTATGTCTCAGGATGGCGAGCGCAATGGAATATTGCTACTGTTCATGAGCGGTCGTATCGCTTACCATCAGGCGAACGGCTTGCTCGTCTCGCCATTCAATGCAATAAAAAAAAAAAAAAAAAAAAAAAAAAAAAAACGAACAATAACTAAAAAGTTCAATATTTCATCCCTTATTTACCCCCATGTGCCGTTTTTCCAAAATTGTTGCACGCCATTAATCTGCGTTTGTAATAAGCAGCTAAAATATAAAGTTCATAAATATATCTCCAATAATTTACATTTTCCATTTCCGTTTCAACCCTTATTTCAACCCTTTGAAGCAAATATATAGCCTATGTTACTACAGGATAATATACCATATGCGGTAGGTCCCTATGCGTTGCCTTTCATCCAGATTTGTTTTGTTGATGATTAAAGACTGGCTGATCTTCGTAAGAAAATCACCGAATTTCGTAGCTCTGTATATCTCTTTTGTGTCACTATTGATCCTGACTACAGGATTCAACTAAGTTATATACCTAGGGCCTTATTAATAAACTCGGATGAGCGAAGGATTAACTTTAGGCCTTGGGCTTGAGAATTCACTCTATTATTATGAATAGCTACATAATAATGACTATATTAATAAAAATCTATGTTCTTCAGCCTAACATGATAATCCTGTTATGGTAATCCACTGATTTTAAAAGTAGAATGGTGGTAGTAAATAGAATGGTCAAAATAAATTAGTCAATTTTGAAGCTTTGGGCTAAAGTTTAATCCCTCGCTCATCCGGATTTATTAATAAGGCCCCTAGTGTTTTGGTTAGTAGATTTTATCAAAATCTGTAATATCAGTTTTATTTAAGCTAGTGTTAAAGATAGCTGAAAAACTAACTTATCATGTAGGTACACTGATTGGGATTTTATTATTCATAAACCGCTGTGGGATATGGCGGGAACATTGAAAATTGTTAATTTCATCCCTGTCTCCTATATTCTCCTTTAGAAACGACAAGAAATAAAATGAGACAAGGAAATATTTAGTTACATGATACGTTACTTCAATAAATGAAAAATGGAATGGTGTCAAATACGGATATTTATTGCAAAAATAAACTTAACAAATAAACACTGCTTGAATCATCTCTTATAAACTATATATAATAACCTACATTAAGAAACTCCAAGATATTCGATCATGAAGTGATTATTCGTCGGCTTGATTTATCTTCCCCAGAAGCTCAACTGGTAGCTGTATCCGCGACTCGGAGCAGACTGGATTCTAATCGTCACAAAGGTTTGACCAATGCCTCCTGAGATGATGCGAGCAGACGCGCCCTGCGCGGATAGTTGGAAAGCCTGAATGGCCCAGATCCTTACAGCGGAGTTGGTTCGGTAGGTCGCGTCTAGGATCAGAACCTGGCCTGCGATAGCGTTGCGGCTCACGTTTACCCTAAAACAACCACGATACAGCTTAACAAATATATTCTCATGGCATTTCACATTTCAATTATTGTCTCTCACCGGCTGATACGTGGCGAATGGCTGCGTTCGACTACATATTTACAAGTGCAGTGAAATTGAGGGCTCACCTGTACAAAAGCCAATTTCCGGCTGTAGATCCAACATTGATGTTGTTCCTAGCGAGTGCTCTGGACTCAGGAGTCTCAGAGGCCTCGATCTCAGCTGCGTCGGGGTAATGGTACTCGATAGTGCCGGCAGGATCCAAGACGGCAGCTTGCGTGGCGATCGCCAGCAGCACTAAGAGGATGAGGGACTTCATCTAGAATCAAAAAGCGTTCCGGACAGGTGAAATCAGTGAGGACTCTTTACAACTTTATTCTTTTCTTAGATAATATTTTTGTGTATTGAGAGTATAAACGACAGCAAATCTAAAATTCTAATGAATCCCTTGACTGTTTATGGACCATGAGCCCGTAAGCTGCAGACCTTCAACATTTTACAATAATATTAAAATCTCAGTGCCCATTCGATCATTGATCAAAACGGATTATTTAACAATTGTTGCTCACCTTTGCAGTAGTGTATGTGTTTCCAGCAAGTTTACTGAATTGTACAGACACCTGTTGCCTGCAGACATTATATACTGCACCAACTTATTGTTGTCAGATAAGATTTGCATTATCTATTATCAGAGAGATTTACATTAATAAAAACAATGAAAGCTCCTTGTTTTGTTTTGGAAGCATACAATATGACATACTTTTGAAATTAAGGGGGAGTAATTTTGGTAATTTTTAATGATTTTGCCAACCCGCACTAGGCCAGCGTGGTGGACTATATGGCCTAACCACTCTTAATCGTACTGTCGATTGTAGAGTAGGCCCGTGCCCTGCAGTGGGACGTATATGGGCTGATACAGAATACAGAATACAGATTTTGGTAAAATTTTGTTTTTTTTTTTAAAGTAGCCATCTATCGTCCTCCTCAATCATGTGGCAGGGAAGTAACGGAACCGGCACGCGACGCCGCCGCAAGCACAGCCTTTTCCACAGAATTTATTAATGATTTAAGTAATGTACCACTTATTTGCTGGTTGTATGCATTTTGTCCGAAATATCAAGTAATATTTTATTGTAAACTAGCGGCCCGGCCCAGCTTCGCCCGGGTACAAATAGACTTTTGTACAATAATATGTACGTACTATTATTATACATACATATACATATAAACATTCCTATATAGGCACGCTGCCGCCGCCCCGGCCGGCCAGTACCGCCGCAAGCGCTACGTCCCGCAATTTTAAATCTGTAATATCTTCGAAAATATTCATTTAAATCTTGTGCTGTAAAGGACCACATAGATCTATATTAAATCAACAATTTATTTAAGCTATTTAATTGGATAAGGATTAATGCTGTATTGGTTAAAATCGCTTCGAAAATTAGCCATTATATGTCGTAAAAAGTAAATGACAATATTTTTTTATTGTGGGATATCCCGAAGAGATAGACATATACCATCGCGGAGTTTTCTGTAGACCTTTTCAATGTGTACAAATATGTAGTACATTATTTTGATAAATCTCGTAGGGTTCAGCCTGCGTTTGCAATGTAAGCGGAAAAATATTGATAATTAACGATATCACATTAGAAACCTCAAAAATAACAATATTTCTCCACTATTTAATGGATGTATATAAACCTTTCTATTGAATCACTCTATCTATTAAAAAAAACCGCATCAAAATCCGTTGCGTAGTTTTAAAGATTTAAGCGAACAAGAAAAATAGGGACAGAAAAAGCGACTTTGTTTTATACTATGTAGTGATGACCAACGCCTGTACCCACACTTCATAATATCTACATTCTACAATAATAATATATTTGGTGAAAAATTGTGAAAATGAAAAAAGCTTAATTACTACCCTTTAATCGATCAATCATTAATTGTAATTTTCATTATCTTAACGATAATACTTATTTTGTAGCCCCTGTTTTATAAAAAAAGCCCCGGTGGCCGAATTGCGTTATCATCAACGATTACATAAAGAAACCAATGATTATATGCCTTTATAAAATACCTTTATAATTTATCTTTAAAAACCTCTAAGTATCCCAATCGTTGGAAGATAACTAGGGTAACACCGGTGCCCACATGTAAAGCAACTAAAAATGTCACTATGTACAGGCCAATAGCGGTACTTTCAGCATTTGGAAAAGTATTCGAATCCATCATTGACCGTAATTTAAGACATCAGATAAATGTCCAAATTTCGGAAAAGCAACATGGGCTCAGAGCACGTCGGTCTACGGCAACCAGTCACGTTAACTTCGTGGACTATGTGACACTTGAAATGGATGCAGGAAAACAGGTTGACGCTGCCTACTTCGATTTCCAAAAAGCGTTTGATATTGTAGATAATAACATTCTTCTGTCCAAAATGGCGTCAATGGGCTTTGTACCCAAACTTTTGAAGTTTTTTGCGTCCTATCTTCAGAATCGAATGCAATACGTTCGATTATGTGGGTTTGAGTCCGACGACTATTATACGAGGTCAGGAGTAAGTCAGGGTAGCACCCTTGGGCCGGCACAATTCATCATAATGATTAATGCCTGCCCAAGGTAGTGAAAACTGCGCACTGTCTCTTGTTCGCAGATGATCTTAAATTGTATTCCTCGGTTACTGGACTCGATGATTGCATATCGATGCAAAATGACATCGATGCTGTTGTTGAGTGGAGTAAGAAAAACCGCCTATATTTTAACATAACGAAATGCAAAATGATAATTTTTTCACGTATCCGCAAACCGGTACTATTCAGCTACCACATTGGCAATATTCCAATTGACCGTGTAGACCAATTGAAGGACCTTGGGGTTTTGATGGACTCGCGTTTAGACTTTAAGTCACATATAACAGCTACTTGCGAAAACGCTAATAAAATTCTAGGTTTTGTGATGAGGATTTGCTATACTTTTAAAAGTATTAACGTCGCACTGACTCTATACAAAGCGTATACATGAGGAGTAGGCTGGAGTATAATGCCATAGTTTGGGACCCATACCAAAGTACCTATGCATTACTTTTGGAAAGAGTACAAAGAAAATTTGGCCGATACGTTTACAAGAAAATTTATGGGTATTATCCATATCTACGTATATCCGTCTATGTTCGTGATAGGTACGGTTGGTTTGGACACATTAGAGTACAGACGCAAGTTGCTACTATTAGTCCACTACTACCATCTCTTAACGAATAAAGTAGACAATCCGATTGCGTTGGGAATGGTAGGTATTGCGTGCGTACCATCTAGATTTTTGGTTGGAGGTGAGGGAACGGAGGGTCCGCGTCGGCGCCGCAAGCTGTTCGCATGTACGTGAGGAGTGCGCACACACGCTGCCGCTGCGCCCACCGCACGAGCGACCGCGTTGCTTAAGAGCGTTTATACCCTGCACGCGCTTTTTGGCTTAAAAACAGGACTTTTCAAATGAGTTAATAGCCACCAATAAACAATTTAAAGGAAAAATAATTATTACTAATTTTAGAAAAGGTTGTCATCTAGGGATTTTGGTGGAAAACATTATAGATTGATGGATAATTTGTGAGTACTATACGGATTACTGAACACAAGTTTCGTTATTTAGGCTTTAAATGGCAATTTAGAAGCTTAAGATATCCGAAACCACTAAATATAAGATGAAAATAAAAATATTATCAGACTAATAAGACCCTTATGGAGGGATTTTGCTGAGAACAATAATCTTTTTGTGTTTAGTTCCTGAAAAATAAAAATTTAAACAATGCGAAATTATTCAGAAACTCTCGTCAAGAACATATTTTTTTTCACCCACTTATCGTACATAATTTTTTATAGCAATTGCATATTACAATAGAAGAACATCTTATCAATAAATTACCATTTTTATATTTCAACAAAATTAGTTTTCATGTTTTCTACAAATATTTTAAAAACCACTATAAAACACGCTGTCCGACGTGGATCTAATCAGACCGCCGCAAGGCCTTCTAGAGGGAGGACGTATCGCTCGTCGCTCCGGCCTGGCTGCAGTCGATTATGCCGCGCGTAGTAAAAATAGCCACGCGCGGAATGCGATTACCACATCTTAGTACTTTGGTAGTAAAATATTTAATTATTTTTATTACCTACAATGATTTTGTAGTGAGTATAAATTATGTTTCAGGTATATAATGGGATGTAATTCCGAGGCTAAATTATGTTATGTATTGTAATATAAAATTAAATATATTTCGTAATTGTAAGGGGTTGTAAGGCCCCTAACACTATTTATGTGTTCGAACACGAAATGATTAATAAAATGTCCGTAGTGTATACTGATTGAATGCAACTTAACAATGTAATAATAACGAAAATATGATTAGTATCCAAAATTTGTATTATTCTTTGCTTGCACAGTAATATTTGTCTACTTATAATGCAAATAAAATATTTTTATGATATTATATTACAGTTACATTTCAATTGAATATTTGAAGCGCACGGATCAAAGTTGTTTGAGCCGATTGTATAGCGAGCCGACGCGGCAGCTCTACGCACACAGCTTTGGTCGCTTATGTGTGCGTGAAATTAACGAAGAAATACCTATAGTTGACTTTGCGCGCAAGGTGTATACGCTCTTAATTCCATGATCACTCACCACTCAGATCCACATTTGTTTCATGATAAGCCCAGCCAAATATATATTAAAATTAAGTTATTTTTAAATAGTTTTTAGTAATTAGTTTAAGCATGTAAATTCATGTTACTAGTTTTTGTGATTTTATTTAAACTTTATTCTCTTTAGCTTTAGTTATTAGAATTTAGAATGTAAGTATCTTGGATTAAGTCTGTAAACTTACATTTATTTGAATAAATAAATATAAATAAATAAAATATAAATGCCATGGTGGTGCACAGTTTATACAGGGTATATCAAGACTGCTACCGAAAACGAAGCCGGGTGGTAGTTTAAGCGACTTCAGACACAATGCAACAGAAAAAGTTGCAAAAATAAGCGACAACTTTTTTTTTGAAATTTTTTTCCTATTACCATATTTTGGTGGTAAATAATTTTTTTCCTAAAATAATAGTGTATACCCTTTAATTTATAAATACTCTAAGATATAAGAGAGTTTAAATTATTATTTTAGCAAAAACTATGGATTTACCACCAAAAAATGACGATATTTAAAAAATCATAAAAAATAATTGTCACGTTTCTATGCGAAAATTTTAGTTGCATTGTGTTTGTAGCCACTAAAACTACCACCCGGCTTCGTTTTCGGTAGCAGTCTTGAGATACCCGGTATTAACGTACCAATCTCGTTCGATTTTTGTTACTTATTTTATTATTTCGTTTTTGTTTCGTACACGTAAATTTTGTATTTTATATATTTGTTCATGTTGTATATGTAGGTACATATTATCATTACAAGTGTGACGTGCTGCGTAAACGCACCCGTCTAATGTCAACTGTTTTCCCGCCAATAAATCAGTACGTTACAAGCAAGCGTTGTTTCATTGTGTCCCGTATTACATATATAACAGTGGCGACGAGTACCCATGCGATTACAAACAAAATGACAACTTTTGGAATATTGTCAACATTTGATCATTCCGCACAAGAATGGAAGGCTTATAAAAGCAGATTGTCGCAATGGTTTATCGCGAACGACATCGATGACAAATCCGATGCGGCGGGTAAGAAAAGACGAGCAATCTTGCTGAGCGCACTCACTGAAGCCACGTACAAATTGGCCTCGGACCTCGCCATACCTAAGGATTTGCAAGACGTGCCATATGAAGATATCATTAAGATTCTTGACGACCACTTCACACCAACCAAATGTGGTTTTAGTGAACGGCATAAGTTTTACTCGGCGGTGCAACACCAGGGCGAAACACACCAGCAATGGGCGGCGCGATTGCGCGGGCTCACTGCCGACTGCGGGTTCGCCAATGCGGAGGAATCACTGCGAGACCGATTTGTGTTGGGAATGTTGGCTGGGCCCGAAAAAGAGAAGTTGTTCAGCCACGACACAAAATCCTTGACGCTGGCGAAAGCGGTACAAATAGCCGGGAGTATTCGATCGGCACAGGCTGGTGCCGCTGCCTCGGCTGGCTTTGAGCGTGTGGAGCAGCAGTTGTTCCGGATCGACCGAGCCGGGCGCGGCGGCAGCGAAGCAACCCGTGCAGTAAAAGCGAAGTGTACAGTGTGCGGTCGTTCTAACCATACTACTACACAGTGCCGGTTTATTAATTATAAGTGCAAAAGGTGCAATAAAAAGGGTCATTTACGTAATATGTGCGATAATGTGAAATACGTGGGTGTAGGAGTTGTGAATGAACATGAGGACGATGACGGTAAGTTACTTAACATTCGCTCGGTGCGTGGAGAACCCATGACAGAATTTGTAACCGTAGGCGGTATTCAATTGAAATTTGAAGTGGATACTGGATCTGCCGTAACGGTTATTAATAAAAAAACATATGATCAATATTTCAGTAATATACCAATGTCAATTACAGGAAAACGATTGTTATCATATACAGGCAATGTCATGAAATGCGTGGGAACAATAAAAGTACCTATAGAATACAATAGCCGGCTGCTTCCTATAGACATCTATGTAATCCGAGACGGAGGTCCACCTTTACTAGGTCGTGATTTTCTCAGTGCTTTTCAATTACAACTTAATCATTGCAATTTCGTTATTAATGACAGCAGCGAAACTGGGGACTTACAAATTCGTTTTCCCAACGTATTCGCAGATAAATTAGGTAGGTTTAATAAATACGAGGTGAAACTTAAGTTAAAAAACGATGCAAAACCCATTTATTTTAAAGCGCGTCCGTTAGCATTTGCATTGCGCGACCGAGTAGATAAAGAAATAAACCGCTTAGTTAGTTTAGGCATACTCAAACCAGTCGATCACGCTGAATACGCGTCACCTATTGTTCCGGTATTGAAACGTGACGGGTCCGTCCGTATATGCGCCGACTACTCGGTGTCAATTAATAAGCAACTTATGATAGAACAATACCCATTACCCACAGTTAACGAATTGTTCGCTAAGTTGTATGGAGGTCATCAATTTTCGAAATTAGACCTTTCTATGGCCTATAATCAGTTCGTATTAGATGAAGAATCACAACGTATAACTTGTATCAATACCCACCGCGGCCTTTTTGTATATACGCGTATGGTATTTGGCCTTTCAAGTGCACCAGCAATTTTTCAACGAGCGATGGAGTCAATTTTGTCGGGTATTGACGGGGTGTTGTGTCTATTGGATGACGTATTAATTACAGCCGACAACAGTAAACTGCATTTAGAAAGACTTTATACGGTTTTACAAAGATTGCAAGACGCGGGACTTACATTGCGAAAAGATAAGTGTGAGTTTTTTAAGGACGAAATTAATTACCTAGGATATGTCATTAATAAAGATGGCTTAAAAAAATCACCCGACAAAGTGAAAGCAATTATAAATGCGCCGCTCCCGGACAATATAAACAAGTTACAATCATTTCTGGGTCTTGTTAATTACTACCGAAATTTCGTCCCCAATGCATCCAGTGTCTTAAGCCCTTTATATGATCTATTAAAAAAGGGGGTTAAATGGACATGGAATAAGTGCCATAATGATGCATTCTGTCAAATTAAAGAATTATTAGCGTCTGATAAAGTTCTTACACACTACAATGCCCAGTCAAAGTTAATTTTAACTGTTGACGCGTCTCCAAATGGTCTAGGGGCAGTGTTGTCGCAAGTGGGTGAAGATGGTGTCGAAAGGCCAATATCATTCGCATCGCGTACATTAAATTCGGCAGAAAAACGCTATGCACAAATACAAAAAGAGGCCACGGCGATAATTTTTGGTGTGAAACGATTCCACCAATATTTGTACGGCCGGGCAAATCCTTTTATTTTGCGAACTGACCATAAGCCACTTGTAACAATTTTTGGACCTTATCGAGGTATACCTGAAGTATCGGCAAACAGATTGCAAAGATACGCAATTTTTCTTAGTGCATACAATTACGTCATCGAATACATTCGTAGTGCCGATAATTGTGCGGATTATTTGTCTCGCGCGAGCCTACCGGACGCCGGCGACGACGCGAGGGGGCGAGGAGATGCGCATGCGCCGGGCGCCTCGACCGCCGGGGCCGACGATCGCGCAACATACGTTAACTTTGTTTTTGAGGGAATTATGCCGATTACCTTAGATCAGTTACGCGAATATACGCTCAAAGATGCCACTTTGGATAAAGTTATTCAATACGTGTTACAGGGTTGGCCAAAGAAAGTCAATAATTTGTGGTTGAAACCCTATCATAAATGTAGAACACAGTTGGCATATGAAAACGGATGTCTTATGAAAAGTCATAAAGTAGTCATACCCCAAGCTTTGCAAGCGACTATATTAAAAGAATTACATCAATCTCATTTGGGTATGGTGAAAACAAAGGCAGAGGCGCGTTCGCGATTTTGGTTTCCGGGCATAAATGAAGCAATAGAAAAAATGATAGGCGCATGTAACATTTGCATTCAACTGAGGAGTACACCGCCACGTGCGCCGCTCGCAACATGGAAATTTCCATCAAAACCCTTCCATAGACTACATCTTGATTTTTTAGGGCCGGTTGACAATCGAACATACTTAATAATTGTAGACGCTTACTCTAAATGGGTGGAGGTATATGATACATCCAATTCTTGCGCTTCAAGTGTCGTAATTGAAAAGCTTTGCGAATTTATGTCTCGTTTTGGGATCCCAAGGACTGTAGTCAGTGACAATGGGTTAGCTTTCACATCACGAGAATTTCAACAATATTGTTTACTTAATGGTATAACACACATGACGTCGCCGCCTTACCACCCGGCGAGTAATGGACAAGCAGAAAGCTATGTAAAAATAATTAAGAAAGGTTTACGATCCAGTTTGCTGTCAATAGATAATAAAAAATACAGCAAATTGAATTTACTAAAATACTTATTTCATTATCGCAATTCAGTAAATTCTGTCACGGGATTTTCACCGGCCCAGATGGTATACGGCGAAAATCTAAGGTCACGTTTGGATTTAATTAAACCAAAGTCCTTACAATCGGCCATGTCTTCATTCACAACTCTTACTGATCGTGTGAAACAACAACAGTGCTCGCAGAGTAAATATTATGGCGGTAAAAATAAACAGTGTTACAATATAAACGATAAAGTATGTTATAAAAAATATGTAAATAATAATAAGTTCATGTGGCGCAAAGGTATTATTGTAAAAAGATTGGGAAAGGTATTGTATTTAATTAAAGATATAGTGCAAACAACATTAGTGAAAAAACATAAAAATCAAATTGTTTTGTACTGCGGTGACAATGAAGCACAGAGTTATGACTATTTGGGTGGAGACAGCTTCGATGAAAGTGAACAGGAGGTATGCGCAGTGCCCGAACCGCCATCACCTGTCAGGGGAGAGGAGCCAGCTCTAGAATCATCGGAGAGCGTAGATTCATTTCCATCGTTGCCGTCACCCTCAGCAGATGTGCTTCCGTCAAGAAGTAATGTCAGGCTACTAAGACCTATTCCCAGAATTGACTATAAAGAATAGTACTGTTGTATGTAGCCCGCTAAAAGGGGGAGATGTTGTATATGTAGGTACATATTATCATTACAAGTGTGACGTGCTGCGTAAACGCACCCGTCTAATGTCAACTGTTTTCCCGCCAATAAATCAGTACGTTACAAGCAAGCGTTGTTTCATTGTGTCCCGTATTACATATATAACAGTTCACTTATTGTATATATTTTGTAATGGTAAATTCGGATAGTGAGTCTTTTCATTCTGCCATAGATACTTCTTCTCTGTCAAGTGACGACAGTTTTAATTCCATAAACGATGGACTGTGTGACTTGGTGAGACAAAATTTTGATTGTCAAACTGACACATTTAACGTGTGTCATATTAACGCACAGAGTGTACCGAGTCATTATAGTGACCTATCGGCGACCTTCGCTAATGCTAACGTTCACGGCGTTCTGGTATCTGAGAGTTGGCTCAAACCTCATTTACTTTCTGTTTCGTACCCTCTTCCTGGCTTTATACTTATAAGGAATGATCGAGTCAATATGAGGGAGGGAGGTGTTGCAATTTACTTAAGTAGCAACTTTCGTTATAAAATTGTAGCGACCTCACCCTCTCACAACTCGGGTTCAGCCGAGTTTCTCTTTCTTGAGGTTTGGGTCAGGGGAGTGAAAACCCTACTTTATGTTGTTTACTGTCCTCCTTCCACAGACTACTTCTCCAGCTTCGAATCGATCCTGGAATCTATAGGGTCAGAATATGCTCATCAAATCATCATGGGAGATTTTAACACCGACCTCCTTGCCCAACGGTCCTCTCGTTCCCGTAAACTCCTTGACATCCTTCAGTCCGTCAACCTGGTTGTCCTGTCTCTACAAGCCACTCACCACAACACCGAGGGGTGTGACACCTGGCTTGACCTTATCCTCACCTCTTCTCCTTCCTTTGTCTCCGGTCATGGCCAGTTTCTAATGGCGTAACAATAGGGTGGCAAAGTGCGCAAAGTGCCACGGGCCCCCGGCCGGCAGGACCCTGGTCCGACAGGGTCTCAGGCCCAACAGGGCCCGGGCTCGATAAGGCCTCGGACTCAAGCCCAACAGGGTGTAAGCGCGGAAGAATGTAACATTAATGACGAAATTAATGATAATAAGTAATTGACTACATTTTAAACATGACAAACATTTCATCATAATATTTAAATGTTTTGTTTTTGTTTCATTATATTTTTTTTATTTTTTTATTAACCTTCATATACTAATGTATACAAGGCGGACTTAATGCCTGTGGCATTTTCTCCCAGTCGACCTTTAGGTGATGCAGAGATAGTATTTATTTATTTATTTAAATCTTTATTGTACACAATAAAAAGGAATAACAGTTTAGAGGTATTCCAAAATTACAAAGTACAAATGGCGGCCTTATTGCTCTAAGGCAGTTTCTACCAGACACCCATGGGATGGATATATGAGCAGGAAAAAAGAAGTATTATACTTAGTTAGGAACCAATACATTATAATTTAACGGATATAAACGTAATATTTTCCAAATAAATTTAAACATTCGTAGGGAAAAACGAAAGAGAAAGAGGGAGTGTGAAGCAATTAATAAAAATATGTAAATATAAACAAACGCATATACTGCGTTTCACTAACGATATAGGTAGTCTTAATGCCGGAATAGCCAGAAGAGCTGCAACAGATTCTGGATGGACCTTGATCCAAGACCTGTCGCTGTATGTGGCCACCACCTCGAAGTTGTCTCCTAATAAACCTACCCGGGGCAGAACCTTTAACTAGGTAGAAACAATTTGAGAAAGAGGCTACGGTTCTTCTCGTCGCCTTTAGAAAAAAGTTGAAAACGATAGTTCTCAACCAGTGCGTCCTACCTGTCACGACCTAGGGTGCTTAGACTTAGACACTCACAGTAGGAATGGGCCACTAGCTTATGGTCGCTCAGCGAGCTATGGAGCGTGCTATGCTCGGTGTCTTTTTGAAGGTTAAGGATCCGAAAGAGAACCAAATTTATAGACAAAGCAAACAGGATTAGCAAGCTGAAGTGACATTGCGCTGGCCACATCTGACGGAGTACCGATAATTGTTGGAGTAAACGTGTTCTTGAATAGAGGCCGCGTGTTGGCTAACGCGTGTTAGTGTAGGATGTCCAAGTAGGTGGATTGACGATTTGCAAAAGGTCGCTGCCACATGCTGAATTCAACAAGCTGATGACATGGTGAAATGGCGTAATTTTGAGGAGGCCTATGTCCAGCAGCAGGCTGATGAATAAATATGTTTGAGTTGAGGGTTATGACGACTGGAAACTAATTATAAATGCGATAGAGACACGAAACATCGAAAATTTACTTGGATTCGTGTCTTTTGTATGTACAATGGTGGTCAAGATGACGAACAATAATCCATAAAAATAATCATTTTTTGAGGCCGGGAACTTACTATAGTCCACTAAGTTACTAATTTAGCTTTTCGTAGCCATAGAGAAAATGGTGGTAGCCGTAATAAAATAGTTACTAGCAAAACGTGATCCTAATTTAGAGGAATTGTTAAATAAGTCCAAGGGCCAGATAAAATACTTAAGTCCGAAAATAAATACTAAGCTAATTGCTTTTTTGGACCTAAAACTCCATTGTATTTTATACAATTCAAGAATTTTCAAAAACAGACCAAGTTTATTGGAACTGTGTGATAGAAAAAAATGAGAATAGATTTCGAAAAGCACTCGTCAATCGTTATTAAAGATTCCTTTTAAGACTTCAGAAAATGAAATGTTCAAAATCTGATGAGAAAATTTAAACTATGTCATTAAAAGATTCTGTGCTGTACTACTCGTATATCGGCCAATATAAGTCCCACGGGCCTCCTCTACAACCGAGAGTACGATTGAGAGTGGTTAGGCCTTATAGCCCACCACGTTGGCCTAGTGCCGGCTGGCGGACTTAACATACCATAGGAATTCTACCAAATCGCTACGGTATGCAGGTTTCTTCAAGATCAGATCAGAAGATCAGTAAACACATGAATCTGAAAAGTTTGAGGTGTGCCCTGGGATTCATACCCACGACAACCATGAACACGCTGTCGACCACGTCTGGTCCGTTTAAAAACAGGCCATCACGTACCTTAAAAATAATAATAAAAACGAAACTACAATGTTAGGTTTTTTTTACATTCACGAAGGGCCCCATTTGATTAATTTTGCCACGGGCCCCCAGTAGGGTAGTTACGCCACTGGTTCCCAGTGACGCCAATTACTCTTTAGGTCGCCTATTACGACAGGCGATAATGCCACTATAAAATGTCTGCATCTTGAGAAGGATGGTACATAAATATGTATGTCCATCTGGACTACACGACTTTCCATTAACCAAAACCATTGCTAACTATTTCTCGCCCTACCATGCTTTTTCAATCATAAATACAAAATTAACACATTTTACATTCAATCTTACTGTATGAATGTTACTTATGTAAATGTTACTTCACTTACCATTGAATACAATTTAGTCAGTTTCACGAGTCAACGTTAATAATGAAAGAAAAAAAGAAAAGATATATTGTCACAATAGGGGTACAAGACTAGAAGAACTATAAAACATATTAGTTTCTTTGCCTTCCCAGGTCTTTGTCGTCAGTCTAACTGAAAATGCCTGAAAGGAATCATCATGATATTTGTCCTCCCTTCAAATTTATGAAAATTAAACGCGTTATTGTTTCGCTGTATACTTATTCTACCTTTTCACAATAGTGGTTTCATAATGAAATTCCCTGACTATGCAAAACCAATTTAAACTAAAGACCAAATTACAGTGTAACTATGTTTGGAAATACCTAATAATCGCATTGCCATTAAATGCAAATATGTATACAACCGTAGAGTGTGAGTAATCGAAACATATTTGGAATATGTAAACTCATCATAATGTCATATATTAAATGCGAATAAAATACATGCATACATAAACTCACGCCTTCTTCCCAGAAGGGGTAGCCAGATGTGCTACAAGGACACCCGCTTTCGCCTTGCATGTTCCGTCCCACGATGTGATAGGAGGCGAGCCTATCGTCAATCGGCCACAAATTCATGACTCCAAGATGGTAATGAATAGAAAAATCCAAAGGCACTTTGTTCGACTGGGATTTGAACTCGAGACCTCAGCTTTGTAACCGTACCGCAGAACAACTACGCTACTGAGGCAGTCTATCAAAAAATATAAGTCTGCGAATAAAGTCTAGCCGCCATATTTGTGATGATATGAGATAACCAACTGATTTCGGATAGTTTATCTGCCTTGGATTCAGTATAAGATGTATCGTAGTTAATTTGTCGCAGAAGGTTAAAAATACATTCAAAATATATATTAGACGCACAGTTTGCTAGATCCTGCACTGAGCAGCCTCGTAACTATTCAACAATTTTTATTTCGCTTTAATAAATAAAACAAAATAATCAACCAACAATTTTATTGCCAATTTAAATTTCACGATCGAGCTGGTTAACCAAGTCCTGGGATTTATCATCCCCAGAAACTAACGTCGTAGGAGAAGCCACGACCTCGAGCGGACTGGATTCTGATGGTCATGCTGGTTTGTCCAATGCCTCCTACGATCAGATTGACAAATGCACCTTAATTGGTTAGGTCCAATGCTTGGACGGCCCACACCGTTGTAATCGCGTTAGTGGTTCTGTACGTCACATCTCCAAAATGTATTACGTTTGCAATTGGATTACGGCTCACGAATACGCTGGAATAATCATAATTTTTTACATACGTGAATAAATACAATAAAAGCAACTCAAGCACTCTTAACCCGATTTTATTATTTTTCATTATCAGCCCATGTACTTTCCACTGTAGGGCACGGGCTTACGAGCACGGTTCTCTCTATTTCTTTAGCCACAAGAAATCCACTGCTGAGCCTAGGCCTCCCCTATAGGAAGCCGATTAGGCTTTTTGGAAGCAACCTGCATCCAAAAGCAAATGTGAATGTGATGGAGGCGAGCTTATCGCCATACCGGGCACCTATTTCTAACTCCGGGCGGATAATTATTGAAAAATCCAATATCACTGTGCCCTACCTGGGACTCGAACCTTAGACCTCAGTGTGTCGTAGTACAACTTCGCCAATGAAGGAGTCGTGATGGAAAATGTGTGATAATAGTTTATTGGTATTGGTAAGTACCACCGCAATATCTATTTCTCCCGCCAAACAGCAGCCTTAACGCATTGTTGTGTTTCGGTTGGAAGGATATTGAAGCCAGAGTAACTCCTGGACATATTGAGACTTAACACCATATGTCTCAGGATGACGAGCGTAGCGGAATGCCAAGTATGGCTTTTTAATTCATGGTGCTGTTTGATTTTGCTACTGTACATGAGCTGTGGTATCAGGCGAATGGCATACTCGTCTCGCCATTTATTGAAATTTAAAAAAAAAATAGAATAAAATAGCTCTGGGTGCAGGGAGCTCAAAAGACTTGACTTTAACGGGTTCGGGAGACTCGGTGTGATGGATTCAATAAGTTATATTCATTTTTATATGATTAACTGTCTTGCTTGGATTTGGATAGTACTTATATAGGGCATCGAAGAAGTTTCACCCAGACCGCCGGTAATCCTACATCCACTACTACCAACAACTACTGTTGCCTGCCGATACATGTACCCCGTTCCCCCAGCTATCACACATTTAGCACATTTTGCTATGGCATTCATTACATTACAGGATATGTTGTCCAAAACTTTTTAAATCACTATAATAAACAAACACAAAATTAATCAACCAACAAATTTTATTGCCTATTTACATTTCACAATCGAACTTGTTGCTGAAGAAGTTCTTCCTTAGTCCCTTTCATCATCCCCAGAAACTCACAAGGTAGGAGAAACCACGACCCCTAAACGACTGGATTCTAATGGTCATGCTGGTTTGTCCAATGCCTCCTCTGATGAGGTTGACCAAGGCGCCTTGGCCGGTTTGGTCCAATGCCATCACCGCCCAAACCCTTGTAAGGGCGTTAGGGCTTGTGTAAGTCACATCTACAGACTGAATTACATTTGCGACTGGGTTGCGGTGCACGAACACACTGAAATAATCACATATCGATATCTGTATTAGCTGTTATACGTCCCACTGCAGGGCACTGGCCTCCTTTAAAATCGAGAGAAAGATTGAGAGGGGTAGAGCCCTATAGTCTAACACGCTAGCTACTGCGGGTTGACTACTATAAATACAGACGTGACTCTGAAAATCAGATGTGTGCCCTGGGATTTGAACCCACGACCTCCGTAAAGCACATATACCGAATTTGATTTATATGTGGACTCCCGTCCTCAGTAATTAGTTAGTTAGTATAATTTTAGTTATTAATAGTCGTGAAATAATATAAGAGTAAAATAATGCAACTAGAATACAGCCAACAGTCACATACATAGTCCTAACCCCACACTAATATCAAGTCCATTAGAGACTACGTGTACGAGAGACTTTTCTTTCATGTAAACACCCAGACCCGGAACACCCGGTCATACAAACATTAACTATTTCGGTGCTGGAATCGAATCTGCAACCGCTAGTTTTACAGCAGAAAAGTCTAGTCTAATTGTATTTTAATGTGTAATATCCGCGTGAATCTAAGAAACCATTAAGCAGAAGTCTAATTACCTGTGCACATAGGATGTCACTTAATTAGATTTGAAGTAAAATTTCCCGCTTACGTGTGCAAAAGGCTGTTGCCAGCGGTGGATCCAAGGATGAAGTTTTGTCTGGCAAGAGCTCTGGGGGCAGGCAGCTCAAAAGACTTGACTTCAACGGGCTCGGGAGACTCGATGTCGGCAGCTTGCGCGCCTACCACCGCCAGTACCAACGTAATGAAGATCTTCATCTGAAATCAGAGCATAATACTAACAGCTAAATTGATGGTCTGACTAATTTATTTTGAAATACGAAGAGAATATAAGAGAGAAATTATGAGTTTGATTGGCACGATTATAGCACAACACATACAGCACGAGTGCAAAGTGGAGATTAATTTAAAAAAATACTAACAAAAGTAGACAATAAAAAAGAGAAATTAAATACGTGCATATGTTTCATACATAATCATGGTTTTAGCAAAATAACAGCAATAGTATATCGAAATGTATGAAAAATACCGATTTCCAAAGGACTCGGGCTACTCTTATGAAAACTATCGATTTACTACACCATACAAGAATTTCTAAAATAATTGCTCACCTTTGCCGTAATGTGTGTTTTCAGCAAGTTCACTAAATTGCATTGACATCCGTGTTTTATATATTAATCCACGTCGCTTTGGTAGATAAATATTGTCTTATCTATAATCTGAACGATTAAATTTATTAAAAATAAAATACTAATTCAGTTTATCGACAAATTCCAAAAATACATACGTATGATTACCGAAAAATACCGAAAGAAGTGTCGGATCCTAAATTATGAGGAAAACGGTATATTTTTATTTTTTGTGTTTTTTGTAAAATCTATACGCTCAGAGAAAAACTTGTTAATTTTAGAAGAAAACACATGCTGATTTTATGACGATGTGTTTGGACGTGATATGTCTTTGAACACTAACGCCCCTAGTCAATACTAAAGGAATCATCTCCTTATCTGCTGATTAATCATCAAGCTTAGGTTTGTGATAAGACGATATTATAATTCATCAATGTTACGCTAGTGATTAACAAGTCAATCAACAAAAGATAAAATTATTAGAAAAAAGTAGGATATTGTAATAGAGGAAAAATGAATATTAACGAGTACAATTTTAAACAAAAATTTTATTACCAAAATACACTTTAGAAAAAAACCTCTATCTTATTCATTGTTATCATAATTTAGATCTACATCATCATCATCATTGCTTTTAATTTAATCAACATTCAAACTGATAATTAGGTCAATTTTGTTCATACTATTTAAGATATCAAATAAAAAAAATCACAGAATGAAAATACATATTCGGTTATAAGATTGCTCTTCACTTTATCTTCCCCAGAAGCTCAACTGGTAGCTGTATCCGCGACTCGCAGCAGACTGGATTCTAATCGTCACAAAGGTTTGACCAATGCCTCCTGAGATGATGCGAGCAGACGCGCCCTGCGCGGATAGTTGGAAAGCCTGAATGGCCCAGATCCTTACAGCGGAGTTGGTTCGGTAGGTCACGTCCAGTCTCAGGATCTGACCTGAGACAGCGTTGTGACTCACGTTCACTCTGGAACAACCACCATGAAGCTTACTAAATACATTCTCATGGCATTTCACATTTCAATTATTGTCTCTCACGGACTGATACGTGGCAAATGGCCGCGCTCCACTACATCTTTACACCTGCTGTAAAATTAAGGGCTTACCTGCGCAAAAGTATGTTTCCGGCTGTAGATCCAACATTGATATTGTTTCTGGCGAGTGCTCTGGACTCAGGAGTCTCAGAAGCGTCGATCTCAGCGGCGTCGGGGTAATGGTACTCGATGGTGCCGGTAGGGTCGGTAGGATCGATGACGGCAGCTTGCGTGGCGACCACCGCCAGCACCAACAGGATGAGGGAATTCATCTGGGGTAAAACATTATAACAAAATTCAGTTAAAATTAATTGCAATTTTAATAAACTATAACTCTTAGAAAAAAGGTGTAAACACCGATGATATGAATTTCAACAGCCTCCATGGTGCAGTTGGTTAAACGCCAGCTGTGAATATTTGTGCGAACCACAGATATTTGTTTCGTGTCTGGGTGTTTGTGAGACCGAAAAGTCTTTCGTAGTTCCTGATACGCACGACACAACACTCCATCTTAGTGTGGGGTCAGTACTATGTATGTGACTGTTGAGTGTATTTATTAAATATAATAAGTACGTTAATCCTTGCGGTTTATATAAATAAAAATACTAAATTAAAAAATGAGAGAGTAATTGAATAAATAATCTCGCTGCCAAATCAATGAATAAATCAACAAAGATTTAAAAACAATTGCTTACCTTTGCAGTAGTGTATGTGTTTCCAGCAAGTTAATTGAATTATACAGACATCTGCCACCTGCAGACATTATATACTGCACCAACTTATTGTTGTGTGATAAGATTTACATTATCCATTATCTGAAAACTTAACATCGAATTTGAAACCATTTGTTTATTTTTTTGTAAATATATAATCTGACATAGTTTAGAAATTAAGGGGAGGTACTACGCTTTTCCACATGTTTATGATTTTATTGATTTTACACAAAAAATATATATATTCAGAATTTAATAAAAATGGAAGTACAATTGGCGGTACGCGCAAAAGCAATGTCTTACAGACAACCATGCGGTGGATATAAAGAAAAGGATAAACAGAGGGCAGCCTAAAGTAATTTTGATCGATTTAATATTTTTATACGGGAATAAATGAGCGACACACAGAACTATTAACGATATAATTAGTGATTTTATGCATGAAAATAGGATACCACTTCTATGGTCTGTCCAACAATAAATATCAGAAAGTAAAACAACAGAATTAATCTTCGTCTACAATTGGTCACCAACTATTCAATTATTATTTTCTTACTGTTGGAAGGTCTGTCGTATGTGAGAGGCTGAGTTGGTAACATCGCAATGTCTATTACTCTCGACAAACTGCAGTGTAAATGCACTATTGTGTTCAATATTGAAGGACATTGTAGCCAGAGTAACTACTGGACATGATGAGACGTAACATCTTGTGTCTCAGGCTGGTAATGATCAGGATAATGAAGGTGATGGTTCGAATTCTGTATCTGTATCAGCCCGTATACGTCCCACTGCAGGGCACGGGCCTCTTCTACAATCGAGAGTACGATTGAGAGTGGTTAGGCCATATAGTCCACCAGGCTGGCCTAGTGCGGGTTAGCGGACTTACATGCCATAGAAATTTTATAAATCGCTATGGTATGCAGGTTTCCTCACGATGTTTTCCTTCACCGTTTTAGTGCGTGGTGATTGACTATCAATACACACATGACTCCGAAAAGTCAGAGGTGTGCCCTGGGATTCGAACCCGCGACCACCGTAAACATGTTGGCAGCCGCGTCTAGTCCGTTTACCAACAGGCCACCACGCTGGCCTAATATGGGATGGTGGACTTACATACCTTATAAATCGCTGTAGTTATAGTGCGTCATACGTTATGATTCTAATTATGAAACAAAAATATTTATTCAAGACTAGCAGCTCAGCCCAGATTCACCCCGTTGCAGATAGTTTTTGTATCCACTCAGCATCAACAAAATATTAAAGTTTTCGCAGCGCACGCGATCTGAAGCATATTTCAGGTATTTTTTTACAACTTTGGTTACATTATTGGAGTTTTAGTAAAGATCCCTATAATTTTTAAATATAATTTAGAATATGTCACCCGATGATAATGTAACGTCCCAGCAGTGAAAGATTTCTTGACATTGGTTCTGAGGTTTCGGAGCCTATTCAAAGCAAACAGACAATTAAATATTTCCTCTTAAAATATTAGGATAAAGATCCCCTACATATTCGACAGCAAATAAACTGAACTCCAGGCAGAAATACATCTAACCCTTAACAAGATTATGTACCTATTATTAATTAAATAATCTTGTTGATAAGAATTATTCTGGTACTATTTTAAAAAAAGTCCCCGGTATCTGCATTAATAGCGTTATCATGATAGATAATTGTTAATTATTAACACAAAGAGGAAATTGATGTGGAATGTAAAGTCCGCCATTTTGCACTAGTCCAAGGCTATACCCGAAACCCTCAAAATCAAACTTTCGGTTCTAGACGGGTCTGGTGCTTAGGCGATTATGGACTTATCCAGTAGGTACAGCAGTCAGGTGATATTAACGTATATTTTTTTTATTTTATTTATTTCTATATCAGCCCATATACGTCCCACTGCAGGGCACGATCCTCCTCTACAATCGAGAGTACGATTGAGAATGGTTAGGCCATATAGTCCACCACGCTGGCCTAGTGCGGATTGGCGGACTTACACACCATAGAAATTCTTATAAACCGCTATGGTATGCAGGTTTCTTCACGATGTTTTCCTTCACCGTTTTAGTGCGTGGAGATTGACTATCAATACACACATGATTCCGCAAAGTCAGAGGTGTGCCCTGAGATTCGACCCTGCGACCACCGTGAACACGTTGGCAGCCGCGTCTAGTCCGTTTACCAACAGGCCACAACGAACTTACTTATTTATTTACAACAAATATAACATCTTCATTGTTTTGTCTCACGCTTTGCACGGAAGGAAGTGGACAATAATTTGTTTCCAACTCCTATTAATTTATCTTTCTGATTGATTTCATTGCGGGTTGAAGACAAGTTAGATATTCCCGGAGCCTCGCCTAGCTTCAATGCTCGGTGTCATTGCAATTTGCCACTGTTAATCCTGACTTACAGGAGTTGCAGTAGTGGATGTGAGGCCGGGACAGTCTCCAACAAATACAACATCGTAAAAACCGAGGCCAACGCGATGCTTTATTTATATAAAAGAAAATAACTCTATAACAATATATAATATGAAATTAAAAAAATAAAACAATAAACATCTAAAATAGAATTAAACAATTCGAATAAAAATTAAATTTTAACAAAAAACCAAACTTATTATTCTAAGATTCGTAACATCTCTTCATACATTGTTGAGCCAATTTCATCATTATCATCTTTAGCCTTTTTGGGAGCGGTAGAGCCACGTTTATCAGTCATGACTTAGCATAAATGGGCAGGCTCGTCCGTATGGGTACCACTGTCTCACAGAAAATCGACGAGAAACGACAGCTTTGTTGCTGCGTAAATACACTGTTGTGTTCGGATTTGGAGAACATTGTATCCAGATTAACTACTGGACATGTTGAGACTTAACATCTTATGTCTCAGGATAGTTATTTGGTTCTGCTACTGTACATGAGCCGTATTGCTTACCATCAGGCGAATACCATGCTCGTCTCGCCATTCATGTGTTTGTGAGACCGAAAAGTCGCTCGAATTTCCTGATACCCTGATTCCTGATACGACACAAGAATGATCTTAGTATGGGTTCAGGTCAATGTATGTGACTATAGGGTGTATTTAATTACACTCATTTGCAAAAAAAAAACGGGCGGTTTTGATTTTAATTCTTCTTTAAAAAAATACGGTACCAAAATGCTTTCAATCATTTGTACATGTTACTGGCTGGTTTTAAAAATGCCGTGGTGTTTAAAACAGTACGTTCTAAATTTAAATTTTCGTTTGATGCTCGTTTTTACAGAAAACCACTTTTTATCCTACATTTTTGGTGCGAAGTTCCAAAAGATAATATCGGTTTTCATAACTTTTAGTCAATTTTTATGAATTTATTTCATATTCTTAATTGTCAAAGCTACATTTATTGCTGTTTAGCTGTCTCAATAATGTTAGAGAAAGTGGTAAAAGCTACCAAAATTATTCCGCTGCTCGAAGAGGGTTGCAGCCAATGCTTCGTGGCTCAGAGGCTAAGTGTGAGTCGCTCGACGGTTCAAAGGACCTGGCAGCGGTATCAAGACACCGGTTCCGTCGAGAGAAGGCCTGGATCTGGAAGAAAACCATGTACCCAACCACGGGATGATCGTTTTCTTGTGAGTCGCGCATTGAGAAATCGCAAGTCTTCGTATGTGGACCTTAAGAACAACCTCGAAGAAGTAAGAAATGTGCATATTAGTCTATGGACGGTCAGGAGGAGGCTTCTCGCGGCCAATATATGCAGTCATCGCCCGGCCCGCGGCCCTAAGTTACTCCGTGAGCACAGAGTTGCCAGGCTTAGGTTTGCTCGAAATTGTGAGTCATGGACTCAAGAAGACTGGAATAGGGTATTGTTCTCCGATGAAGCCAGGATATCTCTGTTCGGTGAAGATCGACGTCAGCGAGTGCTACGAAGACGAGGAGAACGCTTTGCAGAGGCTTGTTTTGAAGAAATCGCACCTTATGGTGGGGGCTCTGTTATGTTTTGGGCAGGAATAAATTCAATGGATCGTACAGAGTTAGTCTTCATTGAAAACGGCTCACTGACTGGACATCGATACATAACGGAAGTTCTAATTCCTCATGCACAACCCGCATTGGCCGCTTTAGGCGAAGACTCAATTTTTATGGACGACAACGCTCGCGCCCACCGGTCTGGCGATGTGGAAGCGTATGTGCAAGAAGTCGGCATTCGTCGTTTGGATTGACCAGCTCGAAGTCCCGACCTCAATCCTATAGAGCATGTCTGGGACGTTCTGAAACGACGCGTGAGATCAGTACAACCGGCTCCGCAGACCATCAGAGAGCTGAAGAATGTGATTACCGCGGAGTGGGAACGTATTCCGCAAGCAAGTATCCGGGATATCCTCGCTAGCATACCCAGACGAATTCAAGCTGTGATTTCAGCTAGTAGGGGTCACACTCGATACTAAACATTTATCTGCTTTTACTTTATTAAAGAAAAAACAAACAAAAATCTTTGTTAACTTTTACTTCACGAGCATATGTACTACTAGCGATCATACACTACTAGTGAACTTTAGCATTAAAACCCATAAATTTTATCAAAATTTTATGATAATACTGACGAAAACGATTATTTGCTTATTAATTTACAAAATTGTGAAAGTAAAACTACCTATAATTATCAAACAAACCAATAGTAACATTTGAAATGGTTCATTGCTTAGGTGCCCGTTTTTTTTTGCAAATGTGTTTATTATTCATAAAGGATATATCAATACTGCTACTGAAACCGAATCCCGGTGGCAGTTTTAGAGACTACAAACACAATGCAACTAAAAATTTCGCGAAGATACGCGACAATAGCTTTTTGTAATTTTTATATATCATCGTGTTTAGGTGGTAAATCCATAGTTTTTGATAAAATAATAATTTAAACCCTTGCCTTGGTACCATAGCGCCTTAAAGAATAAAAGGGTGTACAATATTATTGTAGAAAAAAACTATGTCTTTACTATGTAGCTACAAGAAATCCTAAATGTGAACCAGGACAACTTCAAAAGTTATTAAATGTTGGTAATAATCATTTTATTCTTTGTAGTGTTCGAGCTTCTGTATATCCTATTTTGAACAATGGTGACGGGTGAAAATACTTATCTCGTAGTTTTAGTCAGTATGTTATCATAGGATTCGCTTGATATTTTTTATAACAAGATAAAAGTAACTCAGCTCCCCTCCGCAGAGATCTGAGGAGGTCAAAAGTGATATGGCCTTCGAGCCTAGCGCCCTAAAACTTAGGTCCGTACCACGATGATACCCCAGTTCCCAGACTGTGTATTCTTTACAATTCTTACAAATATTAATTATATTATTTAAACTACCGTGTATCTGTGTGTAAAGTCAGTGATAAATTAAGACAAAATGCTGGGGCCCCTCCATACAGGCTTGCCTAGTGAGGGGATCACGTATGATTCAAAATGTTAAATTAAAAAAAAAAACAAATTCTTTATCCTTTTTTTAAACATCAATATGCAAAAATTCATGTAATTATTTGATTAATTGATTTTTGATAAAAATATTAACATTTTAAAAATGTTATTTTAAAAACTGTAATATTTAGATTTTCTATGCACATGCCCGCCTACAAGGTGGACGGACGATCTGACTAAGGTCGCAGGAAGTCGCTGGATGCAGGCCGCTTCCAACAGGTCATTGTGGGGATCATTGGGGGAGGCCTATGTTCAGCAGTGGACTTCCTGTGGCTGATATGATGATGATGATGATGATGCACATGTTTGTCAATACCTAGCATATCAGATTTTTTACTAATCTCATGTGGGCTAATTCGAACCTCACCTCTCTACTGATCTTGTCAATCGAGCAAAGCAAGCAGTCTCGTGAGCGGCCTCAAGGTTTTGTTTCGCGTCTTTAGAGCATAATTAGGTCATGTTCATGTAGTCTTTACTGTCAAAAATGTTTCTCTTAGCTTAATATTATTAAGACGACCTTTACTATCAAATAAAAGCGTAACAAATGTGGTGAACTAATAAAGAAAAAAATATTAGGACCAAGCTTGTCCTTAATCATAGGATTTGTTAGGTGAGGCTAAACCGCAATATTAACAAGGGTACGAGTCAAGAACTCAATGTCAGTGGCATAGCCCTTTTAGCCTCCAGTTGAAAGGGATATTGCAGTTTTTTTACCGTCTTGGTGGCGCAGGAGTACTAGGATACGGTTACAAAGCTGAGGTCTCGGGTTCGATTCCGGAGTTGGGCAAAGTGATATTGGATTTTTCTATTCATTATGAATCCAGAGTTAAGAATTTATGCTCGATATGGCGATAGGCTCGCCACCTATCACATCGTGGGACGGAACATACTAGGCGAAATGTGGGTGTCTTGGCACCTCTGCCTACCCCTTCTGGAAAGGCGTGAATTTAGGTATATATGTATGTATGTATGTATTGCAGATTTCAGAGTTCCTGAAGTTTTTATTTAGGCTAATTACTAGTAAAAGCGTGTTTTGTCATCTGTTTAGTAGGAATTAATTTTATTTCTGTAAGATAACCTAGTTCCATTCATTTTACGGACAGTCGATTTACAGGCGTGCACTCATCTTCATAAGTCAGTACCTGTACCTGTACTCTATACTAATATTATAAAGAGTAAATATTGGATTGTTTGCATTGAATAAGCTCTAAAACTACTGGACCAATTTGAAAAATGATTTCACTATAAGAATTCCTCATTATCCCTAATGTACATAGGCGTTATAATATTTTCAAAAAAGTTCATCTGCACCTGGGCAGAGATAATGTTTATAAGTACGTCGGAAAGTAATATTTAATGTATCAATTAAAACTGGCGTAATCATAGTGTCAATCATAAGACTGCTATCTATATAATATATCTTACGTAATCTTAAGAATTCAATCCTCAGGGGATTTGGGCCGTTTACTATTCAGAACGAAGCTCTAAGACTTTGAAAATGAAAAGAAATGCTTCGTGAATAGGTTGTACGATGTTTATTTTGCTTGCCTTACCAGAGGCAATAATATACCTCTAAATTTTCATTGGAAACGAATAGAATTACAAATATACACCCAACAGTTACATTCATAGTACTGAACCCACACTATGGTCGAGTCTTGTGTCGAGTATCAGGAACTACCAGAGAATTTTCGTCTCACAAACACCCAGACCCGTAAGATATATTTATCGAGATATATTTGTCGAGCCCGCGGCCTCTCGTTTCGCAGGCAGCGTCTAACCGACTCCGCCTCGGAGGCTGTCAAATCTGTCTGTCAAATGAAAAGTAATATTACCTTTCTTCAATAAACAAAAACCAGATTATTTTAAAAACGATTTTATTGCCAATTTAAATTGAATAAATAATCGTAACAATGGTTGATGATGTCCTCAGTCTCTCTTATATTCCCCATAAACTGACGTCGTACCAGAAGCCGCGGCCCCTAGCGGACTGGGTTCTAAGAATCATGGTGTTTTGTCCAATACTTCCTGCCACGACACGTACAGTCGCTCCTTGGTTGGTCAGGTAAAGAGCCCGGGCACCCCAGATCCTGATGTTTGGTTTGTTGGTAGTGTACGTCACATCTTGGACCTGGATTCTGTTTGCGCTAGCTGGGCGGCTTATATAGCCTCTGTAACATATATGATCCCGAAAAATATACTTCAAGTTTCAACAACTTTGGTAAGAGGAAGCCTATTTCCTGACAAATGATACTCTCCTCCTTGAATGATCTTCAAAATCTTGTCAATTCTCTATATAGGAGTATCAGCCTACGTCCTATTGCAGGGCACAAGTCTCCTCTACAATCGAGAGTACGATTGAAAGGGGTTAGGCCATGTAGCACTGTTGTCTTACGGTCTGAAAGACATTATAGCCAGGGTAAATACTAGAGATATTGAGACTTAATATCTTATGTGTCAGGATTACGAGCGCAGTGCAATGCCAAGCATTGTTTTGTAATGGTGTAGTTTGGTTTTGTTAGTATCAATTAGCAGTCGTCTCGTTTACATCAGGCGAATGGCATACTCGTCTCATTCATAGCATTAAAAATCAAGATGGTTATATCTCCTCCAATAGCTAGAATATCTATTCCATCTCCATCATTAGATAAAAAATGACGACTTACCTCCGTTCAGTTCTCTATAGAAGCAGAAGACAGTTTAACTCAATAATACACGATAAGGACATTGACCTGTTCTGTACGAGTATCCAAAAGCTGAAGAGGATATTGAGCGATGCTTTCTTTTTGTGAATCTCGTCTAATGTAGCAACTTCTTTTCTTTTTCCATCCATAATTTATAAGTGAAATCTTGTAATTGGCCTTCTGTTACATATTTTTCTTAATTTACTACTTGTAATACAAGTAGCTGTCAGTTTTCTGAATGTAAAAAATAAAATAAAATACCCAGCTGTAGTACCAACATCAAAGTTCCTAGCTACTACTCTAGACTCAGAGGGGTCAATAGATACAACTTCAATGGATTCAGGCGAGTTTATCACGCCAGCTTGTGCGGCAATCCACGCGAGCACCAAACAAATGAAAGTCTTCATCTGAAATCAGAGCAAAACCTTTTTAAAAATGTACTAGTTGTAGGTCTCTCATATGTGTAAGCCCACCGGTGGGTATCGCCGCAATCTCTATTTTCCCGCAAAAGAGCAGTTTAAATGCACTATTGTGTTTCGGATTGAAGGACATTGTAGCCAGAGTAACTAGTGGACATATTGAGACTTTAGTTCTTATGTCTCAGGATAGCGAGTGCAAAGGAATGCCAAGCATTGCTTTGTAATTCAAGGTGTTGTTTGGTGTTACTACTGTCTATGAGCGGTCGTATCGCTTACCATCAAGCGAACGGCTTGCTCGTCTCGTTATTCGTTGAAATAAAAAAAATAAAAAACTTCACTAAGAATAGACACTAAGTTGGGAAAGTAAGGTTTGAACGTAGATTACCAATACAAAATCGTGAAATCTCACTATAGTTACCATTGACTATAGAAGTAATTTTGTTGTCTAAAATTGTATATCATTTGGTTAAAAAGATTTACAAAAGCCTAATATCTTAGTGTTCCTCCTTTACTTCACTATAGTAAACTTTACCCTACTGAATGTAGTGTCTGGCGTGAGGTATCTCATTTGTGAGAGGCCGCCTGGGTAGGTATCATCGCAATGTCTATTTCTCCCGCCAACAGTTAAAATGCAGTGCTGTGTTTTAGTTTGAACTGAGATTTTTTAAACTAAGATCGCGAGCGCAATGGAATGCCAAGCACTGCTATATAAGTCAACTTATTTTTTGGTTTTGCTACTATTCATGAGCGGTCGTATCGCTTACCATCAGGCGAATGAAATGCTCGTCTCGCCATTCCAGGAAAAACAAGTAAGACTCCAGCTTTGAATATTTGATCAGTGACCAGTTTTTATTTTAATATACAGGGTGTACAAGAAAACGGCGCACCTGCCAATATACATTATAGTATATGGTGAAGGCATCTTAATTAAGACGGATTTGCATGGCACTAGCGAATATTAAGAAAGATGCCAAGAAAAAAAAACTAACGTTACATATGCTACCCCTTAACACGTTACGCTAAAGTGATTGAACCTTACAACTGAACGGTAGACACCCAAAAATAAATAAGCAGAGCTCATTATTTACTTATAAGTCGTGCGATTGTTTACATCACGCTCAGGGTACATAAAAAAGATATTAAATTAATACTGTCAACAGTCACATACATGGGTACTAACTCCACACTAAGATACAAATCTTGTGTCATGGGTATTTGAAAAATAATTATGGTTCAGGGAAATTATTTGTCTCGGGGCAGGAACCGAACCCGCGGTTCTCATTTCACAGGCGGTTCTTACCAACTGCGCCACGGAGGCCGTCGGTGACCCATATGGGCTGGTTAGTTGTCATTAATGACCACAAAAATAGTTAACTGACCTTATAATGTAAACTGTAATTACCTGGATAGGTAAGGATAGAAGCGCAGGACCCGTCAAACCCCGCACGAAAACACTATCACAATTTGGTAGCACAAATCACTTTTTTTTACATTTCACATAACACAAGTTACATCAAAAGCTTTCAAATTGGGTAATGTTCAAAGCATAGTGAAGTTAATAGAATTTACTCAAAATAACTGAAAACGAATTTCCAATAATATGCACACGACTAATACCTACATGCACACGCGATCGCAATCCGAATTCAACTGCCTGTTCACATTAGATACAAAGCTTTCCTATTTGAGTTTATAATAATTCATCTGAACAATTAGTATTAGTACTGTATCAGCCCATATACGTGCCACTGCAGGGCACGGGTCTCCAGTGTAGTAAATTAGTAGTTAGTGTTTATTGATTTCACTGATTTTATCTCACAGAAGTCTCATATGCAAATTCTATGCTATAATGGTAGACGACATTTCTCTAGGTATAAGAATTTAGAAGAACTTTTACCACTTTAAAGTAACATTATTTTCAAAATACATTAAAGTAATGTTAAATACAATAATAAACAAAGTAAATAGACAATTTGTAACTGACTGGATCAGTTGTTGACATATTTACATAATATTATAATCTCTTGAGCAAATAAGGACCATTCTATCAGTCCAATAAGATCTTTTTTGTTTTAACGTAACTTTTACGTCGGAGTACTTAATCATATTTAGTTATATCAAGTATGTAGTGTGCGCACACCTCAAGATGTCGGGCTTCTTTTGCAAAATGCTAAAAGTTACCGACAAAGAAATTGCCGCCTTTCGGCTCGCACTTACAATCGGCGGCGGCAACCTCAAAGGAAAAATAATCGAACCGCGTTGGATCCGACGAACTACACTATGACCGGCGCGGCTTCCTTTGACTAATAGGGCCGAATTGGGCCATCATTTCAAAAATCTTATTTTTAAGTAATCACTGTCATCAGATTATTTTTTTCAATGAATATTAATTATTTCGATAATTTAAATGTTATGTAGGTATTACCAAAACTTTTCTAATTATAATTAAATTCGCAATCTTACATGATTTAAGCAATATTTAAGCGATGACCAGTGTGATTTCTTGGTATCTTTCAGTTTGGATTTGTGACACTAAGGAAAATAATGACAAACAAAATAGTCAATCCATACACGATGTAACTGCACCTAACGTTATTATGTTGTTAATTTATTGACGCTTAAATCTAAGTACGTCCCTGTTTAACTGATTTGTTTATTTGAAATGAAACAAAAAATATCCTTTTTTGAAGTTAGAGAAGGATAAATTATACCGCTCGAGAGTTCATGACCTCGCCCATATGTAAACAACAGTTAAAGCGAAGTTTAAGAAAGTTTTGATGCTGTTAAAAATGGTTTTCGTGGTATATTTCGTTAACCGTTCAATTAACGATGAAACGAAAAAATACGTATGTGTTTAAATCTTGTTCTTCATCCATTCCAACTGGTTTAATGCGAAAAAGTGGTGATTAAACTTAAAACTTTAAACGGTCATAACTTCAAAACGGATAGTTATTTTCCAAATTTTATTTTTTTATTATGGTATT
Source organism: Hyles vespertilio (assembly GCA_009982885.2). Classification (NCBI taxonomy): domain Eukaryota; kingdom Metazoa; phylum Arthropoda; class Insecta; order Lepidoptera; family Sphingidae; genus Hyles; species Hyles vespertilio. The sequence goes on from CM042823.1 coordinate 14,269,730, forward strand.
AATAATATTGTATCCCACTGAGCAAGTGCGCCATTTATTTGAGCTCCCTGTATATATAATACATCAACTCACGCCTTTTTCCCAGAAGGGGTAGGCAGAGGTGCTATTACCCACAAATTGTTGAAAATTTATAAATTATAATTTTAATCCAAATTCAACATTGATAATTTTAATCAGTAATAGGGGCAATGTAAACACACGCCAGTATATCGAGAGTATTAACATACTAACATCTTTAAAAGTAAAACGAATTGTAATGTTTACATTCCCTTATGAAAAAAAGTTGTCAAATGTGGAAAAAAATATTAGATATAACCTTAATTGTACATTAAATGAGGCCCTTAAAAATAAAAATGATAATAGTAAAATTACTCTAATTGACATGAATACTTACTGTAGTAAGTACAAAATAAATAAACATATGAATTTATATACTATGAAACGACATATAGCAAAATTGCTATATTTTTATTTATTAGACAAAGCCAAAAGTTTGGCTTCTCCACCTGCTTTTATGGAGCAGTTGACATATTTGAAGACAAGGAATGATACACTTGCACCTATTCCAAATAATAATTCCATAAAAAAATTAAATTAAATAATCAGACAATAGAGTCTCCCTCTTGCCATCAGCAATTTCAAATAATGAATAATAATATTAATAATAACATTAGCCTGAAAAATAATACAAATATTTCAAATGACATTCCAATGAGTACTTCTCCACCCATTAGACAGAATAGTAGTTGCAATATGGATGATAATAATATATTAAACCTAGTACACCAAAATAGTCAGGGCATGCTAGGTAAGGAACTACAAATGGAATTGTTCATGAGTTGTCAGAATACTGATATACTTTGTGTCACAGAACATTGGCTGAAAACTGAACAGCTCATTTTCAATTTCAAGAATCATGTAGTTGGTAGCAACTTTTGCAGAAAAAACGCTATACATGGTGGCTCACTAATTTTAATGAATAAGAATATTAAATTTAAAGAACGTAAAGGTATAGTGAGTCTCTCTGTGGAGCAAACAATAGAAATCTCATGTATAGAGTCAGAGCAGTTCATAGTTGTAAGTGTATATAGACCACCTTCCTCTTTGTATGATACTTTTGAAATAATACTTGAAGATGCATTGAGGAAATTAAGTAAATCGAATAAAAGATTGTTGGTGTGTGGAGATTTCAATGTTAATCTGTTAGATATGTCTGCTATGACTGGAAAATTAAGAAATCTCTTTCTATCATTTGACTTAGTCAATCTATTTTTGGGGCCAACTAGGATAACCAACACTAGCGCTACCTGCATAGATAATGTGTTCACAGATATAGTCCCAGTAAATAAATCTATTATTAATCAGTTAGACTCTGACCACTGTGGACAACTAGTCACTTTTAGAAGCGAATTCCAGCAAACTTCCATTGGAAAACTTAATGTTGTTCCTGTAACAAAGATCCGGCTAGATAAATTAAAGAATAATTTGTTGAAAAAATTCAATGTACTAGTACAGGGTAACAACCCCAATACTCTGTATAATTCTGTATTTGACATATTTTGTAAGGAATTTGAATCAATCTTTACATCCAGGTCTGTTCCCACAAGCAAAAAAACTTGCTTCAATAATTGGGCCACTGTTGGCATACACATAAGTAGGAAGAAACTATATGATCTTTATTCGGAAAGAACATATAATCATAGTGAGCATTTTAAAAAATATGTTAAAAATTATTCTAAATTGTTTAAACAAGTCTGCTATAAAGCAAAGTCATTATACTTAAAAGAAAAAATAAAAAACTCCAAAAATAAAATTAAAATGACATGGAGTGTAATTAATAAGGAAACTGGGAAAGCTAAACCTCGTGACACCGAGTTTAGCTTAAATATTAATAATAAATTAATAAACTCTGATATAGAAGTAGCTAGGGCTTTTGAAAAGTTCTTCACAGATATACCAGTTTCCATAACAAAAAGCTTAAATTCGTCTCCTTCTTTAGCCCATACGTTATTACAGGAAAGTGTGCCAGGGTGTGGCGATTCATTTGAATTCCAATCCGTTGACAGTGATGACATTGTAAAAACATTTAAACTTATAAACATTAAAAATACTTGTGACCTCTGGGGAATCTCTACAAAGATCCTCAACTATGTACTACCTATATTAGCTCCTCAGCTAGCTTTAGTTTTTAACACATGTATTAATAGTGGCATATTTCCTGATAAAATGAAACTCAGTAAGATAATCTCTCCTAATCCTCTTTTTAAATCTGGTAGTACAGATGACCCCTCTAATTTTAGACCTATATCAGTACTGCCTTCATTTAGCAAAATTTTTGAAAAACTGATGCTTATACAGTTGCAAAGTTATTTTAAAAATAATAATTTACTTCATGGTAAACAATTTGGTTTTACTCGGGGTCGCTCCACCACTGATGCTGGTGTGAAGCTCATAGACAACATATTTGATGCTTGGGAGGATTCTCAGGATGCTTTAGGTGTATACTGTGACCTATTTAAAGCATTTGATTGCGTTTATCATGATATTCTTATCAGGAAATTGAGCCACTATGGAATAAATGGACTTGCGCTTGAACTATGTAAATCATATTTAAACAATAGGGTTCAGAGGGTTGATGTCAACGGACAAAAATCACATGGATCTGTTGTTACTATGGGGGTTCCGCAGGGCTCAATTCTTGGACCCTTTCTCTTTTTGATTTATATAAATGACTTGCCTTATTTTATAAGGGATAAATGTGAGGTAGTGTTGTTTGCTGATGATGCTTCACTGATATTTAAAATTAAACGACATCAATCAAATTTTGACGAAGTAAACCACACTCTCTCAAGAATAGTACATTGGTTTGGCGTTAACAATTTACTGTTAAATAGCCAAAAAACTAAATGTATTCGATTTATAACGCCTAACGTAAAAAAAGTGAATGCCAACATTTTTATGAACGGGTATGTGTTGAGCCTTGTGGAGACTACTAAGTTTTTGGGAATCACATTGGATCCTAAACTTCAATGGGGTCCCCACATAACAGCGTTAGCTAAAAAGCTGAGTGCTGCAGTTTTTGCAGTGGGCAAGATTCGCCAATTGACTGACATTGATACAGCTCGATTGGTCTATTTTGCTTACTTTCATAGCCTAATGAGTTACGGAATTTTGTTGTGGGGTGGTGCTGCTGACATTAATACCATCTTTCTTCTTCAAAAACGAGCCATAAGATCTATTTATTCGTTAGGCTCCAGACAATCGCTGAGAGAAAAATTCAAGGAAATAAATATAATGACAGTAGCATCAGAATTTATATTCGCTAATTTAATGTATGTCCATAAGAATATAGAACAATTTCAAAAGGTTAGCGATATTCATGACAGAAATACTAGAAACAGAAATAATCTAGTCAGTCATAAGACCAGGCTCCAGAAAATTAGCAAATCTTTTAAGGGTTACTGTATACATTTCTATAATAAAGTTCCCACTCACATAAAAGCCTTAACTATAAATAAATTTAAATCTAATATTAAACGACAGTTGTGTAATAAAGCATATTATAAAATTTCAGAATACTTAGAAGATAGTAAGTCGTGGGAATAAAACATAATATAAGTCCCCGAACCGGATGTGTGTGTACTCTGTTAAATATAATTAAAATAATTATCCCACTTGTGTCACCATAGTTGTAGGCAATTTGAGTACGTCATGCTCGCTTAAAGGTCTGTGCTTGCGGCGGCGTCGTGTGCCGGGTCGGTCACTTCCCTATAACACGGTTGAGGAGACCGATGGCTGGCACATGCGTCATACTCGTGAACGGGTGCTGCTTGTGTAGACTGGTCTGCTCAATTTGCTTATAATGATAATATTAATTACTTTGTTTTTAATTTTTAATTTTTTTATTGCCTTTCATTGCTTTTGCTCAACAGTGTATACCGATTCCGCGGTCAGGGCGACCACACTTAACTCAGCCGTACAATATAATTATTATTATGAATAATTTATGAACTGCTCTGAATTTGAACTCCTGTATGATCACTGTATTGTAAACTTATTTTGAAAAGAGCAACGCTAGAGTTTCCTGCCCGTTCTTCTCTGGCGAAAACAGCCTTGTGAACTGGGTGGCAGTGGGAAAAAAAATATGACTGAATCTAAATAGTGTATGACATTTTATGGATTCAATAAATATTTTCATTTCATTTCATTTAATTTCATTTCATTTCATTAGGACACCCTCATTTCGCATTGTGAGCTCTATCCCACGATGTGATTAGTGGCGAGCCTGTCGGGCAATTCTTTACTCCGGGCTGGTAATAAATAGAAAAATGCAATATGACTTTACCCGATTCGGTATTCGAACCTGAGACCTTAGCTTTTGCAAGTGTACTGCAGCACTTCTGTGCCACCGAGTTAATCCAATTTTTATATATTTTTTTAATTATCATTACGTTGTAAAGGGAAAAGTGCCTTATTTAACGCGGTCATAAAAGCTGGAGCAATTAAATTTGGTGTGCAACATTCTTATATTATCTAGTGTAATCTAGCCTTAGTTAATGCGGTTATACAGATTCAGAAATTGGTGTGCATCATAACACTGCTATGTACGTTTATCATTAATGCTAAAGATTTGTGCTCTTCAGTATTATCCAAACCGAAATTATAAAAACAAACAAGAGATGAAACGCTTCTTGATTAGGCAGGTAGCACAATTTTTGGCTCATGTGCTCAGAGGCACTACCGTGCCGCTAGATGTCGCCACTTCCATAAATAAAGACAACAATTAGACAAAATCATTTTATTAAAAAAATATTTTTAACGAATAATCAAGTTCTTCTCTGGGTTATTTATATTCCCCAGAAACTGACTTGGTACCAGAATCCACGGCCTCTAGCAGATGTGATTCTTAGAGTCATGGTGTTTTGTCCTATACCTCCAGCCACGACACGGACAGTCGCTCCTTGGTTGGTCAGGTACAAAGCCTGAGCGCCCCAGATCCTGATGTTTGGGTTGTTGGTAGTGTAAACTACATCTTGGATCTGAATTTGATTGGCGATAGCGTTGCGGCTCACGAACACACTAGAATCAACAAGACAAAGGTTATAAAATACTTAGGTATAGAACTTTTTAATGAATTGCGGGACCAATGTCCGGCCTTCTGATAGTTAGCAATACGACGTGGCATTCCACTGCGCTCGCCATCCTCAGACATAAGATGTTATGTCTCAATGTGTCCAATAGTTACTGAGGCTACCATGTCCTTCGGTCCATGTTGTGTTCTGTCCAAACGGGAACACAGCAGTGCGATTACACTGCTTTCTGGCGGGAGAAATTGACATTGCGGTAGTACCAACCCAGGCGGCTGCTAACATATGAGAAACCTACCAAAAATAGAAGCTTTAAATAATGTTAATAATATATTTAACTTTTACCATGGTAATGCTATATTTAAATATTTAATTTGAGGCCCGACGTGTGGATGGGTAGGTACATTGTCAAAGTTAAATGGTAAAAGTTGCCTGATGCAATTAGAAACACAACAGTGCATTTACACTGCTGTTTCATAGGAGAAATAGACATTGCGTTGGTACCTACCCAGATGACCTCTCACATATGAGAGACTTACCACCTGCCAGAGGGTTGACAATAACTTACTTATATGCCTACAAGTTGAATCTTACCTGTACAATTGCCTGTAGCCAGCTGTAGTTCCTACGATGAAGTTCCTTCCTACCAATCCGGTCTCGGAAGATCCAGCAGCCTCAATTTCTGGGACTTCGGGAGCTTGGAGCTCGACAGCGTCGGGAGGGTTAATGACGGCGGCTTGCGTGGCGATCACAGCCAGAGCCAAAATAATGAACGTTTTCATCTGAAATTAGAACACAATTCTTAGAGGTCTTTGTTTGTGCTGTGAAAGTTCTTCTTCGTATATTTATTGGAAACTAAGATGCCTACACAAGTAGGTATTGATAAAAATAGAGCATTTACTGGTGGGTAGGTACCACCGCAATTTTATTTCTCCCGCCAACTAGCAATGAAAATACACTGTTATGTTTCGGATTGAAGGACATTGTAGCCAGAGTAACTACTGGACATATTGAGACTTAACATACCGTACATACCGTAACAGTAATTTTACAATCTTGCTTGACCAAACGTTCCTTTATTTTACACGATTTTTGAAATGATTGCTTACCTTTGTAGTGGTGGATATGATGACAGAAAGTTAACTGAATTGTACAGACATCTGCCACGTTCCTTACATTATATAGTGCACCAAAAATTGGCGTTTGATAAGATTTGTTTAATCTACGATTTGAAAGATTAATTTTAAACATAAGACTACTTTTACATCTATAATTTCCTTTTAAAATAATTAAACCTTGTATCTTTATTATTATTATTGTAGCTTTATTAAGGGAAGGCATATAGTTTCAAATGTTTTCATAAACCTTACTCAGTTTTTTGCTCTTTTTTTTCTTTGGCAGCCTCTGTCGCGTAGTTGGTTCGACATCGGCTGTAAAACGAAAGGCCGCAGGTTCGATCCCCGCACTGATACAAATTTTTGTAAGTCATACAAGTATTAACATACTTTTTAAAGGGGTTATGACATAATATATCCTAATTATCTGATACTATATTTGACAACCTCCGGGGCGCAGTTGGTTAGACGCCGGCTATGAGACCGAAAAGTGTCGCATAGTTCCTGATACCCAAGACACAAGATTTAATTGATCTTTATGTGAGGTCAGGACTATTTACGTGACTATTAGGTTTATTATTTACTAGCGGTCGGGACCGGCTCCACTCGGGAGCAGATACACATTTCAAAATGGCGATCGAAGTGTTCAATTCCCAATATCAATTTAGAATACCGACCAATCGGATCACGACAAACGAATAAAATTTCCTCGTATATGCTAGAAATGTCACTACTGCTTTCCTCCTATAGGTCATACCGTGATGATATATAGATATTTCGATAAATTTTCATTTGCATTCTTCGATAAATGTACTATCCAACACTGAAAGAATTTTTCAAATCGGACCATGCATCGGTTCCTGAGATTAGCGCGTTCAAACAAACAAACTCTTCAGCTTTATAATATAAATATACAGGGTATATCAAGACTGCTACCGAAAACGAAGCCGGGTGTTAGTTAAAGCGACTTCAGACACAATGCAACAGAAAAAGTTGCAAAAAAAAGCGACAATATTTTTTTTTGTTTTTTTTTCCTATGACCATATTTGGGTGGTAAATACATTTTTTCCTAAAATAACAGTGTATATCGTTTTATTTATAAATAATCTAAGATATAAAAGTGTTTAAATTATTATTTTAGCAAAAACTATGGATTTACCACCCAAAAATGACGATATTTAAAAAATCATAAAAAATCATTGTCGCGTTTCTTTGCGAAATTTTTAGTTGCATTGTGTTTGTAGTCACTAAAACTACCACCCGGCTTCGTTTTCGGTAGCAGTCTTGAGATACCCGGTAGATTATAATATTTTTATAACCAGGACATCTCTTTCTTCTCATTTCATTCTTCAAACGAGGTTTAAGAAGAGTACTCTCCTCGAGGTAGGCAGCGACTTTGTTGTGCTGGTCCCCTGGCACTACGGAGGTCCATGAGCAGCGGTAGTCGCTTACCATCAGGCGGGCCGCTAGCTCGCCTGCCTACAAGGCAATAAAAAAAAATAAAAATAAAAACATCTATGTATCGCCTTGTGTTCCCACGAGGTGACTGGGAGCAAGCCTCTCGCCATACCGGGCACAAATACACTGTTCTGATAATGACAATATCCAATATAACTTTGCCCGACCCAAGATTTGAACTCGAGCTAACTTTCTCAACTTAACTTAACTTTCTTAACTTAACTTTCGAGCTCGAGATAACTTTGGAAACATACTGTAGTACAACTGCGAGTATTTATTTAAACATATTTTGATTAAAATCTGAGTATTTGGTATTGTCAGATGTATTTATTAATTTATTTTTGTTGTCGGTATTAATATAGGTAATAGTAAATTTATATGAATTATAATAAGTGCAGACCCTTAAAACTATTCTTTATAATGATCAATAACATGCTCAATGTTCTTATCTTCGCGATAATAATTGTTTTGTGAACATTTTTCAGTACAAAAATCTGCGGTTGCCGCATTAATCAGGGGCCGTCCATAAATCACATGACCTTTTATTTTGCATTTTTTGACCACCCCTCCCCTTTAGTGATATGTGGTGAGATTTAAGACTACTCCCCCCTCCTACAACATCACGTGTATTTTTAGTACATATAAATAAATGTTTTTTTTGACCTAATATAATTTGCTATAATAGTCAACTGCCATAATATTATATGAAGTAATATTCATTTGCCCTACTCTTATTTGCTATATTAGTCACGTGCTAGAAGCTTTGTTTCTCATGAAATCACTTACCACAACATCATTTGTCATAATTATTGTAAGCCCTAATTATCACGTGCCCTAATTATCACGTGCCCTAATTATCACATGCCCTAATTATCACATACCATAATTAACATATGCCATAACATAATTTGCCATCGACATTAGGTGTGTAACGTTTGTTATATTGGGAGAAACTGGATGCAATCGGGACTTTAAGGCACCCCGACTCGACCGACCCCGACCCGATAGGTTAGGTTAGAAGGGGGAGAGGGGCTCCGTCGACCAAGCCCACCCTCGACCATGCATAGAATATTTTAAATATTATGTCTAATAATCATTATAGCGTTTAAATATTATGTCTAATCGTTATTATGGCAATTAAAATAAATAAATAAATAACACCCAACAGTCACATATAGCATCCATCCATCCATCAGCCAAAGGAAGTCCACTGCTGAACATAGGCCTCCCCCAATGATTTCCACAGAGACCTGTTGGAGGCAGCCTGCATCCAGCGACGTCCCGCGACCTTTACCAGGTCGTCGGACCATCTTGTGGGTGGACGTCCTACGCTGCGCTTTCCGCTACGTGGCCTCCATTCGAGCACTTTCCGACCCCATCGGTCATCAGATCTCCGCGCTATGTGCCCTGCCCATTGCCACTTCAACTTGCTAATCCGGTGGGCTATGTCGGTTATTTTAGTTCTCCTACGGATCTCCTCATTTCTGATTCGATCTCGTAGGGAAACCCCGAGCATAGCCCTCTCCATAGCTCGTTGAGTGACTTTGAGCTTCCTAATAAGGCCCATAGTGAGAGGCCACGTCTCGGTGCCGTAAGTCATCACTGGCAACACACAACTATCGAAGACTTTCGATTTAAGGCACTGAGGTATTTTGGACGAGAAGACGTCGCGTAGTTTTCCGAACGCTGCCCAACCGAGTTGAATTCGACGAATGACATCTCTCTCGAAGTTGGACCTGCCTAACCGGACCACTTGTCCTAAATAGACATATTCGTCAACAACTTCAAAAGTCGAGCCCCCAACACAGGTCAGGTCACAAATAGGTCCATTTCCTGTGAGGCGGTTTCTGGAAAAAAGAGTTCATCGCAAAGAGTCCCTCTTTCTCCAGAAAGTCGGCCAGCCTCTGACCCCTGGGGTTCCGTTGCCCATGTCCAAATTGCCCAACTTTGCGTTGAAGTCTCCCATAACAACATTGAAATAGGTTTTGGAAGTATGTATGGCCCGACTTATGTCCTCATACATTTCCTCTACTTCTTCATCTGGGTGTGTCGAGGTCGACGCGTATACCTGTATGACCTTCAACGAATATCTTTTAGATATTCTGAGTATAAGGTATACTACCCTGCTCGACACACTTTCGATGGATACAATGTTGTTGATGAGAGACTTGTGGACAATATGGGAAATATTTGTGCGGCACAAACATTTCTCTCGATGCGGGGATCGAACCCGCGGCCTCTCGTTTCACAGGCGGCGTCTAACCAACTGCGCCACGGAGGCTGTCAAATTAAAAATATGAAAAACAATACGTATGGCACTCGTATCTTATGGTATCTAACTTTCGGGCAATTAAAAGTATGTCATATGTCTTTTAGGGCAAACAAAACATTCGGGCAAATGAAATTCGGGTAAATGAAATTCGGGAATATGATGATTATGGTATATAATCTTCGGGTAAACAATAGACAACCCAGTGGCGTGACGACCCGAGATTCGAATCCGAGACCTCAACTTTGCGCCATCGAGGCAGTCCTAGACCTACCACACGATCTATATAAGATTAAGATAAAACCAATAATAATAACTATCTTTATCACCGTTATGAAAAAAATTATTACAACAAGTTGTTTCGAAATATCTAATGGATGCCGCGATTTTCACGGCCATCTAATATTGCCAAAATACTGAAGGGCCCATCATTAGTTTTAAATAGATGAATAAAACAAATGTGTAAGTTAAATTACTTTTGGGCATGCATACGTATATCACTCACCTTCGGTTTGCCGACGATATTGTAGTCTTGGCAGAATCGCTGGAAGACCTTAGCACTATGCTCGAAGACCTCAATCGAGTCTCCCAACAGGTGGGTCTCAAAATGGACATGGACAAAACGAAGATCATGTCGAATGTCCATGTTGTGCCCACCCCCATCGGTGTTAGGGGATCGACTCTTGAAGTTGTTGACGAATATGTCTATTTAGGACAAGTGGTCCGGTTAGGCAGGTCCAACTTCGAGAGAGATGTCAATCGTCGAATCCAACTCGGTTGGGCAGCGTTCGGGAAACTACGCGACGTCTTGTCGTCCAAAATACCTCAGTGCCTTAAATCGAAAGTCTTCGATAGTTGTGTGTTGCCAGTGATGACTTACGGCACCGAGACGTGGCCTCTCACTATGGGCCTTATTAGGAAGCTCAAAGTCACTCAACGAGCTATGGAGAGGGCTATGCTCGGGGTTTCCCTACGAGATCGAATCAGAAATGAGGAGATCCGTAGGAGAACTAAAATAACCGACATAGCCCACCGGATTAGCAAGTTGAAGTGGCAATGGGCAGGGCACATAGCGCGGAGATCTGATGACCGATGGGGTCGGAAAGTGCTCGAATGGAGGCCGCGTATCCGAAAGCGCAGCGTAGGACGTCCACCCACAAGATGGTCCGACGACCTGGTAAAGGTCGCGGGACGTCGCTGGATGCAGGCTGCCTCCAACAGGTCTTTGTGGAAATCATTGGAGGAGGCCTATGTTCAGCAGTGGACTTCCTTTGGCTGATGGATGGATGATGGATGATGCATACGTAACTTTATAGGTATTGTAATTATTTTGTTAATTAATAAACGGCACTACAATAGCACAAGTACGGCGCCGTGTTTAATTTCCCAGCAGAAATTATTATTAATACATTCATGTTATGTTTTTGTGTATGCATGTGATTTTTTGATTCATCATGAGCCCTGAAAGGTAGCTCTTGATGAGCTCAATGGCAAACAATGTCAACTAATATCTGAAAAACACTACGATTACTGCCTACGCGAGCATATTTTTTTAAAATCTCATCACATATTATGTATCTGACGCATAAAGAGGTTTCTATACGCTGTTTACAGAAGTTATGAAAAGATATTAATGCATTCACATGTTTTTGTCAATTACTATAAAAGTACCAGTTAAATTATTTAAATCACTATAGTCGGAACAATTCCAAAAATATACGTACATCGTTTGAAAAAAATATGCAGCACCAACAGTATAATTACTTATTAGTATGAGAACATCCAGCAATCCATGTAGTTATACCGGGTATATCAAGACTGCTACCGAAAACGAAGCCGGGTGATAGTTTAAGCGACTTCAGACACAATGCAACAGAAAAAGTTGCAAAAAAAAGCGACAATTTTTTTTTGTTATTTTTTTTTCTATGGCCATATTTGGGTGGTAAATACATTTTTTCGTAAAATAATAGTGTATATCCTTTTATTTATAAATACTCTAAGGTATAAAAGAGTTTAAATTATTATTTTAGCAAAAACTATGGATTCACCACCCAAAATTGATGATATTAAAAAAATCATAAAAAATAATTGTCGCGTTTCTATGCGAAATTTTTAATTGCATTGTGTTTGTAGCCACTAAAACTACCACCCGGCTTCGTTTTCGGTAGCAGTCTTGAGATACCCTGTATGTACACTGAACTATGAAATTGTATTCTATAGTTTTCACTACTTTCGAGAAATACACAACATATCAGGCGTAGGTTTTCGACCAGATACGATTTTTTCACCCATTATTATACGTAATAAACGTAAAATACTATAATTAAACGAAAACTAAACGTGACTAACAGATGTTCAGTGGTTACTGGTTAATCGTCCGCTCGAAAGACAATAATAAGATGTATAGAAAGAGAAATAAGTCCTAGATGATTGACAATTCCAAATTAATTATTCTAATTATATATTAATAAAAATATTTACAACATCATAATACGGTCTCAACAAATATCAATTTATTTTATATATTATCCAATATAACTTATAGCAAAATATTAATATTTTTTGATAAATTTAGATCATATTATGACGCGTCAAGTGCACAACTTCACTCCGCGAAGCCGGGCATTTTGCTTGGTACAAATTGCATTAAAAAATAGCTATATATATAGGTACGTAGTGTCATGGAAGTAGCATTTCACCCATAGGTGCGACTGAGAGGGCAATATACGCCAAAAGCCAGGCCAAAAGCACACGAGAGAGAAAAAGATAGATAATACTTTGGTGTGTTCCATCTTTTTAAGATATTGCGTCACGCGTGGGCCAGCGTTGATTTTGAATGAAATAGTTTTATATCAGTTTTAGACCGCGGCGCTCGCTTAGGCGAGTTGCCGGGCGCGGCGCAGGGGAGCGGGTGCTCCGTCGCAGGTAAATTTAAAAATGATAGACGTTTTGCATTAAACGAATGTATATTATTTAAGGTACTAATTTGCCTTTAGGGTTGAGTATATGCGTATTAAGTAAGGCAAGCCGGGCTATGGAAGTACCGCCACTAAGACAACCATTGTTCCGTGTACTAAGGCTCAATTGCACAAACTAACTTTGCCAATACCTTTGCCCTTGAAACTGTCAATTCCATACATTCGCAAGGTCAAATACATCTCAAATGTATGGCGATGACATTTTCATAGGCAAAGGTATTGGCAAAGTTACTTGGTGCAACTGAGCCTAACTGTTTTAAATTTGAATTATATATACGTGACTGTGACATTCTTCTGTTTTTCTCGTCCCATCCCGTTACATCTCGTGCTTTTTGGATTCCAAGACTCAAGGCATGCAGTATGTCCTCTTATATCCCATTACCATCACTTTTAATTTGAAATAATAGAACATATACGTATTTGAATTCCTTGCTCATCCCGGAGAAATATCTAATTTTCCGGGAAAAGAGTAGCCTATCAAGGGTATAAGCTATCTCCATGCCGAAATTCGTTCACGTTTATAACATTAGTAGGATTTTTATTGTGCAACTCGAAATGACTGTACAAAAGGATCTTTCACTGTCAACATTAGTATCCAGGCGGATAATACATGCGATATCCAGTAAATTGATCTTATTCAAAACAAAACAATTCAATGGTGCAAAACTTAATTAGCCAAAACGATTTTATGCCTATCGATCATTTTTTCGCAATCATTTTAAATCTGCGATAAGCAAAATACTATGGCGTAAGACACACACGGGACTTTTTTTCTTTATCAGTGAGGTTGCGTGTACGGAAACAAGTATTTAGTAATTAATTATTATATTTGCCAAAATGATGCCAGAATTGTGAGTGCATGACCTATTTGAAAGGTTGTTGTCTGTTGAAATTCCAGGGAATAACTTTACGCAATAGGGAATATGCATGTAATTTTTTATATTTTTAATCAATTCTGTATGTTATTACACTATCAGAAAAAAATATAAGTCTTTGAAAATATCAATCAAAAAAGTACAAAAAAATAATCAAAACTGCTATCAATTTCGAAGCATTTAATCGCCATGTTGGCGCGAACTCGCTGTGACATCGGAGGACACGATATGAACAACGTAGTATTTGGATTAAGTTTCTTTCATGAATTGCTACAGAAATGTATTTCGTGACAAAATAATCCATTTTATTTAATAGTATAAAGAAAGCACAAAATAACTCATAAACAAACTAAAACAACAAGCTAAAACTTCATAAGAACGTGCCCATTGTCGTCACTTTCCTTTTCAAGCAACAGATCGCGTTTCGGAAAAAATGTGCGGCAAATTTGAAATGTCATTTTTTAAGTACCTATTTATTTTGCCGATTTAGAGTTGATAAATTTAAAAAATATCTTTAAGGTATATTTCTATATTAATAAAGTTTACAAAAAAATATTTTGACTTACTTTGAAGTTTGGTGCAATAGGGAATCTATTATGAAAATGAAAATAATTTATTGAATCCATTAAAATGTTCAACATAATTTAGATTCAGTAATTTTTCGATCTACCATTCGTTTCGGAAAGCTGTTTTCACTAGAAAAGAACAGGCAAGAAACTCTAGTGATGCTCTTTTCAAAACTAGTTTACAATGTGGTGATTATTAAATAAATATTCACAGAGGGGGCCTTAACCGAAGAAGAAAGAAGAAGAAGAAGAGAACCGAAATCAGTTTCCAGACACAGTTTTTTTTCTAGGTGAAATACGAATCCAACGAAACATAGTAAAAAGTCTTAAATTATAATCAACTTCAGGTAACAATAAACCTCATTCCTTTAAATAAAATTTATTATGTTTTTGGACCATACTTAAATCAAGTAACACTACTCGCTTATATTTTGTGCTCTTATTTCGTTTGCCGTTTTTTGGCCGTTACATATAATCTAGTATATATTTGATCGAAGGTACCCTATGTTATTTTCTGTTTCTATGTAAAATTTCTGATAAAAATCTGTTGATTACTTAACACGTGAAAGCACAAACAAATTCACATTTATTTTCGGATTATTTTACACGTGACAGCTTCGACAGTTATGATAATTTTAGCACAATCACAACATTCAATCATTGTAAAAAACACGGTGCGATGTGGTGACATGATTTGTGGTTGATTAAGATTGCATTATCAATTTATATGACATGCGTTTTAGTACGAATATTACGATTGTATAAATTCGCGGCAAAAATGACATTACATGACCAAATTATAAATGATGGTTGTGTTAATATAGTCACAGAATATAGTGGTCTTATAGTGACACTTTTATAGTCATTCGGGCTATAACTTTTTATAGATATTTATATTGAAAATTCGGACCAGAGATTGAAACTAATGATTAATTGTAGTATGAAAACTCTATACCTAAGTCATAATTACGGTATGCTTGCACAAGCACGCGATCCATTTCTACATGTAATTAAAACAAAGCCTGAAACTGCGTACTAAACGTAAGTTTTGTAATCATCTTTTATATTTTACAATTGTAAATTGAGGGTAGCTATATCGTAACAATCACCTCAGTGCACCCCATGACCACGAAACCGGTAAAATAAAATCAGCATGCTGTTAAAATAATATGAACAGATTTTCCCAACTTTTTTTTACACTGAGCCGGTATAATGCCTACACTGCGCCTGGTGGTAAGCGCAAATGCCGTCCAGACAGAGTATCGAATGGCATCAGACGACAGTTCTAAAACATTCGATACAATTATGCCGGCCTGCTAAGATGCCACTTAGCAGGCCGGCATAATTGTGCACACTACAGCGGAAGGACCCGGGATCATAGGATGGAAGGAACACGCGTGACGGCAAACAATTCTATGGCTTGACAGTGCGGCACATAAATTCACATTTTACGCATTGTCTGAGATATGTTTCCATAATATAAACATCAAGCATTAATTATAATCGTAATCTAAGGAAATGAACATGTCCAATATGTGAAAGAAGAACAACTGTTCCCAATATTTCGACAAAAGTATGACAATCACGCATTCACACGCCAAAAGACCGTGGACCTTGCTTTAGTCATTGTTCTGAGCGTATACTTAGTGCATGACACACACATCTTTACACAAATTAACAAAGCACAATAAAAGTTTATGACAACTTATCTATATAGTATTTTATAATGTATATGATTTGTGTTATAAAAACACCAATTATTACGCAATTCATATGTATTATCGGTTATTGGTGCCGTGATATCATGAAATTACTTTGTGAATATATGTCAAAACGTGAACGAACGGTGCGGACATCCTGATCGTTAATCCTAAGGCTAATTTGCATCAATTTTAATTTGACTCAACTAAATTTGACCATAACTTAATCTTCAACAATTTGACATACCAAACGTATGGCCTTGACAATGCCAGTGGATAGAGCTTGCAACAATAAATAGAAGTATTCTCAATTTTTGAACTTTTTCTGCACTTCTTTTCTGTACTCTACTGGTGGGAGGTCTCTCATATCTGAGAGGCCGCCTGGCAAGGTACCACCGCTTTTTCTATTTCTCCCAGCAGTTTAAATGCACTGCTATGTTCTTGTTTGAAAATATTGTAGCCAGAGAAACTACTGGACATATTGAGCCTTTACATCTTATGTCTCAGGGTGGCTAACGCAGTGAAACGTCAAGCATTGCTTGGATTACCAAGATGATGGATGAATTATCATGGTGTTGGTTGATTTTGCTACTGCCCACGAGCGGTCGTATCGCTTACCATCAGGCGAAGGGCATGCATGTCTCGCCAATCATTACAATAATAAAAAAAAAACAATATAATAGTTTTTAGTCCAAATTTAAATAAGGCTGTGTTATATTTTACTATTACTACTACATATTAGGCATCTTATCTGCAAAACATAAAATAAATTCTAAAGCTAAAATCACGGCTAAAATTGCACTAGATCGAAGCAGACATTGTCCACTAATCTGTAATAAAAAACCTATAACTGAATATCTGTATTACAACGTCCACAAACGGAAATGTTTAAAACACGACATTGTAATGAAAGCCAAGAATTTAAAAAACTATAGTAGGTATTTAAGAACCCGATGCGCAACACATTTTGTGGGAGACTATGATGCGTTTTCCACCATAGTGCACTAAGGTTACTATCTGAAAGGATATCTAAAGTTAATCACATAGACCAGCGGTTAATCAAGTTGAAATGGCAGTACGCAAATAGCACAGAAAACTAATAACAAGTTGAGCGCTAAAGTTACTAAGTGGAAGTCAGATGGTAAATACAGAGTCAGACATACATTCACAAATTGAACGGGTGAACTAATAAAAGTTGCAGGATATCGCTGGATGCAGGCAGCTTCCAACAGGTCGATGTCGAGATCATTGGAGAAGCCCTAAGTTTAGCAATCGACTTTTACCAAATATGATTAAATGACACACAAATCTACAACTCTGGACAAATACGGCTTAGCGACCTTCAAATACGAGCTTATTCCCACCTTAAAAGCCGGCAACGCATCTCCACGCCCTCCAGTGTTGCAGATGTTCATGAGCGGTGGTTATCACTTACCATCAGATGAACCGCATGCTCGTTTGCTCCGTATAACATGAAAAATTTCCGGGGTTTTTACACAATAGCTGACTTCTTTACTTTATCAGTAACACGTTATCTACTATCTTACATCTATTGACATGTAATTGCATAAAGTGATTACATACGATAATTATTGACAGATCGGATTCATAACTTATTGCCTGATAGGTGAAATAAATTCATATGTAGGTGATATATTCATAATATGGGATGCTGGTGGTAGGTCTCTCATATGTGACAGGGCGCCTGGGTAAGTACCACCACAATGTCTATTTCTCTTGCAAAATAGCAGTGCTAATGTATTGTAGCCAGAGTAACTGCTGGATATATTGAGACATCGTAGGTCTTAGGGCAGCGAGCGGAGTGGTATGCCAAGCATTGCTACTGTCCATGAGCGTGCGCTTACCTTCAGGCGAATGACAAATTATCTCGCCATTTACAGCAGTAAAAAAAATATAGGTCACTGAATAAGTTATCAGCTATTTTCTATTACGAGTCATGTGTTTTACAGCTAAAAATAATAATCGTTATCAAGTCTTTTTAAAGATTAATTGTAAACATAGACCAATCATGTCACAGATATGTCGACACGCCCACATTTAACTTATCTGTTGGTTTATCTTTGGAATTAGTCGTAAGAGATAAGAATCGTTATTTTTTTCATTTCGACTGTTACTGTGATATCTACTATTTTGATTTGGTTAAGTGTTTTTAGACTTAGACAATAGATGACGTCATGTCATGGGGACAGCAATTATATAGTAGGTACATAAAAGATTCGTAACTTCGATCAAATATACACTAGATTATAAAAAACGGCAAGAGACAATTAACAATTAGGTTGGAGATGCGTTGCTGGCCTCTAAAATAGTAGGAGAAAGACGTAAAGACCCCAGTCATACTTACCAAACGAATCTCGACACCAAAGCCATCTCTTCTCTTTTGATTTGAGAGGTACCTAGCTTGTCGATTTGCTTTTCAAATCTTAGTTAAACGTGTAAATAATATAATTCTACCATTTTAAATTTTCTATTTATACCCAAATACATACGCATTTCTGTTAACAACAAGTCTTCCGCAATATTAATTGAAGATATTTGGGTTTTGATCTTTGATGACAAAAACAGGCAAAATATTTTGGTTAATAGGATTTTTTTGTTCCACACCGGTCTTTATTTATTGCAAGCAATGGTGAGAAGAGCTTGTAATTCGTCTGATGGTAAGCGACACGACTTCTCATGGACAGTAGCAAAACCAAACAATACCATAAATTACAAAGCAACGCTTGGCATTCCACTGCGCTCGCCATTTTGAGAAATAAGATGTTAAGTTTCAATATGTCCAGTAGTTACTCTGGCTACAATGTCCTTCAAACCGTAAGGCCTCTTGTACACACACGGTTTTTCACCGTGAAAATCTATGGTTAATTCGCCGTGTGTAGGCACGGTCGTCAGTGTTGTATGGATTACTATGAAAGCTTGTAGACGCGCACGGTTGTTCAAACGTACGGCTAACACGCCGTACGGTTGAACAACCGTGACGTGGAAAACAAGCCTAACACAGCAGTGCATTTACAATGTTGTTTGGCGGGAGAAATAAACAAGACTTACAACCAGTAAAAAGTCTAACAACTAAATACTGTATTTTATTTCATAGAATAATTAATACTGTCTTTATTTGTAGCTCAAGTTATGCCCGAAGTACCTTCATTATTTCACAGAATATAACTCCTTATAGCCTAAACTTTAGCCTTGCAAACGCTGAATGACAAAAGCTGGCTCGGTTAGCATGTTTTATCAGTATGAACACCCGGTTGAGTGCAAAATTCACTGCTTTTGTTTCATAGTTCCATTTTACAAGGCTTGTCGAGAGATTTATATTATGTGATTTATCTTATTTGTATGTATTCGATTATCTAATCCATCCAGAAGCGTAGCTTAAGAGCCTACTCAATGCAAACAAAGCAATCAAATTTTTGCCTTCATAATTATTAAAATTGGTTCAGATAAGTATTCAGCTTACATTTACAAAAACAATACAATACAATGATTCTTCCTAAAGAACACATGAACGTTACACAAATAAAACATTTCAAATAACTAACAGAAACAGTTTTAATTCAATTAAAAGCATTTATGAAACAGAATTTTCAAAAACAAACTCGCAGAGTGAAAACAAAACGACTCACTCAACGGTTAAGCTTCATTACCCTAATGTGTCCATACTTGTAAAAGAATCTAGAAAAAACATTTTAGACTGAACATAATATTATGAATTTTACGCTCATTCGCTACCCTGTTCATTCTTTACGAGACATTTTTTTATTTTTCATTTTACAAAAATAATCACTTTTAACACATCACGATAGTAAGCTTTGAAAAATCCACAAGAACGTTGATAATATCCAATAAAATAAAATCATAAAGGAAACAAGAGCTAGGTAAGCGTAGTGTGTAAAAATATAATAATAATAATATTATATACCAAATAAAAAAAAATCATAACAATACAAAAGGATATAATATAAAGGAAATACGATTTTAATTTAGATTTAGTATTTGGTGGGTTAACTCATTTTGTAATGTAGATGGTAGTTCATTGATAAGGCGAGGCGCAATCGCGTTATTTCTTCTGAATTTTTCAATTCTGTGAGACGTTAACGCTACCTAACATCAATGCCATTATAGTCCCACAAACTTATCTGACCCGGTGAGAGAGTCGCTGTAATCGAATTTGGTGTTGCCATTAAAAATAGATATAGCAATAAAGTGGGTAAAGTAAGATTTTTCAATCCAATCAATAGTGTCGTGAAAATGAGTGGACCAGTTTCATCTGCATGCTTTTTTCCTTCACAAGATATCTAACAAATCGCTTCCCCTTTAAAGAAGTCAAAACCCTTAAACAAGTGTATCTATATCAGCCCATACACGTCCCACTGCAGGGTACGGGCCTCCTCTGCAATTGAGAGTACGATTAAGGGTAGTTAGGCCATATAGTCCGCCGCGCTGGCCTAATGCGGGTTGGTGGATTTACACAGGTACCATAGAAATTCTTATAAATCGCTTTGGTATGCAGGTTTCCTCACGATGTTTTCCTTCACCGTTTTAGTGTGTGTTTATTGACTATCCTGGGTGCCCTGAGATTCGAACCCGCGGCCACCGTGAAATGTGGTTGTGGTCATTGGTTATCCATTTACCAACAGGTCACCACGCACGTAACGATAAATTTTAGTTTATGATATGAACTTACATCTATTGTATTAGTACGTACAAAGTTCTGTTTTCGTGGAATTTATTTTTAAAAGCTGACAACACAAACTTGTGGCTGCAGCTATGCGATGATACAATTTTTCGGAGGGTATTATTGGTGTCTGAAGCAGGTTTTCTTCCTTCGTAAAATTTAATACCTGAAGTTTAACATTCCTAGCATCACTTTTTAAAGTTATCGGCAATTTTCACTAGTTTTAAATAATGCAGGAAAAATAAAAACATTGAGTAAACAACTAATGGCCGATATGTCAGCGACTGGCAGGTAGATTGACAATTCCAAATGACGTATTTGTTTCCACTTTTGGCCACCGGGCCAGATAACTTTGTGGCTCTATAAAAACTTTTGAATAGATAAAGAAAACAAAAGACGTCAAGCCAACTGAAAGAGTTCAATTAAAGAAACTTTTAATTAACAAATGGCTTAAATAATCGGAATTCACATTATTGCACGTAGCAACTCTCCCCCTACTAAAAAATAAGTTATAATTAAATTTTGTTTAAATGGCCTCGCCTTATGTATAGCAAGGCGTATTCCTTTAATAGAAACTATAATTTTGTAAAATAATTCTATATGAAAAATAATTCTTTAATATATTAATAACAACAATTAATCCTGAGTAAGATAATTATTATATTTATTATTATTTATACATAAGTGAATGTTCTGTTGTATTTATACAATCGTAATTTAATCATCATCATCATCTCAGCAACAAGAAGTCCACTGCTGAACATAAGCCCCAACAAAGGATCTCCAAATCGACCTTATCTAATGCCTCAACTATATACATTTGCAAACCGTATTCTATTGTTTGAAGAATTGTTTTTCTTGTTTCAGGCGGTGTCGGATGAAATGTTGGTGGAACTGAAAGCGTGCTTCATGGAGGCTTACGACGACAATCAAGATGGAAAAATTGATATCAGAGAGGTAATCCAATTTTTACATCATCATATCAGTCACAGGAAGTCCCCTGCTGAACATAGGCCTCCCCCAAGGATCTCCACAATGACCTGTTGGAAGCGGCCTGCATCCAGCGACTTCCTGCAACCTTAGCTAGATGGTCCGTCCGCCTTGTAGGCGGGCGTCCGACATTTGGCTTGCCTGTACGTGGCCTCCACTCAAGAACCTTTCGGCCCAACGGCCATCGGTTCTACGAGCTATGTGCCCGGCCCACTGCCACTTTAACTTGCCAATCCTATAAATATATACTTATCTATCTTTTTACTAATATTATAAAGAGGAATGATTTGATTGTTTGCATGGAATAGGCTTTGAAACCATTGAACCAATTTGAAAAAATATTTCACCATTATCCCTGATGAACAGAGGCGATAGAATATTATCAAAATTACAATTATTTTTACCGGTGGTAGGTCTCTCATATGTAAGAGGCCGCCTGGGTGGGTACCACCGCATTGTCTATTTCTCCCGTCAAACAGCAGTGTAGAAGCACTGTTGTATTTCGGATTGAAAGACATTGTAGCCAGAGCAACTACTGGAC
The DNA here is from genome assembly GCA_009982885.2 of Hyles vespertilio. NCBI lineage: Eukaryota > Metazoa > Arthropoda > Insecta > Lepidoptera > Sphingidae > Hyles > Hyles vespertilio. The sequence continues at coordinate 14,292,008 of CM042823.1, forward strand.
ATATTGAGACTTAACATCTTATGTCTCAGGATGTGGAATGCCAGGCATTGCTTTGTGATTCGAGGTGTTGTTTGGTTCTGCTACTGTTTATGAGCTGTCGTATTGTTTCCATCAGGCGAACGGCATGCTCGTCTCGCCATTCATTGGAATAAAACAAACAATAAAACACACGCTGGCGGAGCCTGGACCTATCTCTAGTTTACAATTTTATTTTTTCCAGCGACAAGAAGTCCACTCTTATAAAGACAGGCTATATCAATAGTGCTAACGAAAATGATGCCAGATGATAATTTAGTGACTTCAGACACTAAATAACTAAAATTTTTGGAAAAAAAGTCGTCGACTTTTTTGTTTATTTTTTTTCCTGGTAAATACATCTGTATCAGCCCATATACGTCCCACTGCAGGGCACGGCCCTACTCTACAATCGTAAGTACGATTGAGAGTGGTTAGGCCATATAGTTCACCACGCTGACCTAGTGCGGGTTGGCGGACTTACATACCATAGAAATTCTTATAAATCGCTATGGTATGCAGGTTTCCTCACGATGTTTTCCTTCACCGTTTTAGTCCGTGGTGACTATCAATACACACATGACTCCGAAAAGTCAGAGGTAAATACATAGTCGGTGGTTAATATATACTTTTTTTTCTCTAAAATAATAGTGCACACCTTTTTACTTATAAAGACGCTATGTCACGCAAGGCAATATTTAAAAATCACAAAAAAATTGTGCATTTCTTTGCGAAATTTCTAGTTACATTGTGTTTGTAGTCACTAAACCTACCGGCTTTGTTTCCGGTAGCACTCTTGATACACCCTGTAGACTCTAATAACAACCTGTTGCTATCTAGCACATTTATTAATTATATTATTAATTATATTAGTGAATTGTCCGCAGCTTGCGCAACTGCTTCCGATGGAGGAGAACTTTCTGTTGCTGTTTAGATTCGACAACCCACTTGAATCCAGCGTCGAATTTATGAAGGTATGAATTTGTTGATTTTTATCATCAAATAGAAAAGCCTCGCTTTATTTTATTTTATGATGGATTATTACAATATGGACTCTTCTTAAAACTTTTTGTTTAATTATGTTGTCGTATTTTAAAATCTACCATACACACTATACTTCTCTTCATGCATGTTGGTTCAGGGTACTTTTGACCTGACCCTTATTGAAAGTATCACCTTAACTAAAAAACATGTATCAGTAACCAACTAAAAAAGCAAAAAACCAACAAAAATTTAAAAAAATAAGTCAATCCATCATCTTGAAGTGCTCAAAAATTGACTTGAAAATGAAATTCCGTTACGACGTTAATAAGAGTGTGTAATAAAGTAATAATTGAAATAATTTCAACTAAATAAATAAAGTTCAACTGAAAACAGTGGCAGCATAGAGTGCGGTTCTATTATTTGTAATTGGGTCAACCTTTGTACTTTCTATTTTCTCAGATATGGCGGGAGTACGACACCGACGGCAGCGGATACATCGAGGCCGACGAATTAAAGGTTATAAAAACTTTTTTTAAATTATTTTTTCCAATTGGATGCAAAGGATATATGAAGTTTGTGTATTCATCTTTATAATATTTTTCAATGAATTATATAATTTAGTTTTTTATAAAATTCATAAATGGATTCGAGTAGAATAAATAAAGTAATTTATTTTGGTCTGTAATCCTTATTTCTGAGAAAACAATTATATTATTATGTCTGGTTTTAGTTTTAGTGCGTGGTGATTGACTATCAATACACACATGACTCCGAAAAGTCAGAGGTGTGCCCTGGGATTCGAACCCGCGACCACCGTCAACATGTTGGCAACCGCGTCTGGTCCGTTTACCAACAGGCCACCACGCGCTATACATATATATATATATACTCTAAGCAAAATCAAAAGATCTTTTTTATTGTTCACAAATAGCAATGTCAAATACTTGATGAGAACACGACTTGTAAAGGTTAAAAAAATACCAACTATAAACTTATATTTTTGATTCTATAGATTGCCACATTTTACTCATGATATCACACGCATTATTTATAATTTTATTTATATTTCGTCACGAATAACGCCTAAGGAACAAACAACCTTTACTATTTTATAAAACTGGTATTATAATATTATTTTTACAGAATTTCCTACGCGACCTTTTAAAAGAAGCGAAGAAAATAAACGACGTGTCGGAAGATAAACTGATTGAATACACGGATACTATGGTATGTATTTTACATTACTTAAATATATTTCTACTATAAACGTAAAGGTAAAAACGTATTCTTATAGATCGGACAATTCTAACATAATATATGCGCACTACATACGTACCCTGTCACGCGTAAAACCGATAGCGGAAGGGAAGACAGTGTGACTGCGTAGGAATGACAAAGAAAAAAAAGTTGTACGGTACCGTTCTAATGCCTCCTCCACGTCAACAGAATATAATATACATAGAAACGTCGTCTTCGGCTGGGTGTTGGGATCATCAAGTGAAACGCACGATTTAAATAAAATTATAATAATTATTAAAATACATTAAATGACACAAACCGTCCACTATATTGTATCGCTTTGGGCTATAGTATAGCACCCCAGATGGTTTTCATTCCACCGAAAGAGAGAGAGGAGATCCTGTAACTGTAGGAGTGACAATTATAGCGTTACGGGACCGCTCATGCTACAAATATTTTTTTTGCTTTGTCTCCTCTAGTAGAAATTGAATTTTATCATCATTGCAGTACTAATGCATACAGGGTATATCAAGACTGCTACCGAAAACGAAGCCGGGTGGTAGTTTAACTTTTGTTATTTTTTTCCAATGATCGTATTTGGGTGGTAAACACATTTTTTTTCTAAAATAATAGTGTATACCCTTTTATTTATAAATACTCTAAGGTATAAATAAAATAATAGCAAAATCTATGGATTTACCACCCAAAAATGATGATATTTAAAAAATCATTAAACATAATTGTCGCGTTTGTTTGCGAAATTTTTAGTTGCATTGTGGTTGTACTCACTAAAACTACTACCCAGCTTCGTTTTCGGTAGCAGTCTTGATATACCCGGTATAAGCTATAAATAATTTTATTATCTAACACCGCGCCTAAAAGCTTAATGTGAAAGACAACTCGTGTTTTGCATTATAAACATAGTTAATTTTAGGATTATTTATTTATTTTTATCCGTAGATAATTTTAATTTATAGATTTATTTTTGTATTTGCCTATGGAGGAATGGACGTTTTTAAAACCCAAACCGTGGGATTTTCAATAAACTCGTATTATGCTCAACAAACTTTTTCAAAAAACCCGTTACTAATGGATTCGTTTTCAAAACACCTACTATGAATTACTTAAATTGTACAAATGTGCACTTCGACAACAAAAGATAAATACATATTCTATACATACACACATAAACTCACACCGTTTTCCCAGAAGGGATAGGCAGAGGTGCCAAAACATCCATATTTTTATAAGTATGTTATGTGTTATAGATATAATATACTTGTGAAAAGAAACATAATACGCTTAAGAACCTTAAGGATTTATTAACAACCATAATAATGCTTAAGGCAAAACGGGATTGAACCTTTAGTATTAATTTTATTGTAAACAAAGTGTTATTTTAACAGTTACAGGTGTTCGACTCCAATAAAGATGGCAGATTGCAACTATCTGAAATGGCCAAGTAAGTGCACAAGTTTTAAACTTTACAAAACTTTCAACATTATATTTGTTGGATGGGGTTGTTAACTTCATAATACGATATTATACAGGGTATATCAAGCTTAAGACCGAAAAGAAATCCAGTTGGTAGTTTTGCAAATTTCAGACATATTGAAACTAAAAATTTGTCAAAAAACGATGATTTTTATGCAATTTTTTACCTAGCATCATATTTGGGTGGTAAATAAGTAGTTTTTTACACATTAGGGTTTAAAAAAATATATTTCAGCAATTACGTAGATATACTACCCAAACACAATAAGACGAAAAAAAAATGTACTGAAATAAAATATGGTCGCTTTATCGAATTAATTACATGCATAATTATGTACATACATTTCCCTTTTTCCCTGTATCAGCTATATACGTCCAACTGTGGGGCACGGATCTCATCTACCATCGATATTAAAATTGAGAGTCAACCACGCTGGGCCAGTGCGGGTTAGCGGACTTTACATACCATAGAAATTCTCTTGATAACTTGGATTTGCACGGGCGTGGTAAAAAAGGGCTAGGAACGTACATCATAATAATGTTTGACTACTACAAGTCGTATGCTGAATATAAGAATTCCTCAATTTTCACTCCCTTAGTTAAACCCGTTTTAAATAGCACAACAAAATGACCCCAATACACGTTATGAAAAATTCAGTGAAATTCAAATAAGCTTTCCACCAACGAGGTATGATAACAAATAGCTAAAAGAGGCAGCACCAAATATATTTTGTCACCTGCCAACCCAGCACTCAGGTCACCGTGTTACACAAGGCTGAAGGTTGTGAAAATATCGAATTTCCCATTTTAATCTGTGAGCAGACACCTCGGGGTCAACTCGAATAAATTTCAACTTCCATCTCTAGTGGATTGGATTTTCATACCGATTTTATAGAGAGAATTTTTCAAGCAGGCGAGGGCGGTCAAATCCGAAACTATGAGGTTTAGCCAAAAGGCTGATTTTAACACCTAAATACATGAATAAATTCACGCTTTTCAAAGAAGAGGTAGGCATAGGTGCGACCAGGACACAATCGCCTTGTTTGTTCCGTCCCACGATGTAATATACAAGCCTATCGCTATGTCGCGCACAAATTTCTAACTCCGGATTGATAATAATTACTACAAAAATACTTTCGTGTCAATTGAAGTACTTGTACTTTAGAGTTTATTTAGGCATCATATCGAAATTCTAAACTACCAAATAAATGACGGAATAATGTGCTATCGAAATGCACCTGGTAAAATAATATTAGTATATTAAACGTAATTTAATATTATTTGATATACCGACTATTGATGCGGAAACCATAATTTTAAATGAATAGTAAATTATTTATACTGGTATAGTGACCACCAATCGTGATGCTTTTCATATTCAAAATGTTTAGTTTCGAACAAGTTACGAATATTTCACTTTTTTGTAATATTTTGTGTACAAACACAAATACCATTAAAATAAAACTTGCCTATTATATATTTAGATATGTATAAATAGTAATACTTATTTGAACTTATATTGTCTTTATTAAACACAGCCATTTCTTTCGTTTTCCTTCTCATAAATGCATTTAATGGTTGTGTGGTAGAGATTGCCTTAGTGCGGTAATAGCGCCATTTGTACTTTGTTATTTCACTGTCTATATTGTTATACTTATGTTTATTATCTACAATAAAGAACGAAGAAACAGTCAGTTCAAGAAAAAGACATCAATCAAGTCGAACTGATCCAGTTAAACTGTTATCAATTTCGTTGCAAAAGTAAGAATTAGGATCGAAAATTGTCATTTTCCTTAAGTATATAGCTTATGCTAAAGTGGCAAGTTTAATTCCATTTTGGAAAATTTATTTATCGAGTGTCAAAATTAGGCCTGTTAGTCGCGGTCTAACCCACATTTTAGATTGTAAAATTGTTTTTCCTTGATAAAAAGCACGTGACGGCTATACCGGGTATCTCAAGACTGCTACCGAAAACGAAGCCGAGTGGTAGTTTTAGTGACTACAAACACAATGCAACTAAAAATTTCGCAAAGAAACGCGATATTAATTTTTAATGATTTTTAAATATCGTAATTTTTGGGTGGTAATTCCATAGTTTTTGCTAAAATAATAATTTTAACTGTTTTATACCTTAGAGTATTTATAAATAAAAGGGTATAACCTATTATTTCAAGAAAAAAATTTATTTACCACCCAAATATGGCCATAGGAAAAAAATCAAAAAAATTGACGCTTTATTTTGCAAAATTTTCTATTGCATTCCGGCTTCGTTTTCGGTAGCAGTCTTGATATCCTACCCTGTATAAGTAAGAAGCTCTTTATCTACATTTTTGTGCAATCAAATAATTTAAATTTTATGTGGCATACAGGGTATATCAAGACTGCTACCGAAAACGAAGCCGGGTGGTAGTTTAAGCGACTTCAGACACAATGCAACAGAAAAAGTTGCAAAAATAAGCGACAATTTTTTTTTTGAATTTTTTTTCCTATTGCCATATTTTGGTGGTAAATAATTTTTTTCCTAAAATAATAGTGTATACCCTTTAATTTATAATTACTCTAAGATATAAGAGAGTTTAAATTATTATTTTAGCAAAAACTATGGATTTACCACCCAAAAATGACGATATTTAAAAAATCATAAAAAATAATTGTCACGTTTCTATGCGAAAATTTTAGTTGCATTGTGTTTGTAGCCACTAAAACTACCACCCGGCTTCGTTTTCGGTAGCAGTCTTGAGATACCCGGTATTAACGATTAGAAAATGCGCAACGATAAATAATGTTTATAATATTTTAAGGCGGATTATTCTCCATCATTTATTTTATAGGCTGTTATGGTTATTTAATTATCTTCTTAAGCAAATAACATTTTTCTCTCTATGATCTATCCTTATCTCATGTATAGGCTTGGCGGAACATAACTTTTTACATATCACGCAGAATTACATACGGCCGATGCCAATAATCAATCGAAAAAAATAGATTGAAGTCAATCAGTAGGGCGATTCACGTCTTATAATAAGTTCAGCTGCAATGCAGTTGCGGTTAAGTTTCGATCAAAACAGCCCTTTTCGTATTCTCGTAATTTTGACAACCGCTGTCAAATACGCTCGCGTCAAGTTCGCGTAACGCAAACGTTTTAGCGCATTCTACTGCTGCGCGTATATGTCAATGTCAAACAAATTTCATACGTCTGACGTACAGTTGACGCGCAGCTCACGCGCAGTTCACGCGCAGCTAAACACTTACAAGAATACCATTTTGTACCAAAGCGTAAACTTGATTGTAACCGCACCGCAACTTGATCGGCGCGTCATAAAGTTACGTGAATCGCACTACTGGATTGTTTTCTACTTTTCGATTTGACATTGTTGCCATAGTTTTTTCACTACTGATATTTTGGCAATATTGGCAATATAGTATCAGAAAAAAGATTGAGCTGTCAATCTCAAACGGCAAATTTTGGATTGGGATTGTTTATTGGCAGCGGCTGTAAGCCTGTTATTTTGCTACACTGGAAGGCAGTGTGAAAAAATTGCAAATAGCAACCATCACAAATTATAGTTTTTTTTACAAGGAGGTCTATGGCATGCACATTTTCTTTTGACGTTTTCCTTCGTCGTTACAGTGCTTGGTAATGGGCTTAATAATATTTTAAATAAACAATAATAAAGCCATTAGAATCAAGCGAGGATAATAGCAAACATCTTGAGTAAGTACTCAATCTCGTATGCCATAGCCCTCTCTATCATACGTTATACATAGCCCTCTTTATCGCAAATTGAGTGACCTTGAATTTTATCAAGCACACAGGTCACGTTTTAGATTTCTAGATTATCCAAAATGTTTTTAAGATTATCAGGCCGGGCTTTCAAATCCACAGATAAAAGTAATCCATCAAAAATATGGAACTGACTGAATATGAAATTAACAATTGGATTTGTCATTATCCTTAAATCATTTTATAAGTTATTTATCCATGGCGTATCTTATTCGACGTTTCTTTTTTATTTACCGTTTTTACTATAACTTGGCCTATTTAAAAACTGAAACATTTACGTCTCTCATCGATATAATGTATCCTGTATCCTTAAATTATTTATAATAAAGAGCTGCCACACATTTGCGTTTTCAAAAAGCGTTGATGTTTTCTATTCCGTAATTTTGGTAGCGCTCCCATATTAATGAACCTGAATTAATTATTTAACAACATCCATCCATCCATCCATCAGCCAAAGGAAGTCCACTGCTGAACATAGCCTCCCCCAACGATTTCCTCAGAGACCTGTTGGAGGCCGCCTGCATCCAGCGACCTTTACCAGGTCGCCTGACCATCTTGTGGGTGGGCGTCCTACGCTGCGCTTTCCGCTACGTGGCCTCCATTCGAGCACTTTCCGACCCCATCGGTCATCAGTTCTCCGCGCTATGTGCCCTGCCCATTGCCACTTCAACTTGCTAATCCGCTGGGCTAGTCGGTTATTTTAGTTCTCCTACGGATCTCCTCATTTCTGATTTGATCTCGTCTCGAACCCCGAGCATAGCCCTCTCCATAGCTCGTTGAGTGACTTTGAGCTTTCTAATAAGGCCCATAGTGAGAGGCCACGTCTCGGTGCCGTAAGTCATCACTTGCAACACACAACTATCGAAGAAGTTTTAAATTATGTAGATAACTGAAACTGTTTACAGGTGGAAGGTCTCTCATATGTAAGAGGCCATCTAAGTAGGTACCACCGCAATGTCTGTTTCTCCCGTCAAACAGCAGTGTTAATGCACTGTTGTGTTTCGGATTGAAGAACATTGTATAATATCAGCCATTAGGAGGGCAGAAAAAAGGTGACCATATTATCTACCAATTAGAAGTACCAGCGCGCCCTCTATATCGTAAATATTCTACGTATGTATCATGTAATCTTAATATATATAATTCACATGTCACGTTGTTTGTCCGCGATGGACTCCTAAACCACTCAACCGATTATAATGAAATTTTGTAGATATGTGTTATTTGTTCCAACTTAAAGGTGGGATAGTTTTTATCTCGATTGAATTGACGAAAGTATAAAAAAAAGGAAAAAAACATTTTGCCATACAAAATGTTCATGGGTTTGTAACTGTCAAAGATTTAATGTTCATAGCGTCGATACGGTAAACTCTTCCCTAAAATTAAATAACGTATTTAAATAAAGGTTTCGAATCGACAACACATAGCCACAATATTCGATTTATGGCGTATTTTAGATTTTAAAGATGTAAATTAATGACAGTAATGAAAAGTGGTTGACATTTAAATTGATTGTCAAATATTTATGCATACGTTTAGGAATTTATTGTAAACTAAAGAGTATATTATGATGCTACATAAATATAGGACAATTAAATAAATAATATTCACATGTATTAAGTTTTACTTCTTTTCAAGATAGAATTTCCCTTGAAAATGTAAAATCTTTAATAAAATAACTCATAAAAATAAAAACTGAACTGAACTGAATAAAATAAAAATTTTATATAATTATGGAGAATATTGCAGGGATTCTCAAATTAGGCGTTGCCTGTGTCTTGAAAAACCAGTTAAATATAATTGTTTCTACGTTAATTGTGTGTGTGTGAGTGCATTTCTACGAAAATTAATATTTCATCTCTTTATTACTAACAAGAGTAATGGCGTAATATTTTTGGAAAAATAGCATAGTGGGGGTGAAATAAGGGATGGGATATTGCATGGATAATCAAAATCGATAAAGTGTTTAGAAAGTAGAGAGAAACTGGATATAATAGAATGGGAGGTAGGGGAGAAGACTGGGATAGCTGACAGATTTAATAGGACGAAATGTAAATGCACGGTATAAGACGGGATGGTTAATTAAGAGAAAGGACGCGACGTATCGGGAAGTGAATGAACAGACGGGATGGGACGGAATTGAGCAGGACAGTAGGATAGCTAATTCATGTTTAGGTATACAAGAGCTTATACGAAAAATAACACGTATTTGGTGTGGAGTAAAATAAAAAAGTATCTGCACCCAGGCGAAGCCGGGCCGGGCCGCTAGTTGAAATAATATAATTAAATTGCAGACTTCTTCCCGTCAAAGAGAACTTCCTGTGCCGTCAAGTGTTCAAGGTGAGTGACATTTCCATTTCCTGCTAATTGAGATGGCATCTATCTGGTCGACCGCGCCGCCATCTTGTTTTATTCCTTTAGAAACCTTTAAACAAATCCTACATAATCAACACAATCATTATATGGGTGACAATTTGGTTTATGTTTCTAGGAAGAACTTCCGTGCTTTCCGGCGTTTTTGCCATACTTATTATTGGAATCAAGTCTAAAAGCTCACATAATAGATCCCATTTAAATGTAGTGATGATGTGATCCGTGGTGCTTTACAGCTGGCTTCTCCGGCTGTAAAAGTCTTTTTACGAGGTTATTTACCTGTTTAGTTCATTGCTTTGTCGCCCGCTTTGCACGGAGGGAAGTGGACAATAATTTATTTCCAACTCCTCCTATTAATTTCACTTTCTGATTAATTTCGTTGCGGGTTAAAGACAAGTTAGACATTCCCGGAGACTCGCCGAGCTTCAATGCTCGGTTTCATTACATTGCGTGCCACTGTTGATCCTGGCTCACAGGAGTTACAGTGGTGGGTGTGAGGGTGGGACAGTCGCCAGAATTTGGTTTATGTTTTAAACTTAAATGAAAGTTAAATTGTATTGTTTTTGCATAATTTACGTAACATATAATTACACTATTTATTCACCTAAATATTTAAATATTGTATAAATCTACAAAATGTATATTATTACATACTTATATTGCCCTGCTTATATTATCAAGAATATTTTCGAATATTTATATTTAATGCACATGTATATAAACTAAAAAAAAATTGATATCACTAATTCACAAATCACACAACACTCGCTTTTTAAAACCGTAGACAAATATGTTTATTATTCGTTACATTTGTTATTTATTATTATTATTAAATTCAAAATTCAAAATTCAAAAACATTTTATTGTGGACATAGGTATAAATGGTGTTACATAATTTTTAGTTTGAACAGCTATGACCCGCCTTACTGGCATACAATAATTTAAGGTAATTACAAGGAATAAATCATAACCTGATAATTAAAAAATACTAAACAAATCTACAAATAAAACTACAAAAACTAAAACAAGCTTAACAAATCTTATCATTTAAATAATCACTTATATTATAGTAACATTTATCAATTAAAAAACTAAACAACTTGCCTTTAAAGTTGTTCAATTCGTTCAAATCTCTTATTGATTTACATATACATACTTTAAAGGAATTTATAAAATAATTATTTATCTATTTTTTGCGCACCGGATACCGCTTGCATGGTCACTTACATTTTGTATCATTTCCATTTCCTGTTTTATTTTCGCTTACTCTATTTAGAAATACTTTTAAGTACTCATAATTTATAATAAAAATAAAGTTTAATATTACTTATAAAAATATTTGTTGTACAATTATTCTTCATTTATCTGAACTTGCTTATACATTCATATTTATAATGTGTATATTAAAAGATATTTTTTTAAATATATTTCAATCCCAAATATTTACCTGACCTTGGCCTTATTTTCGAGTGTTTTGTCTTCTTCGGTCAAAATTCAAAAGCCTTTCGAAAGACAAAACATTCGATAAATTAAATAGAATATAAAACTGTCTATGGATAAGTCGGTTACTATGGACTGATCAATGTAACCATGAGCACATTAACATTTTTTTATAAGAATAATAATCTAAACGAAAAAACAAATTACTATGCCAAAGTAGCTGCATATTTGTTTTGTCTCTTTTGCATTCATGATAAATGAAGAAGCATTTGTATTGTAAAATAAACATTGATGAACTCAATACATGACAGTTGATTACTTCATGAAATATCACCACGTATTTATTTATATTAAATACATAAAACCTACGACACATACTGGCACATTCTGCCGGCCGCCAAACGATAAGAACTTTATTATATGTAGTTTCTCGTCGCTTGATATGCTTTATGAACAGCAATGCACTTACAATCAGGTGCAAGAAGACACTTTACCATGTGTTTACTAAGAGCTTTAATATTTTAATCTGTAATTCAAAGCCTAAGTTCAATTTGCAAGTATCTGCACAAGCCAGATATTACAACACAGCTCTAACATATTTAAATTATCAATGCATTTGAGCTCAAAGGCTCACTCAGCATGCATTGGTTCATTGGTTTTTAAAAAGTTATCCCCATTGCGATTAAATTAAACAAATAATATCGATTTTTCGTAATCGAGTCGCTTAAATTCCTTTTTTAAATTTAGAACGCACTCATTCACTCATTTTAAGGAATTTCAACAACGTGGTGGTATATACAAATGAAATTTAAATAGTATAGCTGCAATGGCATGAGGTCTATCGTTTATTTGCCTATTGGTCTGTCTGTCTGTCCTAACACTGACGCTTGTGTTTCGCACACCGCACACATAGGAGGGCATAGAGGTGAGTCCTCGCTACAATTTGTTTGGTAATGATACTGCTATTCTTTTTTTTTCAATATCCAAAGTAAAGCCAATGAAATTAAGTATATATATTTTTTTTAATTTGAGATATAATTATTACGAAGAACATATTAAAGATTATGAGCAATTAAAATACAGTAATTGTTAACCCTTTATGATTCTTTTGTAATTAAATTCAATGATGGTTAAATATAAGTCCCTAAGTCTCAAAGTTCGGTGCTCATTATGGACTGCTAGTTTGCGTGCGTGCATTTATATGAGGGATTGTCAATAACATACAAAATTTTAATTGGCAATATATAATTTGAATTAATAAATTAAATTACTATAATAAAAATAAAAAGGTAAGTAATACAGTATCATTGTTAAACAAATTTAATAAAAACGCTAGTATTAAGGCACAAATGTATGCCTTTAGTATTTCAATAACAATACACAACTAATTTCCTATTTTCTTACTTGTAATAGACATATTAAAAACAGTATGTACATTTTTGAACACAATAGAATTCGTAGCAACCTATCTAATTACAAAGTACACTTAGAAAAACGATTCAAATAGCTGAAGTAGATTAGAAAAACGATAAGCTACAATATTTAATAATAATACGTAAATACTAAAAATAATTTGTATATTGCTGTCTTAATTTTTTATAACCTCAATTTATTCTCACAGGGCGCTACAAAACTGACGAAGGATGACATTGAAAGGGTATTTTCCCTGTACGACAGGGTAAGCATATTAATTTTTGTACGCCAACTGAAAACGTTTTTAACAAATGGTTTTCTTTTAGCATTATGAGGAAAAGGCATGGTTGCGTTTGAAATTAAAATAAAAAAAACTAGTGGATGTTTGTTTATGGTTGCCTCTATCGATTTCCAGGATAACAACGGATCAATCGAGAATGAAGAGCTGCGAGGATTCCTAAAAGATCTTTTAGAATTGGTCAAAAAGGTCAGTATTTTTTAATCACGAATATCAGACCCATTACTGGTGGTAGGTCTCTCAATGTGAAAGGCCACCTGGGAGATACCACGGCAATTTCTAATTCACCCGCCAAACAACAGCGTAAATGCACTGCTGTGATTTGGATTGAAGGACATTGTAGCCAAAGTGACTACTGGACATATTGAGACTTAACATCTAATCTCTCAGGATGTCGAGCGCAGTGGGAATGCCAAGCATTGCTTTGTAATCCAAGGTGTTGTTTGGTTTGCTACTGTACATGAGCGGTCGTATTGCTTACCATCAGGCGAACGGCATGCTCGTCTCCATTCATTTAAACAAATAAAAATACTTTAAAACTTTCAGTCCCAAAGAAAAATAAAAAAAGTCAAATATTTTTACAACATACATACAAAAAATCCACCATCAACACCCACAATGGTCCTTGAACATTCATCTTCTTCATTCCAGGATTACGACGCCCAAGACCTCCTAGAGTTCGAGGAGACGATACTCCAAGGAGTGGAGTACAGCAGCGAGGGTAAGATCAGCAGGAAGCAACTGACCATGATCCTGCTGGCCCTGGCGAAGCACAACCAAGAGGAGGAGCCCTCAACACCATAAGCGTTGAAGAGCGATGTCACCACTCCGTCCCGACTTCCGTACGAATTTGTAGAGACCTTGATGCTGTTGTTTTATGGGTGAGGCAATCGGAATATGAGGAACTTTATTCTTTATTATTTATCAGATCGTTTAGATTTTGTCAAGACTTTTGAATAATTGACATGGGTAATGCAGTCCTCTGCTGTAATCCTACTGGTTTAGTAACATCCAATTTCTGGAATTTGGATTGAGGATATTAATAACCTATTGCATGTTGATAAATGCCTAAAACTGTACAGTAATAATTATCAGTTTCCATTGAATTGTCAAACCATCTGCAATTTTCAGAAGTAAGAATACGAGTACCATACATTATTGATTACATATGGATTGGCTTCATTTCAAATTCTATTACACTATCAATATTTTTTGGTCCTCCTAATACAAAGTCATCTTCTAATATTGTATCTCCTTCGTTTTAAATACCTAAATTGTTCCTCATAAACAATTTTGGAACTAAGTTAATTAGCTAATTTATTTATAAAGCCTTACACGGAGAGAGTTTCTCGCCTCGAAGATACGATTATCGTAAGGACGTAAAAAAGCTGCATCATATAACCTGGATGCGTCTGGCAAGAAACAGAGACAAGTGGCAAAATATGAGAAAGGCCTAAACCCAGGCTACACCCTACAGGTTGTGGATAATGACGCGAGAAACTCTTCTGTGTAAACGGGGCTTTAGCCTTACCTTACGAACTGCGTGAAGAGATACATAAATAATTATTTTAATAAATAAGTATTCTATGTATCTCGACTATAGACACACATTTAGCCGATAGGTACTATTGATGTTATTTCCATAAATATTTATAGTTTCTCCTACTTTCGGAACTCCCTTAGAAGGACAATGATAAAATTTCAAAATTGTAGACGAACGAAGTTTTAACTTCATCAAAATTCTGATTGCCTCTTCCTTGTGTAAAAAATGACTGCTTTTAAAACAGCGGCGTAATATTGCAATGATAATTTCAAATTACTTGAAAGTATCAATTAACCTTCATTTCCTCTATAAGTTGATGAGAAATCCTCGAAATATTTTGCTTACCAATGTCAGAAATGTTACGAAGACTCAAATATTTTTTGGGCCGCCTAAAACAAGAAAAAATGTACAAATATAATCCACATTTTAAAATTCTGCATAAATTTCCTGTGGGACTAGAGCAAGTCAACTTTACAAAAAATATTTGTAGCATCTGCGAGTACTTAGTGAATCTTGGACTTACTAAAATACATAATCATGTTATATATACATTTTCATTGCTATTACGCCATTGTTTTCGCCTGATATAAACTCACGATTTGTTTAATAATAAATAATATTTAGACGTTAAGCTAAATTCAAATCTCTTTCTCAAACCTCCGTTGGGTGTATTAATACCTATTTAATTTCCTTTTCATTGATGGCTGTGTTGGACACACTTTAAAATATCACTTAATATTTAAATAGATGTACTGCGAAATTGAAATAAATCGTTTTTGTGCATTAATATTGTTGTCAAGCCAAAGTGAATGCCAAATATTTTATAATAGCTATGTAATAGCGACAGACAGAGAGAAATCCATACTATCCAATTCGCAATTAATTCATATGTTTGAATTTTTAAGTCATAAACTAATCTTGTGTATGCTTACATGGCGCAATTGACTGAAAATTATATTCCTAAATCACTGCGCTTAAAATTTCTATCTATAAAGTTTCTCCCAAAATATTGTTACAATTAAATATTTCGACGCACCTTAGAATATTTTCATAAACCTTTAAAGATGAAAATTACAATAGATTTTGAACGTTTAGACAAATCCTACATATCATTCCGGAATCACTTTCCAAATAGAAGCAAAACATAATATTTTAATAGAAAATCTTTCATATTTCGAATTCCTATAAAACGTCACGTTTAAAGTAAAAATTATCACAAGTAACAAAATTAAATTAAATATGTTTTCATTTGTTATTTTTTTGAAACTGCCTTTTTAGGACTAAATACTTTTCAAATGTTTTCCAAAATATTTCTAAATATATTTCGCCCTTCCCTACTTATTTTTATGCAGTGAATTTATTATAATACGTTTTTTGTCAATTGTATGAAAATAAATAAAAGATCAGGCCTAATAACTGGAGATCGGGTATCATTGGATATTGTATTTTATAATTGAGTCCACTGCCTAGGAAATATTATGTTTTTGAACATTAGAACAGAGAATTTTTTTTTGTTTCTATTGAATTACTCATAAAATGAGAAGTTGTAATACAAAATACCATTTCAATGGTATTTCAATACACTTAAATGTTTGAAAAATAACAAATAAAAGGATTTTGGCCTTGAGGCCTCCAGTTCAGGCGACTTAATTTTGTGAGCAGCTCAACCGCTAGAAAAAAATAAAACGTAATTGTCCTAGGATAGGACATCTTCATAGGGATTTTAATCTCTTTGAAAATTATATCTTTAATCATGAAATTATTTCTTTTGCCATTTTCTTTTTTAAACTTTTGATGTATCTAGTTAATATACCGATGTTCCCCGGTCTCCAAAATGAAATCATTTTCAAAACAATGTACATAGGTTGTGATGCTTCGCGTCATCGTACATTTATAAAGTGAAATGCATGAACTAGTTATGATATCGATGTGAAACGCTTTAGATTTTGTAATAAATGTCTTCGCTTCATATTATTCGGTAGTTTCTTGTATTGTCTGTGTTTGATCGTTCACAATTTAGACTATTCGGTTTTTTTTTAATTTATTTTTAAGGAACAAAAGGTCTGTGAACAAATGCAACTATCATAACTATGACGTTCGATGGAGCTAAATCCACATAAATACGATATTATAAAATCTTTATAAAATGTTTGTAATTTTAGAATACATGTAATACACAAATGTCGAAATAAAAATGATTGAAATCAAATAAAATCACTATTATACAAAATGCCGCTTTGTGTGACTTCAGCAATATCTATCAACATTACAATAAATTATGGCGTTATGTTCCAGGTTTCTTTACCAATTCTTGTATGTTTAAGTGAACGAACGCCGCTACATAAAATCTAGACACATTATTTTCTACTAATTTTCATTTAATTTAGATCGTAAGGTGTATCTCGATGTTATTTTCAATGTGGTCCTTCGATGTGTAGCTTCGTGTTAATTTTGTCTATGGATAGCATAAAAATCTGTGTTGTGATGAAATAGTTAGCTTTAATGGAAGTACCTAATGTAATTACGTGGTAACATATGCACAATAAATTATCTGCGTTTGGGGATACACTTTAATCAAATTAAAGTTTTAGCATTTTATGCAATTGTAATACATTTCCCGCTCTTTTCAATCATTTTGTCTATGCTTTTGAATTATTTAAATGTCAAATAAGCAAAAAGTTTTTTTTTAGCCATCATTAGCAATATCTTTAAAAAATAAATTTTAAAGTTTTAGTTCCGTTAAAAAATATATTTTTATGTTAATATTCTATAGCTTGTCTAAAAACCCTTTTTCTCCTAATATTAGTACTAATAAAATTAATATATTATATTTGCTCCCCTAACGCAGATGTTAAACTGTAAAATTTAATATCAAATTAACTAGGTACGTATGTACCGGAAAAACTCCAATAAATTCATGTTATAAATGTTACGATTAATAAAAATATGTATAAAATAAATGTTTAAATATTTATGTATTATTTAAATTGGGGTTTTGGTGAAGATGGCAAATTTATATTATCCCTTAATAATAACTGAAATTCTATAGTGGATACTTAGCCTAATTCCGATTTATATACGAAAACACGTCGTTACGTCTACTATGTCCATACCAAAATATCTTTAGATTCCTATTAGGTAATAGGTACTCAGAATAAAAAGGAAATATTTTGTATTCAAATAGTCTTGCACATCTTTTAAATCTTTATAAGAAGTCGTATAGAAGGAAATGTTATAATTCATACAAAGACGTCACCCTAAAACAGTATCACTTATGCATGAACATGGCATTTTAAAGCATTATATTAAATTCTACTTTCACAATTAGACGCAATCTTGTTAATTAGTCAAAAATATTTAAAACACATATACAGAAGAGTAAAAAAAAAATACTATATTAAAATGTATTGAAAAATATGCCAACTTCATCTAACCCTAAAGATTGTTAAAGGAACATCACTTGAGTATAATTTCTTACAATTCTATTTTCAGGAAAAATCTCCTTAATTTTAATAAAAGTTATTCAAATTATTTTTAAACAAGAGGTCCCCGTATATCAGTAAAATTTCAAATTTGGAAAAAAAAATATCAAAAATATAAAAAATATGGAATAATGTTCGATTGACTGGTGTTTGAACATAGGTATGGTTTGGTCATGGGCTGATCTATCGCATGCGGGCGGACTTCTGTTACAATATAATAGAATAGTATTTGTTCTCTATATTATTCGGTAGAACCACGCTGATCAATTTTGGGTTGAACACCCATCGATTTCTTCACAATTCCCCTTACAGTAAAACGAGTGTGATAACAATAAGTCACCTTTATTAAAGTTTTATAGCAATTGTTGTTTCTTCAGCAATCTCTTTAGACTTTATTTTCTATTTTCGAACGCCTGGCACTATATGTTAACGTTAAGATTGAAATACGATATTTGTTATAAAATGTTTATATTTGTAATTGTGGTTTTATTTTAATCCTAACATATCCAACAAATGTTACAAAATCAACTTACATAGATATCAATTTAAAATTGATTAAGGTTGTAATAAGGCGCTAAATGGAGGCCGCTTCCAACATGTTGATGTGGAGATCATTGAGGGAGGCTTATGTTCAGTAGTGGACTTCCTTTGACTGAAACGAACGCACGAACAATGTTATTTGCCAATCATAACTCCAGTTAATGGAAATTAAACGTCGAATTAAACCTTAAAAAATGTTTTAAAAAGTTGTTTTCGTTCATAAAGTTGAGACATGACTTAGTAAATATTGTAGACAGGCACTAATAACAACTAGGCTAGTGTTAAGTACTAGGTCGAGGAAAGGACGAGTGTGATGCTATGGCAGATACAAATTCTAGTCCCAAGAGACGCCAATTTTGTAGCTGAATATTTCAGACATACGGTAGCTCCTATCTAGAAGTAGAACATAGGAACTCAAGATTCCCATACCGAAAATAGTACCTACCTCCTGGCCAATAAGGCGATAAATAGAGATTATAAAATATAAAAGCTAATGATCACGGGATTAAGGAGGCCAAATGTTGGGCGAAATTGATAATATTACTGTTATAAAACTTCTATGGCATGTAAGTCCGCCAACACGCACTAGGCCAGCGTGGTGGACTATATGGCCTAATCACTCTCAATCGTACTGTCGGTTGTAGAGGAGGCCCGTGCCCTGCAGTGGGACGTATATGGGTTCATACAGATACAGATACAGACAATATGATGAAGTAAGATGGCAGACTGGGATTACTTAAATAAAAAAGGTTTTATATTAAACAACCCCCAATTAGAACTCTTACTAATGGTGAACAAGGCACTGGTATCTATCTGATACCTAGGTAATAATGTTAACCAAAAATATTAAGCTTCGTGACAACTTTTGACGCAAAATTAATAGCATCAGTCGAAAAACACTAAAATAAAGTTTCTCCGTGTTAAAGTATTTAATAACGTCGATTAAAAACTTAATTTTTTCAAGGAGCCTAGGATAAAATTGATATTCTAGATCTCCTGTTCAGAAG
The DNA here is from genome assembly GCA_009982885.2 of Hyles vespertilio. NCBI lineage: Eukaryota > Metazoa > Arthropoda > Insecta > Lepidoptera > Sphingidae > Hyles > Hyles vespertilio. The sequence goes on from CM042823.1 coordinate 14,311,620, forward strand.
TTAGAGCAATAATCTATATGAAATAATTGCTCTTAATAAGATTAATGAGTTAAATAAATACATACACTCAGTCACATAGTCCTAACCCTCACTAAGATAGAGTCTTGCGTCGTGAATATCACAAATACAGCAGGGATCGACCCCGCAGCTAATAAGGTGAATTAAGTTCCCGTTTTGTCAATTACAAAAGCAAATAACCAATTGTGAACGAATAACAATCAAGAACGAAAATACCCACAACACGTTGATATTTCAACTAAGTTATAACTTTTTTGTGAAACTGTATAAACTGTAGTGTTGTTGGTAGTAGAATA